>OX578137.1:21856968-21974468 GCA_951213105.1 Amaurobius ferox
AATCTAAATTCTCGTTAGAGCTTTTGTATAAGTTTAGTTTATGTAAACCGCCAATCAAGTTAGTAAAATAATTTGATATTTTGACTATGGTCGGGGGATCCGTATCGGAAACTAAATGTGCTAGTGCTAAGAAGAGCTGGCGAGTAATTTGTAGCACTATGAAAGGTATACAAGGATGTATATAATTGAATTTCGGCTCAAGTTCTTAGTTTTCGAAATATAGTGGTTATAATTTTGATATGTTAATATTTTGAACTATTTTAATAGCTGAGTCTAAATACTAAAGTATTTAGTTAATATACTTTACAACAGCTTTTATAGATATTATCTATCTCTGTCTTCAGAAACAAGCACTTTTTGTTCATTTTGTATAGATACTTGGAGCTGAAGACGAGTTTGTTCAAAATGAACAACTTTTTAAGCCTAGTGCTTATCCATGTGTATGACTTTAATGCTTGGTTATTTTTTGTTTTTTCTTTTCGAATTCTTACCATTGATATATGTTGATTATATTTAGTTTGATGACTAGATATGTATGCATTTTATTCTCCTCTTGATTGATGTATCTCTATTTTTTACATCTTTTTATGTTGTTAGCATTTTTTAAGTTAAGGTTTTATGAGTTACAACCTCTCTCTATTCTATCGTTGGAATTTCATATTATAATTTTATTATATATATGTATATATATATATTACTAAACTGTGCTCCGTGATGTTATGTTAGGTAAATCGGTTGAATTCTCATATCAACATCTTAGAATACCTTTTACACTAGTATTCCATAAAATTGCTAAATTCGTAAATATGGGATATATTATAAAAATGTTTGTTCAATATGTTTGGAGAGAAATAAATAAATAAATTTGATTTTAATGGATAAAATCAAAATCTAGCAAATACTCAGAAATGTTAGGAGCCTAGTTAGTTTACTTACATACATAGTATAATGTGCCGATAAAGTATATTGTGTCGGGATCAGACGCTCGAACTCGAGTTTTGGACGGGATAGCACGCTTCAAGCTTCCGTGAATTCAAGTTGAACGTTTTTGGCGTGATGTCTATGTATGTGTATGTATGTTAGTGTGTGTGTATGTCTGTCTCTGTGTGTATGTGCGTGTGTCCGTGAGTCTGTTGACGCAATATCTCACGAATGAATGAAGCGTTTCGAAAAAGAATTGTTACAATCAGTGCATTCTGGAACTCTATTGATTTCAAACACAACGGAACATTCGAAAGACACCCCCCCCCCCCAAATTTTCAAATAAATTAAAAAAGAATCCTAAAACAATCAGGATATTTAATAACGTTAAATAAATAACCTTATAGGTAATTTTTCATTATAAAACGAACAACATAAACTTTATAAGGATGATTCTCTTAATATTGCAAGTTTTTGCAATAAATTTTTCTGAAAAATTACGTAAAATTAGAAAGTAGTATGTATCGTCAAATATGTTCACTTTTCATATGCAATATTTGGTGACTGATTTGGCGACCATGGCAACTAATTTAGCGATATATCGCTAACTTGGTAATTTTTAGAAAACAGTGTCAAATTGACGAAACTGTCCCTAAATGCGCAAAAATGTCGCCAAATTAACGAAATTGACGCCAAATCGAGAATTAAATATTAAAATCTTTTAATATATGGACTATATTGCTGAGATGATGTCGGCAATATTTCTGTCAACTTGAATTTGCGCGAAATATAAATGAATTTGTTATTTCAAAATAGTTTTGCATGTTGTCACCCAAAATATCGCCAAATGTTGATGTAGAATTTAATTTTAGAAACACTGTGAAATGGGTCTTACATCTTTATTTCGCTGTGAAAAAAAAATTAAATCACTGCAACATGTAGGGAAAGTCATGTGCTGCCCACATAACATTTTTTAGAGTTATGTTCTTCCACGTTTCTCCCAGTTGCCGGAAAATGTCGTCCTGTAGTTTATGCTGTTCCCCTTGAGTGTCAACAACCTACCGCCACACTTGTCGACTGTAACTTACCCTGCTTCCCTCGACTTCTTTAGCCACAAATCCCACAATATTGCTTGCTGTTCTGTGGGGCTAACATTATCTTGTCAGAATTATGTGGGGAAGTGTTGAAGAAAGTATGAGGGAAGGGGGGGGGGGAGTTAAAACGTGCAAGAAGTCTGGCGTAATGTACTCTGTAAATCCTAATATAGAAGTCGACTGTTGAAAAAATTCGTTATTTGTGTATAACGACTTCATTATGTTTATAGCCAAAACAGATGCTTAATCGCGTGCACGTCATAAATGCAGGCCATTTTTGACATGTGACGTCATCGCTTTCTTAGACATGTGTATTCATGTACTATCCATTTACAGTCATTCTTCGCTAAAGAACTAGTGGTGATTAAATGTGGCACCTACGCACTTAATAAAAATTCCGAGTTTCAAAAACCGTTTCAAACTTAAGCATAGCTATCTGATGTGGGCAACACATGACTTTCCCTGCAGATTCAAATGCATTTTCTCTCCCTTTCATATTTCATTAAATTGGGTTAAATAGCACACAAAATAACACGGATAATTAGTTGAAATTACACTGTGTAAGGATTAACAATTTCTATTTTCAACTTCTTATTTTTCAAGCAGTGTCTTCCCTGAGGAAAGAAGAGCCTAAATTTATATAGCATCCACGCAGATTGAGGACGGAAGGTGGAACTGGCAACCAGGTTATAAAAAGGCGACGTGTGAAGCACGAGAGGCGAAGGTTGAGAGATGGTACGAGTTGGCATGTGGAGCGTGGCGTGTGTGGATGCAGACGATGGTAGAAAAGGTGGACGATGTACATTCTGATTTATGTGCTAATTACGATAATGGAGTTTATTTTATGATTTCTACAGTTTAAGAATAAACTTGTTGTTTTTATCAAAGATGCCTGCGTGTTCATTCCGACACCTTTACAACTGAATGTGCAATTTTATTTCAAGTATCGTTCTCATTTGGCGACTAGACGTATTTTCAAAGGCGACGTGGAAAAAATGCAAAAATGCAAAAAATCTAAAATATCTCGAGAGCGGTTAGTCATATATTTGACTACTTGCTATATTTGACACGATTCCAATGCTTTCTCTAACATTACTATGTCTTGTAGGAAAAATTAAAATCTGATGTGGGTTAGAATCTGATTCCTGCTAGAATTAAAATCTAAAGAAACTAGAATTAAATCTAAGTAGAATTAAACTAGAATTAAATCTAAGTAGAATTAAACTAGAATTAAATCTAGTTAAAATCTAATTCCTACAGACACAAATTATTATTATTATTATTATTTACTTCATGACGCACTAAATTCAGTTTAATTGCAGAAAATAACACGGACACTTTTCTGATGTCGTATTCAATTTGCATTTTTAATACATCTTCGTTTCATTCAGCAGCTTAATGCACTTTAAAGTTTTCAATTCAAAATTCCAAAAAAACTAAAATGTCCCGAAAACGGTCCACCCTAGAGTTATGGTGTCAGTCTTATTCGCTTTGCTGTCAAAAATTACACAAAGAACACGTACTGGATTAATATTTTTCAGCAATTTTAGTCATTTATTTTAGATTTTCGCGATCTTTTAGGGACTTTTCGCGAAACAGAGTCGGTTATATTTTTTTGCATCATGCCAAAAATCTAATCAGTATCAGGATAACTCTCAAGGGACGTAAATACTAAACTTTAAGAAATTTCATTAAATAGTTTTTTAAACTACAGTGAACATTGTCTTCAGCTCCTCAACATTGAGACTTAAATATCTCTGGAATGGTCTATAGTAATGGGGTTGGTATAATTTTTTTTCGTCGTCAAAAATTACTTATATAACATGCATTTAATTGATACATTTGTAGTATTTTACTTTAGATTTAGAAGAATTTTGCGAGCCATTTCGCAAAAAAAGCAGATTCTTTTTTTTCGAATCGCATGAAAATATAACCAGCACCAAGGTAATCTACAAGCGACTTATCTACCAAAATTTTGTGAAATTTGGTCGATTAGTTTCCTAGCAGCTAGAATGGATACATATGATTTCTGCGACCCATTTCGCAAAATAAGAAATCTACCAAATTTTGTAACATTTGGTCAATTAGTTTTCCACCTAAATTGGATGCATACTGTTTTTAAGGCCATTTTGTAAAAAAGGCAGGTTTCTATTTCCTGAATTGTTCCAAAATCTAATCAGCACCAGAGAAACTCACAGGTGACTTATCTACCAAATTTCATGAAATTTGATCCATTAACTTTTGAGTTAGAGTGGATATACATTGCACACATACACAAACACACATACATACATACATACAGATATTACGCTGAAAATTGCTTTTATGGGTTCTAGAGTACTCGAAACGTAAAGATGCGTGGAAAACTCAAGTAGCGATTTTCGACACGATTTTTCCTATACATTACCTATACATTTTATTTATTATTTTCCTATACATTACCATGTATTGCAAGGAATATAATAGTAAAATATCGAAATTAAAACCAACTTTTCTAAATCGTTCAAAATACTAAAATATCGAAGTTGCCACCACTATGATTTGAAATTTAAGAGCCTGATTCGAAATTAAATAATATATCATTATAGGGCTCTCAAAGAACTGCACACTTCTTCTTATAGTTTATAACAAGCCAGCCTTTTGAGTACTTGATAAATAAGCATTACAAACTGGAAAACGGAAAATACCTAATATGCATCACCTTGAAAAGGCAATTCCTCGAAAACTGTAAGAGTTTTGAAAAAACAATTTCTAGATCTAGAAACTGAATTTCCTACTGAAAATTTTTGTTGCTTAATACTTATATCTATATTTTACAGTTTCAATTATTGTTGGTTATATATTTGCGAATTTATTTCGCAAAGGGAAACAAACACTCGCTCGGACAGAAAATGTTTAGTTATTTAAAAAAAAAATTCAAAATATTAAAATATTGAAATTATATTTATATATTCATAATTTATGTTCCATTTTTGACAAAACAAGCGAAAATTGCTTACATTTTGATCTATTAGGTTCGGTGATATAAGCGTCCGAATAGTTTTCATTTTTCGTAACGCTTCAATTTTAGCCAGAGATAAACTACAGATGGTCTTCACATTAAAAAAAAAATTAAACTTGAAATTGGATATAATTTCAAATAAATATGCATTTTATGTGTTATTTTGTAAAAACCTTAAATTACTTAACAACGAAACTTAAATATGTAACAATACCCTGTAACACCAATAATCTGTTATATGGTGCAGTGTTATCACGAATTCTCTGGAATTGGGAATGTATTTTAAAAAAAAAATTCTCAATTCCCTTAACAATACATTCTCAACTCTGAATTTAAATGAAATTTGATGTCTCTATCCTATCATAAAGCATGCTTTTCTATCACTTCATCTTTCGAAAGTTTTTCTGTGTTACACCCCCCTTAAATAATCATTTTTGAAAAACCGTATTAATCTTAGGGTTTTTTATCAAATGATTAGCCCATATACTAAAGCAAAGCCCATATACAAGCCTCTATCATATTATAAAGGGGGCGTTTTTCATTTGTTCGTCTAATCGAACATTTCAGTGTGCGGCACCCCCCTGCAATAGCAAACGTTGGAAAACATTGCACAATGTATTCCTTTCCAACTATCTACCCATATACCAAATTTTATGTTTCTAACTCATCACGAAGCATGCTTTTTCTATCATTTCACCTTTCAAATGTTTTCTGTGGAGTACCCACCCCCCTTAAATATGCATTTTTGCAAAACTCCATTTTGAGTTTTCTATCAAATGATTCGCACATATACCAAATATCAAGCCTCTATCACGTTCTAAACGGGGTGTTTCTACTTAATTCCGAAAATTGAACATTTTTGTGTGCGACACCCCCTAAAGTAAAAAAATATTGGAAAACTGAAATTGTACACTTTCTTCCTTCCAAACTATCTACCCATAAACCAAATTTCAAATCTCTATCTCATCCCGAAATATGTTTTCTTATCAATTCACCTTTCGAATGTTTTCCTCTGGAGTACCCCCTTAAACGAACGTTTTTGAAAAACTATATTCGTCTTGGGTGTTTACATCAAATGATTAGTCCATATACCTAATTTCAAGCCTCTATTAAATTTTAAAGAAGCCGTTTCTCATTTATTCGGTAAATCGAACATGTTGGTGTCTGGCACCCCCTTAAGTAGAAAATATTGGAAATCTGAAATTGCACGCTTTCTTTCTTTCGAACGATTTACCCATACACCCAATTTGAAGTCTTATCGCAATCTTATCGCAAAGCATGCTTTCCTATCATTTCATTTTTCGAACGTTTTGGGGTGGAGCACCCCCTCTAGAGAACGTTTTCGAAAAATTCGATTTTTACAGGGTATTTATCGAACGATCGAGCTGTGTACCAAATTGCAAGTCTCTATCTATTCGGGAAGTGCCTAAAAAAAGCGTGACAGACAGACAGACGGACAATTGGCAATTAGTATATATAGATGTTGGATTTCTTATATAACCTCTACCTGGAAGGTTCTCTAAAAATCTACTCGGGAATTTCTTCACCAAGACACAAAATTCTAAATGTTTCCCAAACTCGCCAAATTGGCGGTATTTCACCAAACTTTTCACCAAGGTTGCCAAATTTGTAACTAATGTCAAGCGGTCGGAGCTATCAATTAATTCCAGCTGTTGCCTGTAAAAGTTGTTTTTCTGCAACGATGGTTTCAATGTGGGAAAAGACATATCAAGTGTTGGTAACAGCAGGAAGAAAAAACTGATATGGGCAGCACATATTCAAATTAATTTTTCTTTTATTCCTTTCAAATTGAATTGAATTGAGTTTAATTGCACAAAATAACACGGTTAATTACTTGTAATTACACTACATTTTGCCGTTTCAATTCAATTTTCGTTTTAATTTGATGACTGGACATATTTTTAAAGACGACGTTGCAAAAATGAGCGAAGAACTAAAATATTTCAAGAACGGTTGGTTCTAGACTTATGGGGTTGGTCTTATTCTTTTTATCATCAAATATTACGTACCAACAAGTGTTTAATTGATACATTTGAACATATGTAGTCTTTCATTTTAGATTTTGACGATTTTTGCGGGGCATTTAGCAGAAAGAGACAGATACTTCTTTTTTTTTTCGAATCTTACCAAAATCAAACCAGCTCCACAGTATCTCCCGAGCAATTTATCAATCAAATTTTGTGAAATTCGTTAGATTAGTTTTTCAGCTAGATTGGATACATACATTTTTGTGGGCTATTTTACGGAAAAAAAACCATTATTTTCAGATTTATTTTACATTATATTACAATTTATTTTCCGAACAGTAATTAGTTTTCAGCCAGAATGGATACAAACATTGCACAGATAGACAGACACACATAAAGAAAAAGACAGCCGCCACGTTTAAAACAGATCTTTCGTGTTCCAGAGTGTTCGAAACCTGTAAATCCGTCTAAAATTCGAATTGCGATTTTCGGCACGATTCCAGTACTTTCCCTATATACATTACCATGTATTGCAGGGATAGTAAAAATGAATATTATTTTGTAGAAAAGTCCTGTGCTGCCTACAACAGATTTTTACTTTCCTTACAATACACATGTAGATTTATAGAAAAAATATTGAAATAAGGTCTCAAATTGAAATTCGAGTTTTCCGACGAATTTACACGTTTTGAGGACGACACGAATTTTAAAATGAATTTTGAATATTTTTAACGTAATGTCTATGTATTTATGTGCATTTCCATGTTCAATAAAACTTTCACTCTAGCTCACAAAGAATCGAAATTTCAATTTTACTTTTGAGCATCAAGCAACACTCAGACGATTCTAATTTGTGGCATGAGAATACAGTGACGTCTTTGCATTCTAATGATAAAAAAGCTTTGGATTACTTATTTGTAATTTTTTTATATATTTTAAGTGGGTTTATAAAAGTTGCGATTTTCAATACAACGAAAATTTATTTAAAAGTTTAAATTCAGTGTCATTTCAAATAATTATGTGTGTTATTTTGTGCAAGTAAACTCAATGTAATGAATTATTAAAGAAATAAAGATAAGAAGAATTTGAGTCTGTAGGGAAAGTCATGTGCTGCCCACATCAGATCTTTTTGTGTCAGTTTCGCCACGATCGCAGAAAATCTTTTCAGGGAGTACTCTCAAAGAATTTCTCAAACCATTTCAAGTATCGATTTTCTCCAGAGTCGTCAACGAATTTCGAAGTTTTTACTCTGTTCGACTGAGATAGAACAGTATTTTTATTTATCGCAACCTTTTTTTCGTGTAAAAAGAAAAAAAGAAGTCACACGAGAAATGACTGTAAACAGCAGAGAACTATAAAAGACTTTTTGTTTTGCATTCTTTAAAAAAAAATCTGTTTTTGTGTGGAAGCGAGTGACCAAAAACTTGAACAAACCGAAGCAAAGGAAATTTGAGAAAAAAGCAAACAAACAGCATTTGACTTTGGACAATGACGTTCCATTGTTGTATTATGATTAAGTATCAAGTAGTTTTATTTCTGATAGAATATTTAGAAGTTGAATTCTAAAATTCGAACTAGTTTTGAATACTCTAAAAACTCCTTACAAATAAGGTATTTTTACTTTCACTGCAATACATGTAATAGCGAAACTATTGGATTGGATTCATGAACTGTTTGCTTCCTGTATAATACATGTTAATGTAAAGGAAAGGAATAAAAAATAATATACTTTCTTTACAATACTTGATAATATATAGGAAAACTATTGAAATAGAATCAAAATTACTTACTTTCCCTATAACACACGTTAATGTACTGGGAAACTATTGCATTGGAATCAAAAATTTTTTACTTTCATTATAATACTTGTTAATGTATAGGAAAACTATTGGGATAGAAATAAAAATTTCTTATTTTACATATAGTATATGTTAATGCACCGCGAAACTATTGCATTGGAATAAAACATTTTTTGATTTCCCTACAATGCACATTAATGTATAGGGAAAATATTGAATTGGAATCAAAATTATTTATTTACTTTGCAGTATACTTATTAATGTATACGGAAACTATTGAGGATTAGAATTTTGAAATTGCTTACTTTCTCTATCACACATGCTAATGTATGAAGCTATTGCATTCAAATCAAAAGTTGTTTGCTTTCCTTACAATACTTGTTAATATAGAGGAAATTATTGAATTTGAATAAAAAATCATCTACTTTCTTTACACTGTATAGGAAAACCACTGTATATGAATTAAAATTGCTTACTTTCCCTATAGCACATGCTAATGCACCGGAAACTATTGCATTGGAATCAAATATTGTTTCATTTTCCTATAACACATATTAATGTATAGGGAAGCTTTTGAATTAGAATGAAAAATTATTAACCTTCATTCCAATACTTGTTAATATATAGGGAAAATATTGAATTAGAATAAAAATTATTTACTTTTTTTACAAGCCTCGTTAATGTATAAAAAAAATATTGGATTAGAATAAAAATAGCTTCCTCTCCTTGTAACACATGTTGATGTACTGGAAACTATTGTAATCAAAATTTGTTTCCTCCCCCTACATGCTAATGTATATTGAAACAATTAAATCGGGATCAATATTTTTTTTACTTTCTTTACCATACTTGCAAATGTATAGGGAAATTATCGGATTAGAATTTAAAAAAATGTTTGCTTTCCTAATGCACATGTTAATGTATAAGGAAATTATTGGATTGAAATCAAAAAGTGTTTGGTTTCACATTAAACACGTTAATGTATAAGGAAACTATTGCATTAGAATTGAAATTGCTTTTATTCCCTATAACATATGTAAATATTTCGGAAAACTATTACGTTAGATTCAAAATTAGTTTACTTTACTTACAATACATAGTAATGTATAGAAAAACTATTGAATTGTAATAAAAAGTATTTATCTTCTTTACAATACTTGTTAATGTATAGGGAAACTATTGGATTAGAATTAAAATTTATTTTCTTTCCCTATAACACATGTTAATCTGCAGGAAAATTATTAGATTAGAATTAAAAATTGTTTAATTTCCCTATTACATACGTTAATATACTATAAGGAAACTATATTGGACTGAAATTAAAAAGTGTTTGATTCCCCTATTACACATGTTAATGTACGAGGAAACTATATTGGACTAGAATCAAAAGTGTTTACTTTTCCAATTACCTTTCCGTATAACACACGTTAATATACAGGAAAATTAATGAATTGGAATTAAAAATTGTTTACTTTCCCCCGGAATCAAAAAGTATTTACTTTATAATACATGCTGGTGTATAGGAAAACTATTAGTTGGGAACCAAAAACTGTTTACTTTCTCTACAATATATGTTGATGTATAGGGAAACTATTGGATTAGAATTAAAATTGCTTTATTTCCTTATAACACATGTTAATCTATAGGAAAACTATTGGAACAAACGAACGAATCGTTCTAACCGTAATTTGGCACGTTTACTATAGCCAATTAATACTAGAAACCTAGAGGCAATTAAATGTTTCAAATCCCCTCAATTTTCAAATGAATTTTTAAAAAAATATCCTAAAAAATTCTGATGTGGGCAACACATGACTTTCCTTATATAGTGCAATGAATTTAATATTTTTACCATAAAAAACAGGTTTTTCTTATAGTAGCTATTTATATTCTTTCCAAGAAATTGAATTTTCGTCAATTGGTTATCATTATCACTGATTTAGTGTCATTTTTATCCATTTAGCGAAATTTCCGTTAATTTGGCAACATTTAAAAAAGTCGCCAAGTTGGCGACATCCCGTCAAATTCGGCGCCAAAATCTCGCCAAGCGTTATGGACGGAGAAATAAGTTATTCTTATAGCAGATAAATAATTATTGGCGTTTAAATACAAAAGTATTACTCAGAGTATCTTTTCTCATAAATAAAACGAGCTAGATCCACGAGAATGATGTCACCCAATTTATCGCATGATATTACATATGAAAAGTGAACATGTTTCTCAACAGTTAATATATTTTTTTAATTTATAGGAATTTTTCATCAATTTATTTTAAAAAATGCGCAATATCTCGAGAACGGCTCGTGCTACCGTTCGAAAATTTATGTCAATCGTTTTCTAAGGAAAAATTACATTAGAAATGTCTATTTGCGTAACTTTATTAAAGGTTTTGATTTTTTGATGATTTTTCAAAATTTCACTCGACAATTTAGGGGGGTTCTGAACATTCGATTACGTTTAAAAACAATAGGCTTCCAGTATTCACGGATTGTGATTTTTGGACCAAATTTCGTTCGAATCGGTCCATTTGTTCGTCAGTTATCGTCTCCATAGACTCACTGACACACACACACACACACACACACACACAGACATCACCTCAAAAATGTTTGATTCGTGATCAGGGATGCTTGAAATGTGCTCTCCCGTTGAAAACTTGAAATCGAATTCTCGACCCCGTCACAATACTTTCCTTATACATTATGTATATAAGGAAAGTAATAAATAGATTATCCTTTCATACTCAACTTTCCTTAGAAAATTAATAATATAAACTTCAGTACTACTGGTATTAACAACTACCGAAATATTGCACGAATAAATGAGAAAATTAGCAAAAAATAAGAACCTTCAATACCGTGCATAATTGGTCATTTCATATGTAATACTCCTTTATAAAACAAACTCTAGAATGAACCGTTCTTGAGATATTGCGCGTTTTTAAAATAAATTTATCTGACATAAAATTGAAAAAGTATGAAATATCATCTTATTTGTTCACTTTCTATATCCAATATTATGCAGCAACTCTGTTCATATCATTCTAAGTATTCTAGCTCGATCCATTCACTAGGGAAGGTACTTTTTATAATAGTTATATATTTTGACGCCAAAGAATTCGCCAAAAGTCATTCGTTTCGGAGAGATATTAATTTAATGACAATATCATTTTGTTGAGGGTTTTGCATGTGAATGCGAATAAGTTGTTCTGTTTGGACTAATAAGGTGCAAAAAGGGCCAATTTTCCATTTGCGTGTGGATAATTCAATTTGAAAAACATTGTGTAGTAGATCTTGTACACCATTATATTGTTGTGAAAGAAGTATGGTTATGCAGTGAAAGTCATGTGCTGCCCACATCAGATATTTTATATTTGAACCTACATCTAATGAGCAACACGGAAATACATCTAACATAACAAAGGAAAATGTGTGCGTGCGTATGTAGCGGGAAATCTAAGAGTCGTACTATCCTTGAAATTTGACGCACAGCTACTTCAGGACTCGAATAAGTACACCCCGGTGTTACATTTTTAAATTTCGAATTAGATTTTCAGTTATTATTTTCCTTATATACATAGTATAATGTATAAGAAAAGTATTGTGACCGGGTCAAAAAATCGAATTCGAGTTTTCCACTGGAGAGCACGTTTCAAGCATCCCTGATTAAGAATAGAACATTTTTGAGGTGATGTCTGTCTGTGTGTGTGTGTGTGTGTGTCAGTGAGTCTGTGGAGACGATATCTCACGAACGAATGGAGCGATTCGAATGAAATTTGGTACAAAAATTACAATCCGTGAATACTGGAAGCCCAATATTTTAAAACACAATCGAATGTGCAGAACCCCTTAAATTTTTGAGTGAAATTTTGAAAAAATCATCAAAAAATCAAAACCTTTAATAAAGTTACGCAAATAGACATTCCTTATGTAACTTTTCCTTAGAAAATGATTGACATAGACTTTAGAACGCTAGCATGAGAAGTTCTCGAGATATTGCACATTTTTCAAATAAATTTATCAAAAAATTCTATAAATAATAAAAAAAAATTAACTATTGAGAAATATATTCACTTTTCATATGTAATATCATGCGATAAATTGGATGACATCATTCTCGTGGATCTAGCTTGTTCCATTCATGAGAAAAGATACTTTGGGCAATGCTTTTGTATTTGAACACCAATAGTCATTTATCTGCTATAAGAATAACTTACATCTCCGTCCATAACGCTTGGCGAGATTCTGACGATGAATTTAGCGGAATGTAGCGAACTTAGCCACTTTTTTAAATGTTGCCAAATTAGCGAAAATCTGGCTAAATGGATAAAAATGACGCTAAACCAATGAAAATGATGACTCATTGACGAAAATTCAATATCTTGGGCAGAATATAAGTATCTACTATATGAATAACTTATTTTTGTTTACTGTAAGAATAGCAACTTCATTGTGTTACATAAGGAAAGTCATGTGCGACCCACATCAGATTTTTTTATGTTTTAGCAACAATGTTATGTTACAACGATTTTGGCCGTTATTCACACAAACAGATTTGTAAGGATTAACATTATCTATTCCCGACTTCTTATTTTTAAGCAGTATCTTCCACGGGGAAAGAAGAGTCTAAATTTAAATAACAGCCGCGCAGATTGGCTGACGATAGAGGGAGTTGGCAACCAGGTTATAAAAAGTCCAAGGGCGAAGCACGAGATGGTTCGGGATTCGAGATATTCGGAGATGAGACGAGTTGGTAAGTAGAGTGTGGCGTGTGTGGATGCAGACGATGTTGGAAAGTGTGGATCATGTACATTCTGATTTATTATTTGTAAATTACGTTAATGGAATTTATTTTATGAGTTCTACAGTTTAAGAATAAACTTGTTGTTTTTTATCAAAAACTGTTTGCGTGTTCATTCCGACACCTTTACAAATTCTTTAAAGGCCTTAATTAATATTACAGAGCTTCCATCTTGATATCATCGGAAAGATTTAAAAATATTCTTTGCAACAAATTTTGAACTGAATCCGTACGATTAACGAATATATTTTAATGAATATTTTAATATATATATACTTTTCGTGCGTTTTAAACCCTTCCGATTTTTATATAACGATATAAAAAATGAGCATGCCGTCCAAAGTTTATATTTTAACAGCCGCTCATAAATACAATATCACAGACAACTCCAGAAAAAAAAAAATTTCATAGGCTCATCCGTTGATTCATTATAAATTTTTTAACAAAGTCATATCTTGAACTTTTTTAAGTCAGCCCAGCGTTTCTCCATCCACTCTTTTCCAGAGCTGATGTTCTTCCAACTAAGGCCACTTTCACACACGGGGGGTGAATCGTACTCAGGAATTTGTTGCGAGTTCCGGTGGAATTTATCAATTTTAATTTTTTTAGTTTGCATTTAGTTTGCATTATCCGCAATTCTTAAGCGACGTTGCAGAAATTGATTTTCTATTGGACGATGTATTTATTCTATTGGTGAATTATTGGACGATCTATTTTATTGGCGAATTATTGGACGATCTATTTTATTGGCGAATCATTGGAAGATTTATTCTATTGGCGAATTATTGGGCTATCTATTTTATTGGCGAATTATTGGACGATTTATTCTATTGGCGAATTATTGGACGATCTATTTTATTGGCGAATTATTGGACGATCTATTTTATTGGCGAATTATTGGACGATCTATGTTATTGGCGAATCATTGGACGATTTATTCTACTGGCGAATTATTGGACGATCTATTTTATTGGCAAATTATTGGACGTTCAAGTAAATGCTTGGGCATTAAAAAAAATAGCATGCTCAATGCTTGCGTTACTGTAAACTAAAGAAAAGGAAACTTTGAAAAAATTTCGAAAGTTATGTGTGGCTAGTGAAAAAAAGATGTGTAATGTTCCTTATAAGGTGTGAAATAAATGGGCCATGTGGGTCAACATCCTGCGGCTCCCGCTTAAGTGACACGATTTTCGGTAATTCGAACATTCTTAATTTCTTTTAGCCTCTTTTCTGACCCTAAAAATAACAGGACCTACTACGAGGAAGCGGATGCAGGTCTAGATTCCTCCTGTGCCCATCCCAAGTACCATTCCATACGGATACGGCGTGACAATTTCTTCGTTGGTCGGCAATCTTCATTTCTTTAACTGTTTTTTTTTTATTACTTCAAACAGAGGTTTGCAACCTTTTCCTCACGCACATCACGCGCTCTGTTCAACTTGATGCTCATCTTGAAAAGTTTGAGTATATTCGATTTTCTCTAATCGATTGCAAAATTTCGTTCGTAGAAGAAATTTATTAAAAATCTCGCACTGATTAATTGGATAAATTAACTAATCAAAGGATAACGCTTAAACACAAACATGCAGACATTGCTGTTTATTATTTTAAATATTAATTGCTGTCTATTTTTATAACAGTAGAATATATAAAGAATATAAATGTTTTGATAGTCGAACACGCATATTTGCTTTATATATCCTCTAATTCGTTTATTCTAATTATTAGAGAGAAATATTTATACAATTTTCTCTTTCCGATCCCGAATCCTTTGGAATAATAATAAAAATAATTCAACTCTATTCTGTTTTCACTTTAAGTACTGATTCTTTTAACTAATGAAGCGTAATTAATGCAAGCGATAGTACTTTGAAAGGCTCTGATACCAAACTTCATTCTATTTACAAATAGCATAATAAATCCTAACGACGTAATTCCCACGCAAGTCAAAACATTTCTCGTCTTCAGTATCGCTACATACACAGATTTAAGTGGATAATTCAATTTGGATGTTTGTGACGCTCGATTGCTCTAATTGCGCTACGGGTCTCTTTGTTTGAAAAATCTTCTCTTCTCTCGTTTAATTCAGTGAGAGAAGAGAATGGAGTTTGATTTTCCAGGTGAAAAACAAACAAATTAAATTTCAGATTTAGAATGAAATTCGCTGAGTAATGGTGAGAGAAGCAGATCTGACCGGTGTACATGTCGGCGTAAAATGGAACAGAATTAAATTCGGTTTTTATAATAATTAATAAATTGCATGAATTGTTTATAAGTTGTCAAACGCTGGCATTCTACAAACACGTACCCTAAATTGACATTAATTGCATCAAGAGGTACTTTTTGTAAAGGATCGAAACATTACAATGTAACGCCAAAATTGTTGAAATATTGGCCGCCAAAATTGCTCAAATGTTTTGGCGGCCAATATTTAAATAATTTCAAAACACTGCAATTTTACTTTGAATCCGGAGATTTTCTCTTAAGACTAGAAATAATCGTAGAAGTACGTTCCTTTTTGAATATTCGTTTCGGCATTTTTTCTTTTCGATTAAAAGATTATTATTTATTATTATTATTATTATTATTACTTATTTTGCATCCAGTAATGCTAATTCATAGCGTATTTTTATTACAGAATAGAAATATTTCTCTTTGGAAAGAGCTGAAACCTACGATTCAAAGCTTATTTAAATTACAGCAGATGATAATTTAGTTTTCATGTAATACTCAGTTGCCAAATAATAATAATTTGAATTCTTTTACTTTTGTTATTTTTTTTTAATCAAAATCGTTCTAAAAATGTGCAAGCATCCTCGACATCTATATAAATAAAATTGAAAATCTGTTTGTCTGTCTCATCATCACGGGAGAACGGTTGAACCGAATCTGATGAAATTTTGTAGGTAGACTTGGTTAACCCCACTTAAAATTTTGTCCATGTTTCGAGTTTCTATGATGACCAGTGGTTGTCTAGGTATTAATTAAAAACGCACAGTTAAACCGTCCATAGACAAAGCATTATGCACACGATATTTCTTTCTCGTAAATTTATTTGAAGAAAATGGTATCATTAAATTCAATGTGTTCATGCGGCAGACGATTTTTATTAAATATTTTCCAATACAAATAATAAAGAAATGTATATAAAATAAATTTTATGGAAATTGCATTTTTAACTGGATTTTTAAAAATTACTTTGGGATTATTCATATTTTCAATTTATTATGTCATCTGTTTTATTTTGGCAAAAACAGTTGAAACTCATATATTGTAATACGGGTAATCTTCTATTAGTACACGGCTTCTAAAATATAAGTAGCACGGTTATACCTTCCCATACAATTTTAGCGCTTTCATTTTGACATATATTAGAAGCCGTGTTAGAAGGCCATATGAAGCCGTGTTAGAAGGCGTGTTAGACATATATTAGAAGGCCGATTACGGCCTTCAAGTTTAAAGACAATTGATATTTTCACTTTATCACGTCATCTGTTGTATTTTGGCAAGGGTTTTTGAAATTCATATATTGCAGTAGGGGTAATTTTCTACTAATACGCGGGTATATTTTCTAATATTCGGGAATATAAGTAGTACGGGTATATCTTCCGTTACAATTTCAGGGTTTTGATTTTGGCATATATTGATTCAATTTCATATTTTTGCAAATTTGTTTACAAACGGGAGCAGGCTGTTTTATTCCTCAGATCTACCTGTGAAGATAGTTTTTGTATAGCGAGAACAGAGATTCTTAAACTTCTTTTTAGGAACATAAATATAAATATTTTAATAGAATGGTTTGAATAACAATGTCATTTAGAATAGTATGGTAATTTGCACATGATTGTGAATTTTATGCTTCTATATATTATATATTCCATACGAAGAACGGCTATGTAGTACGAGTAATCTTCCACTAAATACACTATATATTTTCTAACGAGAATGTAAGTAGTAGGGATGCATCTTCCCATACAATTTTAGCACTTTCATTTTGGCATATATTGTCATCAATTACGGCTTTTGGGTTTAAAAATAAGGGGATTATTAATATTTTCAATTTATAGCGTTATTTGCTATTTTTTGGAAAATATATTTGAAACACATATATTTTACACGGGTAATCTTTTCCTAATACACAGGTCTATATAACTTCTAATGTTCAAGAATATAAGCAGTAGGAGTGTATCTTTCCATACAACTTTAGAGCTTTTATTTTGACATATATTGATTTAATTTCATATTTTTGTAAATTTATTTATAAGCGTAACCAGAATATTTTATTCATTAGATCTTCCTGGGAAGATAATTTTGTATAGTAAGAACATAGATTCTTACATTTCTTTTTAGGAGTATTAATTTAAATATTTTAATAGAATTCATTGAAAAAAAATCTGATGTGGGCAGCACATAACTTTCCTTATATAATGCAATGGATTTACTAGCTTTACAATAAAAAAATAATGTACATAAGATCCACGACGCTATGTTTTTATCGTTGAATTGTACATTGGGCGTTTTTCAGGTTGACAACATGTAAAACTATTTTGAAATACTCTATTAACTTATATTTCGCGCAGCTCTAACCAATCATCAATGTTGATGGCATCCTCAATAAGCGATATAGTCCATATACTAAAATACTTTAATAATTACTTCATCATCTAGTCGACATTTTCATTGATTTAGCGACATTTCCGTTAACTTGGCAGCATTTAAAAAAGTCGCCAAGTTGCCGACATTCCGCCAAAATCTCGCCAAGCGTTATGGACGGAGAAATAAGTTATTCTTGTACCAGATAACTGACTATTGGCGTCCAAATACAAAAGTATTACCTAAAGTATATTTTTTCATGAATGGAACTCGCTAGATCCACGAGAATGATGTCACCCAATTTATCGCATGATATTACTTATGAAAAGTGAACATATTTCAACAATAGGTAATATTTTTTTTTAATTTTATATTGTTTGATATTGTTTTGAAAAATGTACAATATCTCGAGAACGGTTCATGCTAGCGTTTTAAAATCTATTTTAATAGTTTTCTAACGAAAATTTACATTTTTTAGTTTTTTTTTTATATCATATACTTCGTATGAAGAACGGGTATGCTGTTAGTATACAATACTTCACAAAATATGGGTCAATAATGATCAGCGAGATTAGTACCCGATTTTGAAATCATTGATGAAAAGTTTCGTTTACTGAACTGTCCGGTTTAAATATTAAATCCGGTTTAAATATAGAATTCAAGCATAAGGATTCAAGCTTTATGAGATTCAATCTTGGAATCTTTCACTCAAGGTTTTAAGATTGCATATCGAAATATCTTGAATGAAAGACTACAATCAACTTTCTCATACACATATTACTTTCCTTATATATATAGTATAATGTATAAGGAAAGTATTGTGGCGGGATCGAAAATTCGAATTCGAATTTTCGACGGCATAGCACGTTTCAAGTATCACTGATCACGAATCGAACATTTTTGAGAGGATGTCTGTCTGTGTGTGTGTGTGTGTGTGTGTGTGTGTGTGTGTGTGTGTGTGTGTGCGCGTGTCAGTGAGACTTTGGAGACAATATCTCACGGACGAATGAAGCAATTAGAATGAAATTTGGGACAGAAATTACAATCCATGAATATTGGAAGCTTATTGTGTCGAATGTTCAGAACCCTCCTAAATTTTAGAGTGAAATTTTGAAAAAATCATCAAAAAATCAAAACCTTTAATAAAGTTACGCAAACAGACATTTCTTATGTAATGTTTCCTTACAAAACGATTGACATAAACTTTAGAACGCTAGCTTAAACTGTTCTTGAGATATTGCACATTTTTAAAAATAAATTTATCAAAAACTCCCATAAATTGAAAAAAATATTAACTGTTAAGAAACATGTTCACTTTTTATATGTAATATCATGCGATAAATTGGGTGACACCATTCTCGTGGATCTAGTTCATTTCATTCATGAGAAAAGATTCTTTGAGTAATACTTTTGTATTTGAACGCCAATAGTCATTTACCTGCAGTAAGAATAACTTATTTCTCCGTCCATAACGCTTGGCGAGAGTTTGGCAACGAATTTGGCGGAATGTTGCCAACTTGGCGACATTTTTAAATGTTGCCAAATTAATGAAAATTTCGCCAAATGTATGAAAATGACACCAAATCAATGAAAATAACGAGTAATTGACGAAAATTCAATATCTTGGAAATAATATAAATATCTACTATAAAAATAATCTATTTTTCTTTACTGTAAAAGTAGTAAATTCATTGCATTACATAAGGAAAGTCATGTGCTGCCCACATCAGATTTCTATTCCTTATATTCATTAGCATTTCATTATTTCATGTAATAATTAATATTCCATAGTATTCTACAGTATTCCTGAATAATCCATATATTTCAGAATATTTCATAATAATCAATAATATTCTATTATATTCAAGAAAATCCTCCATTTCAAACTTATTTATATATATTATTATACTGTATTATCAAACTCATTTATAGGATGTTTACACAAAGCAAGGTCCTTCCAATGTCGGCAGCTCCTCCGCAAATCAAAACGTTTCTTCAATTTCATGTCATTCTTTATCTCTACACACACGGATTTAAGTGGATCAGTTGAGAAATGTCTGATGCTCAATTGCTCCATTGTAAGAGGCTTTTTGAAAAGTCTGTTTTCGAGTAAGTGAGATAATTGGCTCTGATTTTGCAGGTGGAGACCCAATTTAGAACTCAGGGATTAAAACTGAATTCGTCGGCAAATGTAAGAACTCGCGTTTATTGTTCTGACTCAATGTGTTCGTGAAATAGAATAAAGAATAAATTCGTATTAGTATTATGAATAAATCGTGTGAAAGGTTGGACTTACGTTGGATGCGTTCTTGCATGAATGGGAAGACCTCGTTTAAATTATTCCGAGTAGTATGCAGTATACACCTTTTGCAATACTTTGCAAGCTACTGAATTGATTGAAACTAAATTTTATTGAATGATAGGTTAATACATGAATTTTAAAACAACGTCGTAATTTTTTTTTAATTACTAGAGTGTGGCGTAACTCGATTTTTTCATGCAAGAATCCATTTTTAAATAGATATTTTTTTCCAAATTTTACATTTTTTTTTTTTTTAAATCGATATCATGGGTCCAAATGACTACAATTATAGCGTGTTACCCTGCACTTAAAAGAGATTAAAGATCATTCAATTGATACCATTGACGCCATACTTTATAATGTGCTCCCTTGGTGGTGGTGGTGGTGGTGGTGTGTGTGTGTATGTGTGTGTGGGGGGAGGTAATGGCATCTCAAACAAAAAAAAATTGTATCGCAGCTATTTTTCACAACAATGATTGAAATTATTAAGTCTTGTGATCATTGAGCCAAATTGAAAAAATTCAATTTATTTCTACATTTTTCGATAACAAAGCCGGATACAAAGTTTCGTGAAACTTCGTTGTTACTTGTGGCTGCTATCGTGTACGCAAGAAATCGACGACTTACAGACAGACGAACATCACTCCAAAAATAGTTAAAATGTGTTCAGGAGATCTTAAAACATATATATTAACATCAAAATCTCGAATTCGAAAATCTTTGTGAAAACTACACTTTCTCTGTACTATATTACATAGTATGAAAAAGTAAAAATGCGCACGTAACATGTGCAGTATGTGTACTGCGCAATTTAATACAAATTTTGAAATTTTATCTATAAATAACAATAAATTATCACTGTAAAGTAACACAGTTTCAAGTGAATTAAAATTATTTCACACCAAAAAAGTCAAAGAGCAAACATTTTAAAATACCCTACCGCATTCCTAAAAAAATCTGATGTGGGCAGCACATGACTTTCCTTATATAAAGCAATGAATTTACTACTCTTACAGTAAAATAAAGTAGGTTATTCTTATAGTAGATGCTTATATTCTTTCCAAGATATTGAATTTTCGTCAATTAGTCGTCATTTTCATTGATTTAGAGTCATTTTTATCCATTTGGCGCGATTCTCGTTAATTTGGCAACATTTAAGATAGTCGCCAAGTTGGCGACATTCCGCCAAATTCGTCGCCAAAATCTCGCCAAGCGTTATGGACGGAGAAATAAGTTATTCTTATAACCGATAAATGACTTTTGGCGTTCAAATACAAAAGTATTACTCAAAGTATCTTGTCTTATGAATGGAACGAGATCCATTGATCCACGAGAATGATGTTACCAAATTTATCGCATGATATCACATATGAAAAGTGAACATGTTTCTCCACAGTTAATATATTTTTTTTAATTTATGGGATTTTTTGATAAATTTATTTGAAAAATGTGCAATATCTCGAGAACGGTTCATGCTAGCGTTCTAAAGTTTATGTCAATCGTTTTATAAGGAAAAATTACATAAGAAATGTCTATTTGCGTAACTTTATTAAAGATTCTGATGTTTTGATGATTTTCTGAAAATTTCAGTCGAAAATTTAGTGGGTTCTGAACATTCGACTGTGTTTAAAAACAACAGGCTTCCAGTATTCATGGATTGTAATTTTTGTACCAAATTTCATTCGAATCGCTTCATTCGTTCGTGAGATATCGTTTCCACAGACTCACTGACACACACACACATATTTTCACACACACACACACACACACATACAGACATCACCCCAAAATATTCGATTCGTGATCAGGGATGCTTAAAACGCTCTCTCTCCCGCCGAAAACTTGAATTCGAATTTTCGACCCCGTCCTTATACTTTCCTTATACATTATACTATGTATATAAGGAAAGTAGTAGTTATAAAAGTATGAAATTCTGGAACAAAAATTGATGGCTGTAAGTCAATTAGCGTAAAATTATCTCATATTTCATGCATTTGTTGTTACAGATTATTTCACGCATTTGTTGTTACAGATTATTTCATACATTTGTTGTTACAGATTTCATGCATTTGTATGAAATTCTGGAACAAAAATTGATGGCTGTAAGTCAATTAGCGTAAAATTATCTCATATTTCATGCATTTGTTGTTACAGATTATTTCACGCATTTGTTGTTACAGATTATTTCATACATTTGTTGTTACAGATTTCATGCATTTGTTTTTGATGTCGAACAAATGCGTGTTGAAAGATGTAATTGTACACAAACTAACTTGCATATATCAATACTTTTCAAAAGTTTGTAGCACTCTTAGGAATTCAACTGAACATCAAAGAATTTTCCTATCGCTTAATTGATAATCGCTGTTATTATATGTTCAAACTCTGCATTTAGAAACGCCATTATAATCGCTATAGTAGTTAAAACGCAGGATGCTGCCATTAGCATGTTCAAAAGTTTTCTTTTAGATTTTGTCCTGCATGTCACCTAGAGTCAAAAGCGGCCTCGGGGGTGGGAGAAAGCCTAATACGTAAGCTCTTCAGCTTCAATTAAAGCCCACAAACATTTTAAGTCAACTAAAGCCATTCAAGACTGTTATGAAACCTCGTTGGCCAGGGATCTTATGGCTCAACCTTATGTACCTTGATTACAATGCAAAAGATTCCACAGGAACAACAGCGTTCCACGGATAAGATCAAAATTCATATTACTGATTTTGATGGATCTACACGTTTCAAGCATCCCTGAATAGGATTCAATGTTTTTTCAATGGTGTATGTGGGCAGGATATCACTTGAATAATTTGAACGAGTCGAACGAAATTTTGCAGAATTATTTAAAGATAAAATATTTACAAAAATCTTGATTTTTAGCGAGATTTAATAGTAATGAAGTTCTAATTTGTATTATTTTTTCACAGAAATGATATTTGTAATGCTAAAAAGAAAGTAGTGTTAATAAATGAGAGATCAGATTTTTAAAATCAAAATAAAATCTTTATATCTCTCCAATTTTACAACCCCCCCCCCCCCTCCAAAAAATGCACTTAAATATATACCAGCCCAAACTAAGGTCTATAAAGCAGGTCATCACTGTCTTGCAGCAGATTTTATTTGCTTACTCAGAGCCTGATTACTCTCTGGGAGCTTGCAGGCCAAAAGACCCCAGGAATTTCGCAAATCCCGAGAAATTTGAATGTATGTAAAAAAGTATCAGTTGTTATAGATACATGAAAGAAATATTTTCCAAACTCAAATTAATAAAAAAACATGATCTAAGAGCATTTATGTTATAAAAAAACAGCTTAAATAAGTTTTTGGTTTTGTCTATTAAAAGTAAACTAATGAAAATGTTCAATTTTAATGCGTCAATAGTTGGGTCATTCATGTAGAAGACAAAAATATTTTCTTAAGTAATAGCTTTATAAATTGGACTTTCATTTTATATTTTTCACCTATATTATTGTTATTTTAGAATTGTTAAAACAATAAAAGAAAATGGGAAATAATAAAAAATATATAATTGATCATAATAGTATTGTTAACAAACAAAACTGTATAAGAAAAGTTCATATCTCTGTCTGTCATGTTCGGTGGCATGCATATATAAGGACAATTTGAAAAATTTTGAAACACATTTGATCATAATTTTTTGGTGACCTTTGGATATGCAGCCAAGATGACGATGATTGAATATCTTACTTAAATATACCTCCAATATTTAAATTAAATTTTATATATTTCGCAATTTTTGTCGCTTTGTACGAATTATCAAAGACAAAAACGCATTTTTACTTTCCTTATATACAATAATGTATAAGGAAAGTATTATGACGGGGTCGTAAATTCGAATTCGAGTTTTCGACGGGAGAGCACGTTTCAAGCATCTCTGATCACGAATCGAACATTTTTGAGGTGATGTCTGTGTGTGTGTGTGTGTGTGTCAGTGAGTCTGTGGAGACGATAACTGACGAACGAATGGACCGATTCGAACGAAATTTGGTACAAAATTACAATCTGTGAATACTGAAAGCCTATTGTTTTTATACGCAATCGAATGTTCAGAAACCCCTAAATTTTTGAGTGAAATTTTGAAAAAATCATAAAATCAAAACCTCTAATAAGGTTACGCAAATAGACATTTCTTATGTAATGTTTCATTAGAAAACGATTAACATAAATTTTAGAACGCTAGCATGAACCGTTCTCGAGATATTGCACATTTTTCAAAAAAATTATCAAAAAATTATATAAAATAATAAAAAAAAATTCCTATTAAGAAACATGTTCACTTTTCATATGTAATATCATGCGATAAATTTAGTGACATCATTCTTGTGGATCTAGCTTGTTCCATTCATGAAGAAATATACTTTGAGTAATACTTTTGCATTTGAACTCCAATAGTCATTTTTGTGCTATAAGAATAAATTATTTCTCCGTCCATAACGCTTGGCGAGATCTTAGCGACGATTTTGGCGGAATGTCGCAAACTTGGCGACTTTTTAAATGTTACCAAATCAAAGAAAATCTCGCCAAATGGATAAAAATGACGCTAAATCAATGAAAATAATAATTATTTGCCGAAAATTCAATATCTTGGAAAAAATATAAATACACTATAAGAATAACCTATTTCTTTTTTACTGTAAAAGTAGTAAATACATTGTAAGTAAGTAAGTAATTTACTGTATATTGTAAGTAAGTTACTGTAAAAGTAGTAAATACATTATAAGTAATAAGTAGTAAGTACATACATTATATAAGGAAAATCATGTGCTGCTCACATCAGACTTTTTTTCTTATTAATTGGCTTTATAAATGTAACTATCATTTTAGTGTTTTCACGAATTTTTTTTCTATTTTTATTTTCAGAGAAAATTTTGAAAATATATCTAAAAAAAAAATAACTTTGTTTTCGTTAATAGCATTATTATTTAAATATAAGTTTTTCCCAAATGCAGCCTGCAAATTTGTTAAATTAAATTACCGAATTATTTAGTCGTTGTATAACAAAAATGGGTCTCCTGATCATTCAGGGGCTCAACATTATTAATCTAGCATAGTGCTTACTTATCAAAAACAGACTTCTTATAAAATAACTGCTTTCACCACAAAAACAAAACTATTTTTCAAAAAATTCCCTATTCCTCTGCACAACCGATGAGTTTCTTCCTCTTTCCACCTAGGTCAGTCTCCTCGTGAGAAAGCAACAACCTGTTTCCTAGGGAGCCCAACCACCCTTCTCCAAACTCCTGTCCGCCCCCCTCACCACCACCACAAACCCTTTCTGCCGAACCGACGTCTGGAACTCACTTGGTTCTCCTCTTTTATTCGGATTTGGTGGTGAAGAATGGGATAAAGATGTGGGGTGGAGACCTTTTTATAAAATGGTAGCCAGCGGTTGCTGAAAAGAATATATGTTTGGCGGTGTGTGCAGGATCACAACTTGATGCGCGGGAAGAATCGATTATAGAAGAATAACGGCCCACATGGATGTAGCGGGGTTTGACAATATGCTTAAAAAACCAAGAAAAATATTGGTGGTCGATTAGTTAATACGCTTTTGGATGCTTGGGGTGTTGGGAATAAAGTTTATTTATTTGTCATTTTTGACATAAATTCAAAACTTTTATTTTAATGATTATTTAAAAATGTACTCAGCGTTGTTCTCCGGCTGCTCCGGGCTCCAAATAAGCAGCCTCTACTTAAATAATACAGATACGCATTTGATATGCCCTAAATAAGCGTTTTTGGTATGCTCTAAATAACCGCGCTGCAATTTGCCATGCATGCGTACAAACAACTGGTTCGCCGAACATTGGCACAATGACGAAAAAATATCTCATATGCTATATATTTTACATTAGTGGAGTTAGAAAACCGATATTCAAGTAGGTAGATTTTACGATTGCTTAATGGGCACTAATAAATGGAAATACAAGTCGAAAAAATGAAATAAAGTTAGTTCCTTTATCATAGAATTAAAATTCTCAAAATGAATTGCTATCTCAGGGAGTTTCCATCCAAACACACTAACAGTATTGAAAAAATTTTATTCTCAACTTAAATTGTATTTTGATATGGAATTTTCACGTAAGTATAAATAAGTTATTCGTTTGGACTACTAAGTTGCCAAAAGTATCCAATTTCAATTCACTTGTTATTAATTTAATACCAAAATCATTGTTCAGTGCATCTTGTACAGAGTTATTTCGCGGTGAAATGAGTAAAGTCATCGCATTATATGGGAAAAGTATGTACTGTCCAAATCACATACAAAGTAGTGTATTGATGTGCTGTCCAAAGCAGAATTTTTAAATTTAGAATTAATAACAGTGTGTAAAAATCGTCTTTTTACAAGTACTTGAAAGGTCATTTGAATTAGGCTAAAATTCAAATTAAATAGTTTCGAATTAATAATAATATCCTTCTGCGCTAAAATATGGAAGCGCTATTCAGTTGACAGTCAGTAGCATTAGAATGAAAATTCTGTAGCATTAAATCAATCAGCCCTTCCCCCACCCCCATTTTTGTCTCAATTTTAAATTCTAAAAAAATTTATGAAGAAGCCCCACCCCCATTTTTGTCTCAATTTTAAATTCTAAAAAAATTTATAAAGAAGCCCCACCCCCATTTTTGTCTCAATTTTAAATTCTAAAAAATTTCGTCAAGAAGCCCCCCCCCCCTCACACACACATCTTTGCCTCATATTAAAATTCTAAAATAATTCGTGAAGAAGCCCCCCCCCTCCCATTATTGTCTCATTTTAAAATTTTAAAATATTTCGTGAAGAACCCCCCCCCCCCCCTCATTTTTGTCTGATATTGAAATTCTAAAAAAATTCGTGAAGAAGCCCACCTCCATTTTTGTCTCATTTTAAAATTCTAAAATATTTCGTGAAGAAGCCTCCATTTTTGTCTCATATTTAAATTCTTAAAATGTCGCGAAGAAGCCCCCCCCCCCCCTCCCATTTACTCCTAAACACTGGGAGAAATAAATTGTCAAATAAAACTAATTGTCTGATAAAAATATACTTTGTCTCTTTTATCTGAAAATTCCGAGTGAGCCTTCTTTATCCTATATACTAAGCGTTTTACCATCTCATTTAAGGGACGGATTATTATAATTTTTTTTTTTAAACAGATAATTCTCAGTAAGCGCTCTTTACCCTTTCCACCATTTTTAGTCACAGTTGAGTTGGCGGATCGACGGAATTCCACGGTTTGCAAAAGAAAAAAGAAAATATTCGTAAATTGCTGGGGGAGAAAAAAAACACCTTTGGAGAAAAATAAGACTGATTGCCTGGGAATATGACGCTTAAAGTTCATTATCTTCGTAGTAAATTTGCCACAGATTTCAACATGGTACGCGAATCACCTGCAAGACGATTTTATTTGCTGTTTGTTCTCAATAACCTAATCGAATATTTCGCTCCAATTACTACAAACTCACTTAGGTTTTCACTTCCAGTGACATTCATTGACAAGAACCAGATTTCTCACGAATCTTATCGGACGAAGACGGGATCTCCGAGTAAACAACCCCTGACATTCACTAGCCAAATTCTAATTTAGTGGAACCAAGTGGTAAACAAAGACGGCACTCTGTAGTTCCAAGAACATCCAGGAGGTCTTTAGGCTTTTTGATTGGACGTAATTAGATAGATGGACTTTTGTGGAGGGCATCAGCTATCGCCAAAGATAAAGCCGAGGAAGGATCTTAATTTTTTAAAGCTCTTTATTGGTATTGTTGGTATCTTCGTTTACTTGTAAGATCAGGGTATGAGGATATTCAAATAAAGCTGCGGTTTCAAAAATGATTTCACTGCAGAACTTTTTCAAATTTGCGAACTTCTTCAAAACTAGTACTTTTTGAACTCATTTGGTTTCGTAACCCTATTGTATTAATATTTCAATGAAATTATTTTACAAATTAAACTATAAATGCTTAAGTTAAAATTATTTTTTAACTTTATCACACGATTTTTGCGGGCCATAGTGCAAAAGAAGACGGATTCTTTTTATCTGAATCGTACCAAAATCTAATCAGCACCAGGTTATTCCACGAATGACTTATCTGCGAAATTTTGTGAAATTGGGTCAATTAGTTTCTCAGCTAGAGTGGATACATACATTGCACAGACAGACACACAGACAGACACACACGGACAGATACATGGACAGACGTCAAGCTAAAAATGTTTTTTTCGGATTCCAGCGTGCTTATCCGTTGAAACGCGCAGATCAGTTGAAAACACGAGTTGTGAATTTTTACATGATTCCAATGCTTTCCCTATACATTGCCATGTATTGTAGGGAACGTGAAAATGAATATCTTGAAGGAAAGAAGAATGGATTCAAATCAATCGTTTTTTCAGTAAATAAAACTAAAATGCCTTGTGAAAACACAAATAAGGAAGCACCCGGTTTTGGAAGCTTAACTGTGGAAACACTATTTCATTTAAACCAATCTATAACTGAAACATTTCGACATAGCACAACATAAACCACCTGCAAGAAAGTTTCCTTTCATTTATGCGTAACTTAATCAAACATTTAGTATTAACTCGAACAAACTCCCGAGGTCTTTGGCATCTTGTGTCATTTCTTGACAAGACGCAGCCAGGTTTCTTTCAATTCTTATCGAATAGAAAACCCGAGCAAATAGCCCTGATAATCGATATCACGTTTAAAGGAATTAAGTGGTAAACAAAGTGGTACCAGACGGTACATTTTGGTTCCTGAAACTCAGAGAATATCTTGCTTATTTGATTACATAAAAGTTAAAGATCCTGTTTGGGCAAGTAGGAGATATTGTTGCGATTTGATCCAGATTTGGTGCGATTTGATCTCTTGCAATTATTTGACTTGGTTATCGATGTCATTAGTTGCTTGGCTTATCTTTGAAGGTCAGAACATGAAGCATATTTGTTATGAGATTTTAAGAATTTCTAGAAAAGTATAACATGTTGAAAAGAGCCAAGTCGTGTAGTTACAACAAATTTCGCAGCAATAAGTCCCGTACTTTTCTTCACACCTAATTTGCACCATCGTAACTTTGAATTTAACATTTCAGTATACGGGCTAAATTTTTATAGAAATTTTCTCTTTTTTTATTCTGACACTTAAAATAAATCAGTTTAGAAATCAAAATGGGTATGTCAGACTACATAAGCACCTGTTATGTTTTAATACAAAAATCTCCAGTTGATGAGTGTTGACAATTATAAAATAAATAAAAACATCTCATTGTCCATCTAGTATAGGAATTCGCAATGCCCTGTGAAAATTCCTTGATATTTCTTTCCCTTTAAAACTGAACGAACACTGACGAACGTATATTTGATAAGGTTTTAATTCAAACCAATTTACATTAAATGTTGTATATTACGGGGTTGTATAATATTTATTTTGTAATGCTACAGTTAATGCAAAGTACGCAGTCAAATCCTACTTGAAGAATTCTAATTATGTAGGAATATTTGCCGCAAATTTGATATCATTATATATGATTGTTTAACATGCCTAAAGTATTTCTAGACCTTTTAGAAACCCTTCTGAGACGGATAAGGCTGAATCTTCGCACACTTATTGTGTCGATTATGGAACAGAAACTAACGGAGACGAATTTTCGCTTCCTACCCTATCCTCTGGAGCGGAGAAAATGGAAGATGTATTTTCAAACCTTCCAGAAGTCCCCTGCATAGATGTATTTTCAAACCTTCCAGAAGTCTCCTGGCACAGAAGGTTACACCCCTGCACACTTATGACCATCGGGCATTATAAAGTAGCCAGATTTTCGATTTACTCCCCCCCCCTCCCCCCCAGGAACAGAGAAAATGGTTTTATTTTTCCGAAAAGACTTTTCAGACCCTTCACACGATTTTAAGAATCTCTGTGGTAGCCAGCAGGGTTGACCTTATCACTTAACTCATCACCGTGCCAATTTTTACCTATGTCGACTCAGAGATTAGACATTTTCCCTTCTCAGATAAAAACAGAAAACTACTGTCCTACTATCATCTGCTGAATACGAAAGTATCAAAACGTTCAAATTTTATCGGTCACAATCCGCAGCAAAATCAGATACTGAAAAACCATTAAATTTATCACAACCCAAACATACCGCCATAAGTTCCCCTATCCAGCTGTCACAGAATTGATGAATTATGCCCGGCCGAATCGCTGAGATTACTTGAGATTCAGATTTCAATCTTATGACTGAAAGACTCTGTGGTTACGCTAAAACAACCATTTTGATTCAGGGATTGTAATCATAGGACGTCACGCAAAGAAAAATGGATGACGGGTATGTTAGGGAGATGTTGACACTCACATGCATCACAAGAAGTGGAATTGTCTGAAGAATGATTTAGTATTCAAGAGTGTAAGCCAATAAATAATACTAGCCTGATGATTTTTGACTATCACGACAGAACATGTATTACATCACATACAATATAAGCGCTTTTATTTTGCATCTATTGACTTAATTTTATATATTTTGTAAAGCTGTTTACAATCGGGACCAGGATATTTTATTCTTCAGATCTGCACGTAAATATAATTTTCCATAGCGAGAACTTCCTAAACTTCTTTTTAGGAGCATTAAATTAAATATTTTAATAGAATATTTTGATTAACAATGTCATTTAGGACATTGTATTCCTGTAGGACACTGTTCCTACAGGAATCCATTCCACAGGAATCCTGTAGGACATTGTCCCTACAGGGTTATTCCTGTAGGACATTGATTAACATTGTCCTACAGGAATTTGCACATGATAGTGAATTTCAAGTTTCTTTATATTATATACTCCGTACGAAGAACGGGTATTCTGCTAGTATATGTATAAAAGTGAAAATTTAAAAATATGTTTCAAAACTATCTTCTAAAAAACGTGAGCGATTTCGATGAAACTTTTCAATAAATGCGACATAATAAAATAAATGTTTCGGACTTCAGTTTTATCTTTTAATACCTGTCATGGGAACAAAGGAAATTAAAATACACTTTTGTCTGAATCTAATACGCGCATTCTCGAGCCCATTTAAATTTATACATATTTTTCTTGTTTGCTAGAATTTTAGGTAACGGGTTGGACGGTTCCATCGCATTGTTTGGCGGTTCTGAAAAGCCTTTTTCGTCCAAGTGTCGGGGCAGCCATTCTTGGTCTGTCCTAGGCGCTCCTAAATGACTTCTTGGGGGCTTGAGGTGCCGGGGCAGTGATGAAATGGGAGAGGAAGTCGAAGAGAGGCAGACCTCCCGAGACTCCTCACTCCTTCGCCGTCTCGGATGAGTTGCCAACGCTTGCAAAGAAGTTGAAAAGTTTGTTAGAGTCCAAGAGGGGACCGATCATAAATTGAAACGCGGAATAATTGCAAAATATTTATGAACCATCAACGGGATCCTATATGATACATGCGTATGGGCCTGTTACACGTACAATGAAATTAAAATATTCCTAATATTGCAACGTAGTCCTGGTCGAACTCATAAAAATCTTTGTTAAGCCAAATAAATAAATAAATAATAAAAGACTGTGGCTCTAGTCCGATAGAGTCAAAGTAGCTTTAGCAAAATAACGTTTTGTGCAACAACAGCAAAATAAAATTTCAATAAGTTTATCCATTATTTTCAATCTCATTTGTTTCGTTTACTACGGAACTCCTCCTCCTGCTCGCTGGTGCTCGCTTCATGAGCTCTTCACTCCCATTGGGACTTCTCCCCTTGTTCACTGACGCTCATTAGCCCTCAGAGTTCGCTCCGGGAGCTTTTTCACCCTACCCACAAAGCGGGGCTGTTCACCACTTGCGATAAAATCCTTTCTGATTTAGTGGAATTTTATAATAATGTAAAAAACCAAATCTAAGTTGTATTGATAACCAGGTAAATATTTAATTCGAGCCGACATTATTAAATTCAATCATTAAACTGACTGAACAAGCACGTGGTTTTAAATATAAACAAACTAAATGATTTTAATTAAAAAGACAGTTGGCATGCTAAAAGTTCTAACTATTGTGATCCAGAAAGTTAGTTTTCGTAGTTACTCCTTTCAATTATTTATAAGAATCAACTATAAGACACATACTTTTTAACTGTAATACTTGTATTTTAATTGTAATTGTATTTTAATTGTAATTGTTAATGATAACAATAACTACAGAACGATTTGGTTACAAAAAGCAACAATAAGACATATTATTTTAACTGTAATAATTACATTTTAATCGTAATATTTCAATACAACGGCCGTTGCAAAATTCTCTATAATATTCTTATAAAATGTCATAATCAACAATAAGACATATTAATGTCCTCTCTGTGATGTTTCTGCCAGAAAGCAATCACAGAGAAGATGGAAATAGGTCAGAATCATTAAATCTTTGCTCATAAGGGCAATGCAAAAGTTTATTAATGAATATTTAATTAACTAAGGCTTAAATCAAAACTGTAAGTCCATCTGGTAAGTATGCGGATATGTATTAGGCTATATGTAACATTTTAGAACTGTACGTTTTGCTGTCTATTTCTAATACAATGTAAAAAATCTGATGAAGGCAGCACATGATTAATGCAATGTGCTGCCCACATCAGATTTTTTACATTGCACTTATATAATGCAATGTATTTACTACTTTTACAGTAAAAACAAAATAGGTTATTCTTATAGTAGATACTTATATTTTTTCCAAGATATTGAATTTTCGTCAATTAGTTGTTATTTTGATTTATTTAGCGTAATTTTATCCATTTGGTGAGATTTTCTTTAATTTGATAACATTTAAAAAAGTCGCCAAGTTGGCGACAAAATTCGTGGCCAAAATCTCGCCAAGCGTCATGGACGGAGAAATAATTTATTCTTATAGCAGATAAATGACTATTGGCGTTCAAATACAAAAGTATTACTCAAAGTATATATTTTATGAATGGAACGAGCAAGATCTACAAGAATGATGTCACCAAATTTATCGCACGATATTACATATGAAAGGTGAACATGTTTCTAAATAGGAAATATTTTTTTTTATTTTATATAATTTTTTAATAATTTTTTTGAAAAATGTGCTATATCTCGAGAACGGTTCATGCTAGCGTTCTAAAATTTATGTTAATCATTTTCTAATGAAAAATTACATAAAAAATGTCTATTTGCGTAACTTTTTTAGAGATTTTGATTTTTTGATGATTTTTTCAAAATTTCACTCGAAAATTTAGGGGTTTCTGAACATTCGATTTCGTATAAAAACAATAGGCTTCCAGTATTCATAGATTGTAATTTTTGTACCAAATTTCTTTCGAATCGGTCCAATCGTTCGTCAGTCATCGTATCTACAGACTCAGTGACACACACACACACACACACACACACACACATCACCCCTAAAAAAGGTTCGATTCGTGATCAGGGATGCTTGAAACGTGCTCTTCTGTCGAAAACTCGAATTCGAATTTTCGACCCCGTCACAATACTTTCCTTATACATTATTGTATATAAGAAAAGTAAAAAAATCACTGAATCTTTACTTTAACCTATATACATAATATAGGGAAAATATTGTGACATGGTCGAAAATTCGACTTTGAGTTTTGACGGAGGAGCACGTATTCAGAATCCCTGAACTCGAATCAATCGTTTTCGAGTTGATGTTTATTTGTGGTGTGTGTGTGTGTGTGTGTCCCTGAGCCTGTGGAGACGATGTCTCGTGAAAGAATATAGCGCTTCGAATGAAATTTGGTAGAAAAATTACAATCAATGAACCTAGAAGCCTTAAACGCAATCGAATGTTCGGAAGACTCTCTAAATGTTCGAATGAAATTTTTAAAAAATCATAAAAAAAAAATCAGAAGCTTTAATAAAATTTTACGATAATAAGATACGATAATAAGATTAGATAATAAATTTTACGTCATTTTTTAATAGAAAACGATAGACACAAATTTCAGAACTCTAAAATGAACCGTTTTCGAGATACTGAAATTTTTAAATAAATTTATAAACAAGAAAGATCAATCATGTATAAAGCATTGATTATGAAACACTTTTCAATTGCAATACAATTTTATTTAAATATCTTTAAAATGCGATACATTCAGCGATGATACTTTTTCAAATTATCATAGTACTGCAATAATTTATTTTACTTAAAAACTTGAAACCATGGATATAAAAGTACTTTCTAACTCCATGCTTAAAACTTCATCGAAAAGGGCAATGCTATAAAATCGTCTGCTTCTCTATATAAAATCAATGAATATTTCATTTATATCACCTATATTCCAAAATCCAGAACTAAATAATTTTGGGTTAAAACATTTTAGCAATTCTTATACAACTCATCCTACAACTTGATTTGTTTACATTTTGCACATACGTTAAAATTAGGCTCCGTTGCAGAGATAATCAAAGTTTGATGATCATTTAAACTCAAAAATATAGTAAGTGCGGTGGCGCAGAATATAGATGCACAGGAAATACTCAAATATAAAGCGGTTTTAGGACGGATACTATACTAAATATAAATTCAAAAGAACGTTAAAATTCATGATATTGACACTGGAAAAAAGATGGACGCCATAATTTATTTTGAAGTGGGTCACGTGATCTCTTCATATAATATGGGTGGCATTAATATTTTAATTTTTATTTAAAAAATTACCAAATATATTTTGCTCAGATTTTTTTTATATATTTCATGAGAAAATTTGAATATTTTCTGAAATTTTCAAAGCAATTTGCGAATTTTAACTTCGTTTAAACATTTTTGAAAAATTAGGTCCCATAGGGTTCAATGTATTTTATTTTTTCAACCCGGGTTTAATCCAAAACTAATTGGGTGGTATTATTTATTTACATTCCCATATGCCCCACAGACTATCTGAACAACATACTAAAATTTCATTTTGATAAAGTCATTTTTATGGTAGTTATAGTGCGAACGGACAGACAGAATGACTAAAGTCATAAACACTTTTCAACTATGTTAGAAAGTGTTAAAAAATAACTTAAAATTAGAAAAAGTATTGTGAAAGAGGTTCACTTTTCATATATAAGGTTATGCGATAAATGTGTGAACATCATTCTCATGGATCTAGTTCGTTCCATTCACAAGACAAGATACTTCGTGTAATAGTTTTGTATTTTCACGCCTAACAGTCCGGGAACAATTATTTCTATATAAGAAATGCTTTTCTCTCCTTTTGTTTGTAACGCTTGGCGATCATTTTGGCGAACGTCGCGATTTATTTAGCGAAATATCGCCAACTGGGCGATATTTCGCCGTAGATTGACGAAAATATCGTAAAAATTGTAAAAATGACGTAAAGTCAACGAAAACGACACCACATTGATGTAATAATTATTAAACTATTTTAATATGAGGACTATTACTTATTTCGAATGCTATCAATATTGATAATTTCCAATTCAGAGTTGCTTGAAATATAAGTTAATTGGTTACTTCGAAATTGTTAGTTACTAGAAACTAAATTCCTATTAAATATTGTTGTTGCTTGCTGTTTATTTATTTATTATGTAGATTAGTAGATATATTAACAGATATTTTGCGTGAAAATAAGCAAATGGAGCAAAAATTCACTCGATAAATCTTAAAACTTAGTTCAACATATTAAAAGAGTGAAATTATTTTTATATACCCTATTTCTGACAAGGCAAAAATTGGCATTGATTAGATATTTATCTGTTAACCACCTTTACAAAATAGTTCAAAATATTAAAATACAGAAATTTTTATCCCTATATTTCGGAAATTAAAAATCTTAAACCAAAATTCAGTTATATAGCTTTGTAGCTTTTTCAATGTATACAACTTATTTGTTTATTTCTCAGAGAAGCACTTTTTGTTTCCGAAATATAAGCAGAATAAACTTTAACAAGAAAGACCAATCACACATAAAGTATTGATTATGAAACACTTTCCAACTGCAATGCAGTTTTATTTAAACATCTCTAAAATGCGATACATTCAGAGGTGATGTTTTTAGAATTATCACAATGCTACAATAATTTATTATATTTGAAAACTTAAAACTACATAAAAAATGAACTTTATTCAAATGACGTCATCGAAATATAAATCACCGGGTTCTCTATATAAAAGCAGTGAATATTTCATTCATTAACTTTTTCCATTCCTTTCATTCAGCTGTGATACTTTTAAAATTATCACAGTACTACAGTAATTTGTTTTACTTAAAAACTTAAAACCATGGAGGTAAAAGTACGTTCTAACTCCATGCTTAAAACTTCATCGAAAAGACAATACTATAAAATCATCTGCTTCATTTATATCAGCTATATTCCAGACTCCAGAGCTAAATAATTTTGCGTTAAAATTTAGCAATTCTTATACAATTCATCTCACAGCTTTTGTGTTTACATTCTGCATACTTTAAAATTAGGCTTCTTTATAGAAACAATTAAAGTTTGATGATCATTTAAACTCAAAAATATTGTAATTACGTTGGCGCAGTATATAGATGCGCAGAAATTTACGCAAAAATAAAGTGGTTTTAGGATGGATGCAATACTAAATAAAAATTAAAAATCACTTTAAAAATCACGATTTTGACACCTGGAAAAAAGATGGATGCCATATTTTTTTTGTAGGTGGTCACGTGATCTCTTCATATAATATGAGTGCAATTTTTATTTTAATTTTTAATTAAAAAAATACCAGACAAATTTTGTTGAAATTTTTTTTATATATTTTATGGGAGAATTTGAATATTTCCTAAAATTTTTGAAGCAGTTTGTGAATTTTAAATTCGCTTAAAAAATGTTTGAAAAAGTGGGTCCCATAGGGTTCTATGTATTTTATTTTTTCAACACGGGTTCAATCCAAAACTAATTGGATGATATTATTCATTTACATTCCCGTATGTCCCACAGACTATCTCAACAACATACTAAAATTTCATTTTGATAAAGTCATTTTTAGGGCAGTTATCGTGCGAACGGACAGAAAGACAGAATGAACGAAGTCATAAACACTTTTCAACTATGTTATAAAAGTGTTAAAACTGCAAAATTTTAAATCTTATTTAATTTGACAAGTCGGTTGTTCAAAAAATAGGACCTTTGGAAACTAAATTTTTGTCCTTTGTTGTTGTTATTTTTCTTTTATGGTTTAGAAATACATATATATTTTTTTAATTTTTAGTTTAATTTTTCAAGTGAAAACAATAAATTGGAAAACAAAGATTGCTTAGACAAAAAAAACAATAAAAAAAACAAAAAAACAAATTATTAAAATTATTTTTGTATATTCATAAATGGTACTCCTTATCTATTTTTAGTTCTATGTGTTAGTTTCAAAGATGTGGGCCTAAACCATGGACGTTACTCACCTTAATAATAATGCGTTTCAACCGAAGGTAACCCATTTTCTGAAATCCTATCATATTTCAGTTCACTTTTTAATGACTGTTGCAATTTCTACCCGAAAGATTTCACATATTTATTGTCCCCACCCCCTCTTCATTAAAATGTCTATTATATTTTCCATGCGCTGCCGGCCGCCTACACGGTTCGCGTAACAGAGAAATTCATGGGGTCGATACTTCTCAGTGGTCTCTGATTCATATTATCAGGATGTACAGAGACGGAGGGGGTCTCGTCGCCCCCTGACCGTGCTGTCAAAATTCACAGGTGAAGGAACCTCTCGTTGTTAATAAGAGCTGTCAACAACGGTTTGGACAGCAGACAAATGAAATGGATGGTGTATTATGGTTTTTGTGAAATAACTGAAATTGCAAAAAAAAAATTATGATTGGGCGATGGAACTTCCTGTGAAATAAAAATCATTACAACGTTTTATATGCCTGAGTGATGCATACGTTTCTATGAATATTGATGCGGCAGACTTTCTGGTGTAGCTGAGTGATGTAATCGTTTCCGATGAGATACAGAGCACCTTTCTATTGACTGATTTGTCCTGTTTGACTGAGTGGTGCAAGTGTTCTGCTGAATCTAAAGCAATGTCAGATTTCCTAGTATGAATGGAGTGTGGAATGGCTTCAGTTGGATTAACAAGTGTAGCCAGATCTTTCTGGTTAACTGAGTGATGCACCTATTTTCTATATGAATAGCGATACGCCAGTGGAATTGCTTCCGCTGGATTAACAATCATCGCCAAATCTTTCTATTTGCCTGGGTGATGGATATATATTTTTTTAATAATGATGCATTTGATTATCTAATGTGGCTTGGTGATGTAATCATTCCCTATAAGATACCAAGCACTTTACACATATGCAAAACTTTCCTATTTGACTATTTGACTCAGTGGCGCAAGGCTTTTGTATGAATTATAAAACAAAGCCCAGAGTGAATGGGGGATAACATTTCCCCCGTTGAATTAACAAGCATATATTTCTATTTGACTGATTGATACATATGTATTCCATTAATAATGCTGATACAGACTCCATAATGTAGCTTGGTATTGCAATTATTTGTTATGAATTACCAAGCATTTGTTATGAATTACCAGACCGTCTTATTGACTGAATGGTGTAAGCCTTTTCCAATGAATTTCAAAATTCATTCATAATTTCCTCCCGAATTTAAAAAATTTTTATCTAGTTCTAGATTTCCATGAAACTTTATATTCGGATTTGTTAACATAAAATTTAGAACTAGAGAGAGTTTTTTTTTTTTCTAAATTCGAGCAAAAACTTCGACATTTATTCGATATTATATATTTTTTTTAGGTAGCATTGGACACAATTTGATACAATAATACATAAAAGAGGTTATTTATGGCTCAATGGTCACTAAATTTGTAGTTTCAACCATTGTAGTGAGAAATAGCCGCGCCGCAATTTTTGCATTCGTGACACCGATAGCGCCCTCGGTGGGGGCAAGTTACCCCCCCCCCCCCGAAGTGTGTTCCGCAGAAAACCGGAGTTCCGTGACAGTATTCCAGGGGTTCCGCAAAGGGATAATTTCGTGCAAATTTTCTTAAAAATAAAAAATAAAAAACGTGTAAAATTTTGAATGTATAATATGAACTACAATGGACTTTTTCTCATTTTGGGGACCCGCCATCAAATTGAATTGTAAAACGGTTCCACGACCAAAAACATTTGTTCAACACTGTTTTACACTATGCATCTCGAGTTTCTGGTATTTTTGGCCGATTGTCTACCTTAGGAGAGATTCCATCTTTTGCAACGCCTAATCATTCATTTAAGCACAAGGGGATCGGGAAGGGGGAAAATGAAGAAAAATAAAAAGTATCATTCACATAAAGAGCACAATATCTTTGAGCTACATGCATAAAAGTGTCAACTATCCGACAAAAAATTAAATTGATCAAAAGATCCACACTTTGCAATTGGAGCATCGATGCAATTAGAATAAAGTGTTTAAAATCTCACATCGGGCAACTCCTTTTTCAATCGCAAAATATTTAAATCTCACATCGTGCAACTCCTTTTTCAATCGCAAATTGTTTAAAATCTCACATCGGGCAACTCATTTTTCAATCGCAAATTGTTTAAAATCTCACATCGTGCAACTCCTTTTTCAATCGCAAATTGTTTAAAATCTCACATCGTGCAACTCCTTTTTCAATCGCAAATTGTTTAAAATCTCACATCGGGAACTCATTTTTCAATCGCAAAATTGTTTAAATCTCACATCGCGCAACTGCTTTTTCACATCGAAAGGCGTTTTACGACTGTTTAACGATGAAGAAAACCTCAGGCGACTGACTCTCTTATGAAATCGTAGAATGCTTTAGTCTCCTAAGCAAAATTAGATACTCTACTCAACAACCTTTATGAGACACACAGTCGTTTCACTTCACTAATAAACGCCGTTACTGTCTCCCTTTAGCATTTTATTCATATTGCACCCCTCAAAATACCTGCTGTGTTATGAATATACTGCCGGCTGCTTCCACGGTTCGCATGATAGAAAAATACATGGGGGTCAATGTTTCTAGGTGACTACTGATTCACGTCGTCAGGATGCTTGGAGAGGGAGGGGGTCTTACCCCTCACTATGCAGTCAATATTTACAGGGGAAGCAATTTTCAGTTGCTGTTAACAAGAACTGTCAACAGTGGTATGGAGAGAAGACAAAGGCACACCTGCTCATACTACTTTTTTTACCCATAAGTGCCTCTTGCACTTATAGGCAAAAAGCGATAGGAGCGAAATCGTTGCTGCTGTCTCAGAGCATATAGAAAAGTAAATATCTGATGTGGATAGCAAATGACTTGTCCTACACCAAGAATATATCTTCCCCACGAAGCGACAGGGATTATAAAAAAATTGAATTTCATTTATCAAGATATTGAATTGTCATAAATTTGGCTTCATTTTCGTTAATTGAATGTCACTTTTGATTATTTGGCGCCATTCTAGACAATTCAGAGATATTTTAAAAATATTGTTAAGTTGGCTTTGTTTCACCGGTCGCCGACACGGTCGTCAAGTTGTCGTTAAATTTGTCACCAAGCGTAACAAATATTTAATGAAATAGCAACAAGAAGCTGAGAAGAACTCTTTACTTTTCTTATATACATATAATGTATAAGGAAAGCATTGTGACGGGTCAAAAATTCGAATTCGTGTTTTCGACGGGAGAGCACGTTAAAAGCATCTTTGATCACGAATCTAACATTTTTTTAGGTAATGTCTGCCTGTGTGTGTGTGTGTGTGTGTGTGTGTGTGTGTGTGTGTGTGTGTGTGTGTGTGTGTGTGTGTGTGTGTGCGTGTGTGTCAGTGAGTCTGTGGAGACGATATCTCACGAACGAATGGAACGATTCGAATGAAATTTGGTACAAAAATTACAATCCGTGAATACTGGATGCCTATTGTTTTTAAACCCAATCGAATGTTCAAAACCCCCCTAAATTTTTGAATGAAATTTTGAAGAAATCATCAAAAAATAAAAACCTTTAATAAAGTTACGCAAATAGACATTTCTTATGTAATGTTTCCTTAGAAAACCATTGACATAAACTTTAGAACGCTAGCATGAACCGTTCTCGAGATATTGCACATTTTTCATATAAATTTATCAAATAATTCCATAAGTTAAAAAAAATATTAACTGTTGAGAAATATGTTCACTTTTCATCTGTAATATCATGCGATAAATTTGGTGACATCATTCTCGTGGATCTAGCTCATTCCATTCATGAGAAAATATACTTTGAGTAATAATTTTTATTTGAGCTCCAATAGTCATTTATCTGCTATAAGAATAACTTATTTCTCTGTTCATAACGCTTGGCGAGATTTTGCCGACGAATTTGGCGACTTTTTTAAATGTTGCCAAATTAACGAAAATCTAGCCCAATGGATAAAAATGACGCTAAATCAATGAAAATTACGACTAATTGATGAAAAAAGTATCTACTATAAGAATAACCTATTTTTTTTACTGTAAAAGTATTAAATTCATTCTATTATATAAGACAAGTCATGTGCTGTCCACATCAGATGTTTTATATAGTGCTAGGAGATAGTTGGGACTTCTAATAAATAGATGCATTTCTTCTTTCATGAATGGATCGAGTTAAATTAACGAGAATGATGTTATCAAATTTGTCCTATAATATTGTATATGGAATGACCTATTAAACGATCATTTCATTTTTAATTTTATGTAATGTTTTTGCCAAGTTTATCTGAAAATGTACAATATTTCCAGAACGGTTTCCGTTAACGTTTTAAAAGTCATGTCATTCATTTCATAATAAAAAATTAAGTTGGAAAAGATTATGCAAGATTGTTGAAAGTCCTGTTTTTTTTAATAATTTTTTCAAAAATGAATTCGAAAATTGGGGGTTCTTCCGTACATTTGATCGCGTTTTATATCAATAGGGTTCCAGAATTCACTGTTTGTAATAATCGTACCATTTTTTTTCCGAAACGCTCCATTTCTCCCAGAGACTCACGAACGCACACAAACATCACCTCAAAAACATTCATTCCGAGTTTAAGAGATGCTTGAAACTGAAACATACTCTTCTGTCAATTTCTTGAATTCGAATTTTCGACCACATCACAATGCTTTTTCCGTATAGTTTACTATGTATACAGAGAAAGTAACAAAACGTGTAGTGCGTAGTAAATGTAAAATGCTAAATCTACAGATCATAAGAGATGTGACATATTTGGAATTGACTTCTGTCAAATTCCTTATATGTCCGCAGTGGAGCATCGGGCAGCATACCTGAGCATCGTAGCCAGAAACGAAATTTTACAGGGGATGAATTGAAATTCAAGAGGAGCTGATCAACAGTCTCGAAGGAGGGGATCGATAAAACACTGTAATTATTAGTATTCACAAACCATAATAGTTATATTATTTTATATTTCAAGTGCGGATCCGACCTACCTCTCGGTTTACGGGGTAATCTATATAAATGATTAACAGATAAGTAATTGCATATTTATATTTGTAAGCTAATTTGATTAGGAAAATCCATATAGCTACTACGCATGCATCAATATTAATATATAATAATTGCGATTGATTTTAGTATACACATTAACTATAGTAGCGAAGCTTTTAATTAATTGAAGAAAATTTCTGAAAGTAAATACAAGTTGACACATAACAGTAACTCTTAACCACTTATCAGTTGATTTTGTTTCAATAATGTATAACAGGGAACGCTGCAATAATACATAATATCCTAAACACTATTGTTTTAATTTTTTTTTAAATTGAAATATTTTTAAATTAAATATGTAAATAAATTGATCATCTGTATAACCACAAATTTAGCTAAATTGAAAAAAAGCTTTGAAACGAAATAATTTATAAAATTCTCATAAAGCAATTTTTTATGCAAAATTTGGATGACACGTTGGATGAAATTTCATATCACTACTAAAAACTTTATATTTTTAATAGGGGGCTGAGTATACATCTTGAAGGGGGCTTAGCCCCTCTGTCCCCTGCCTGGCTAGGGCCCTGGCACAATCTGGGAGGCCTAGGTTCGAATCTCGGTTCCAGCTGATTGCAAGTTTGAGGGTCTAATACTTTACAATGTATTCTTCAGTTGAAACATAATGTGACTGGAAAGAGTTGAGGTTACAATCAATGCTCGATGTTTGTGGTAGTCCCTAAACCTTGTTCCTAAAAGAGATAATGCAGGATTCTTCAAGAGAATTCTTTACATGGCCGGAGCAGGTAACATAACAGGGCGCAATCTAGGAGCCTGGGAATGATTCACGGTTCCGGCTGAGTGAGTTTCGAGATAAAAAAACCTGGCAGTTCTACAAACCACTTATATAGGGTTATTTTGGGGTCAAGAATGCCAGTCATGGATGGCTGTGGGATTTGCCAGTTTTTCTAACTTTTCCGTAGTTCAAACATGTTTTTCTCTAGATATTCGGAGTTCAACTCTTGAAGCACAATTTCCTTTGAGTCGTAGACCTGTTTTCATCCATTTCACTCTGAAATGAATTTTTATCGACAACGACCAGCTATGGCTGCAGAAATGTAACCCATGGCCCATGTGGTTGTGATAAGACTCTCCAATGTAATTCTCAGATCCCCTTAAATTTTTGTTTTATTAGAACCCATAAGGGGGTCATGTGAAGTTAGAATACGGATGCATGAATACACCGCTCCCATTACATCCAATAGTGACACTCACCAAATCTTACTTAATATAGGAAGTGGATCTGTGCAGTATGTAGCGAGAAATATAAACGTTGTACAGTCACGAAATTTGGTCCACAGATACTTTAGAAGCAGGGAAGGTGTACCTCGAAGTTTTTTTTAAAATTCGAATTATTTTTTTAGTTATTTTATGTATTAGACCGATTTACAACGATCGTGGGCGATCTTCACACATATCGGCTACTTAACGACCCAAAATATTATTACAGAATTTTATTTCTAACACCATTGGAATGATAGAAAAATTCTATTTTAAACAAACTTTGAACATAATCCATACGATTAATAGATGAATTTTCGTAGTTTTTTAAAAAATACATGCTTATCGTATATTCTAAACGACTCAGAATTTTAAATGACGATAAAAAATGAACAATCCACTCTTTAGAATTTAACATTAGCTACTTTAAATGTCACACACTGCTACAAAACAAAAAGTAATTTCCTGAAGCCATAAGTTCATTCATTATAAATTATTTAAGCGAGCGATTTCTTTACATTTTTTAATCATTTTCTTCCGTCCAACAGTGCGATTGAAGTTCTTTAATCTACCCAAGCCACACCTACATTCGCGCATGCGTATAAGCGGGCAAGTCGGAGCCATTTACTTACTTTCTTGTTTCCTTGAACTGTGTGAGGAATATATGGTCAATTGGGATTCTCATTTTGTGATTTGAATCATTTATTTGATCGTGAGAATGATTTAGTTCAAAACGAACGATTTGGAAATTAAGTATGATGTCAGTTGTATCTGTAATATTTAAGTTGCAAGCACTTATTTATAATTAGTGGGTGCTTATTTATTAAATCCGAAGTTTGCCCATTCTCTCTCTCTCTCTCTTTCTATATATATATATATATATATATATAATTATTTATTAATTATATAAATAAATAAAATGAAAAATGATAAACTAAGTCAAAAAAATTAGAAAAATCAAGAAATCGGAAAATAAGATGCATTAACATTAATGTTTTGAATTTTATTTTCGCCAAAAAATTGTAATTTTTGCCAATATTGAAACTACGATTTGAGCGCCCTTATTATGGTGTATAGTGGCATTCTCGTTTATTCAGTTTCCCTATGAATTACTTGTTCAGTAAGAATTTTCATCTTTGATTCATGTCCATATTCAGAATTGCGTATATGGGTTGTTCATATTCTGAATTGCTTGTCCGGTCTCCTGCTTAGACTCACTGGGCGGGTCTGGGAGTATTACTGTGAACGTTCGTACTGCATCCCTGGTAGAATTTCCACTGGTTCATTCCGGTGCTTCTAGATAATTAAGCTGTTGAGGTTGATCGTGTATACACGTGGTGGAAGAAGGGTTCATGCCGCATGGCAATATAAATTTTCTTAATGTTTCCTATCTTCAATTTTTCATTTTTTGATGCCTGTAGTCTGAGTTAGAGTATTTATAGTAATATACTATTGCTCAATCTGAAACAGGCATTTGTTTGGGTTAGTTAGAGTTAAATACTCAGACCTGAAGAGGAATTTAATTCTGACTAATCATCGAATTTTTGGCTGGTGGTGTTCTCTTCGCTATCGGCATTATGGCCGTGATTTTGCTTCTATGGTGATGTTAATATTACTTGAATTTTTTATTATTACATATTTCTAATATATATATATATATATATATATATATATATATATATATATATATATATATATAATAAAATAATGTGATCTTTGTATGAAATTATTCTCTCATTCTATTATATAACAATTCAAAACAATATTTTTTATCGTAGCGTGACTGGCTTTGTTAAATTTCCGCGAGTTATCGCTCGTAAACAAACCTCTGTCGCCAGATCAAAGATAATACTCAACTGAAAACTGAAAAGAAAGACTCACGTGAATGTTCGCGATAAAATTCAAAAAGTGTATTGATAAAGACAAGTGCTGTCTATTATTAAATAATCAAAGTTTTACTGCAAATTTTATTTTTTTTTCTTGTCAGGCTATTTCACAATATCAAAAGTATTTTCACATGAAATCGTAGAACAATGACGAATGTCTTGATCTTTGTTTCTATACACGTACATATATGGCAATCCATATTTCTGAGAGTAAATAAGTTATTTACTATATGCAATGCAGTGTATAGCAAAATATAAATAATTACTTTCAAGTAACTTGACTACTCAACAAGGAACTTCTATGAATAATTGCATTCCTTATGCCCTGCATGAATTTGTCTAAAAGAAAATCGGCTGTGTCAGCAGTCCGGTGGAGCTGATATGCTTTTAAGAGAATGGCATCCAATAAGTTTATTCGTTTATTCTTGTGTCAATTGTTCGTTTACCAAAATGAATATGGGACGGCGTAAAATAATCAATCAAAATACTAATAAAAAATTATACGACTTTTTCAAAGTAGTTTAAAATATTAAAATATAAAATTTATAACCACTTTATTTCAAAAGCAAGGTCGATCTGTATTTAAAGGCCTAAAAATAACTTGCTTATCGTTCATAGCTAGCACTTTAAATTTTCGAGATAGAAGAATTACAAACATTAAAACGGAAAAATTTCAATATTCCTGAATTTGGAGTGCGACAGCCCAGTGGTTAGCGCGCGAGGATTGCATTCGGACGACCTGAGTTCGATGCCCGCCACTATCCGAACTGTCGAAGTGTTCCCGTGGAGTACGATCACGTTAAACATGTGGGCTCGTAAGGCCTTCCGAGAGGTCGGTGGTAGGGGAAGGAGGGTAAGGTCCCTGTGGATGCCTAGCCCCACTGTGTTCGGGTCTAAATTGGGTGGCACTTCCCGGCTATCCAAACAAATACCTTACACATTCGGGTAGGTAGGACGGCTAGGTTGAAGAAGGTATTCCTAAATTTGGCATGATGATTGCGCGAATACTAAAGAAAGTTTGTTAAATACATTGTTCAAGGAATTGGATTTTCTACGGAGCATTTTTGTAGTTTACCATTTACATCTATTTTAATAGACGATATTACAAGTAGAAGATATTGTATATATTGTAATTTAGAAGATAAGTAAGCCAAGTGAAGTAAAAACTCACTCGGACAAATATTTTTGTATTCATTTTGTATGAAAAAAAGAATTAAAATATTGTAATATTGATGTAAAATATTAATATATTAAAGTATAAAGTACAAAATATTAAACTATTGATTTTTGTTATGTATATATTCATAAATGGTACCCTATCTCCAACAAAACTGCTTATATATTTATTTGTTAGGTTCGAAGGTATGAACGTCCAAAGAGTTTACAATTTCCCTGATGTGTACCCTGATTATGTACATCAAAATTGTTGCATAATTTCTCTTAGGGTGTATTTAAATTATTATGTATGCCTCATTACTTAGGAATTCGTTACCTACTCGTAACACTTGCTTAACTACAACGTATTATTGAATTGTATAGTAGGGTATAAGAAAAATTTCTGATGTGGGCAACAACGATTTTCCCTATATACTGCAACAAATATACCTCTTTCACAGTGAAAATATAATGTATACAGGGTGATACATAAAGAAAAAAAAAAGGGGGGGGGCAAACTTTGAGGTGGAAGTAGACACCAAACCAAGCATTTTTCGTCATAATTTACTGGGTCGGAAATTAAACGTAAAGGCGCCAGTTGACGCTTAATGGTGAAACCCATGAGGTGACCGACAACCTGAATGCACGTCTGACAGCGCTGATGGAGGGATTGGTGAGCTCTCTCGAACAGACCGGGCATGTCGTGTATTTCGGCAGCAGCGGCGGAAATTCTGGCAACGAGTTCCTCTTCAGATTCAAGGAGAGTGTCATAGACGATAGACGAGATTCTTGAGATATCCCCATAAAAAAAAGTGAAGACACGACGTGGGGGATCGAGCTGTGAGACCACTTCGCTCAATCCATCGCCCTGTAACGCCTTTACGTGTTATTTCCAATCCGGTACACTATGACGAAAAATGCTTTGTTCGGTGTGTTCTACCACCTTGTAAAGTTTGACCTATATTTTTTTAATCACCCTGTATAAGATCCATGGCACAATGTTTTTAACGTTGAATTGTACATTTGACACTTTACCGGATGGCAACATGTAAAACTATTTCGAAGTACCCAATTAACTTATATTTCAAGCAACTCTAAATTAACAATTATCAATATTGATAGCATCCGCAATAATCAGTCCATATATTAAAATTAATTAATTCATCAGTTTGGAGTCATTTTCGTAGACTTAGCGTTATTTTTACAATTGTTACGATATTTTCACCAATCTGGGCCAAAATATAGCCAAGTTGGTGATATTTCGCTAAGCGAGTCACCAATTTCGCAAAATTTATCGCCAAGTGTTACAGACAGACGGAAAGAAGAGTGTTTCTTATGTATAAATGACTGTTGGTGAATTGTTAAGCGTTAGAATACAAAACAATTACTCACAGTATCTTCTCTCATGAATGGAACGAACGAGATTCACGAGAATAATGTTAACAAATTTATCGCATAATATTACATATGAAAAGTGAACATATTTTTACAGTAATTAATTTTTTTTTTTTAATTTTATGTGATTGTTTTGATAATTTTTTAAAAAAGTGCAGTATCTCGAGAACAGATCATGCTAACGTTCTAAAGTGTGTGTGCCAAACGTTTTCTAATGAAAAATTACATGAGATATGATGATTATTTACGTAATGTTATTAAAGGTTGTGTTTCTTTGATGATTTTTTTCAAAATCTCATTCGAACATTTGGCGTTCTTCCGAACAATCAATTCCGTTTGAAATCAATAAGCTCTTGATATTGACTGACAGCAATTTCTGATCAAATTTCGTTCTAAACGCTCCATTTGTTCGTGAAATATCGCTTCCACAGACTCAAACATACACGCAGACAGATATCACCTCAAAATCGCACGATTCGAGTCCAGGGATGCTTGAAACGTGCTCTTTCGTTGAAAACTCGAATTCGACTTTTCGACTGCGTCACAATACTTTCCCTAAACATTATACTATGTACTATATAAGGAAAGTAAAAACGGACATTTTGAATATCCCTTTGCCCTAAGTTTCATCTTCAGTCTTCCCCCATTGATTTTCCTCTCTTTCTTTATGCACCCTCGGAGAAAGGAAGAACAATTTATTTCTTTCACTCTCTCTTATCAGTCATACGTGCAGAACGACAGCTGGCCACCAGTCACCTTACGTGTTTGTCAGTCTTGGATTCAGTCTGATGCTGTGACATATAAACAGCACCCAATAATCTGAGTTAATGGAGAATTCCCTTTAAGGTTAGAAATATGAAAAAAAATATGGGAAACACACAATATATATTTCGTTTTTACTTCTGTATAAGCGAATATGATAGACAAGTAACTTTACTATAATTTGAATAAACTTTTATTCTATAATTTGAAAACGCGTAAATAAAAAGTTGTACCACATTGTACATAAAATAGTACTGATGGATCAATTTTTACCTTCTGCAATTCGGAATTGAACCGCGTTCCCTTGGATTGCACCAATTATCATCCGCTATACACAACAACGAACATGTAACGAATTATCGTAACTTGCCTTACGTTTCAACAACTTGTTCACTGCACCAGACGTATTATTTTAGGAGAATGCTGCACTAGAAACATAAATTTTAGGAGCATGGTACATAGAAAGCATATATATTAGGAACATGGTGACTGGAAGCATAATTCTCAATCGTATGTTACACTAGAACCATAATTCTTAGGAGCAGAGTACACTGGAAATATATATATATATATATATCCTATTAACATGGTGGACTAGAAGCATAATTAATAGACGTATGCTGCACTTGAACCATCATTCTTAGGAGCATGGCACATTGGAATCTGGGAACATGGTGGATTATAGAACCACAATTCTTAGGCGTATCCACAAAAACCATCATTCTTAGGGGCTTGATACACTGGAAGCATATATATTAGAAACATGGGGAACTAGAAGCATAATTATTAGATGTATGGACCTGGACCATCATTATTAGCAGCTTCATGCACTGGAGCATATATATTAGAAGCATAATTCTTAGACGTATGCTGCACTAGAACTATATTTCTGTTTTCCAACAGCATATTTAAGTATAAAGCCGATTTAACAATCTTCTGCAATTCGTATTTATCCTTCGATACATTTAAGGTGCATGATAAGTCTGGTATTGTCAGATGATTTAACGTTGCACAAAATTGCGCTATGAACAAGTTTCTGTCTACGAATCGAACAAGTTCTGATAACGAATTTCCACTGTTCATGAGTTGAAGCAGAAATCCATTGTCTAATAAAAGCAATACCAATCCAGCGATGCTACAAATATATGGAGTTCCCACACTTTTTGCCCATCATGAAAATATAATCATTTCTTGCTTAGTGTCTGTCTGACTTTTGCAATTCTTCTTTTGCTATTGATGTGTACTTGGCAGTTATGATTTTATGACCGTCCTATACTGACTGCGAGTAAAGCATGTCTCAATCAGATACGAACCCTGGAACTCTGCCTGGACAGGCGGCGCTTTAACCATTGAGTTGCTGAGTAGATATTAATTTATTTTATATTTGTTGTGGACATTGCGAAGCCGACAGAAGTATAAAAGAACACACTTGGACCGTAATGACGTTATTGTTACAATCAAAACATAAAAACAACCGAAAGTCCGTCCGAGTTTTTGTTGGCAGAGGAAAGAGGGTACGGCCCCTGTGGATGTCACCTCTATTGAATTCCGGCCTAAAGTGAGAGACACTGTCTCGACTGTCCAAACAGATACCTCGCACCTTTGGTAGGTCGGACGGGTCTGGATCGAAAGGAAGAAAGATGATACCATTCATATACTGCCAACGGTCGTACAGTGCTGAAAACACCGGTTCTCGTTAGATCACCGAAGTCATGCAGCATCGGGCGCGGTTAGTACTTGGGTGGGTGACCGCCTGGGAACACCGCGTGCTGTTGGCACATTTCGGGCGCGGAAGCCCGGTGGTTTGCGCGCTGGATTTGCATGCTGCTACAACTGCCGCCGTGTTCATGCGGAGTACGATCGCGTTAAACATGTGGGTCCATAAGTCCTTCCGAGAGGTTGGTGGTAGGGGAAGGAGAGTACGGTCCCTGTGGATGCCTCCCCCACTGAGTTCCGGTCTAAATTGGGTGGCACTTCTCGGCCGTCCAAACGGCTATCCTACATCTTTCTGGTAGGTCGGACGGTCTGGGTATCAACAACAACCATTCATATCCTTGCTTTAAACTTTTTATGCGTTCTATATAGCATGGAATATCTGATGCAGGACCTAAGGAGGACGGATACTACTTGAAAGAAGAGCCGGGGCACTTGAGGGGGCCTGGTCCCTATATTTTTATTTTTTGAGAAAGGGAAAAATATGAAGGATTAACAATGAGAGAAATCAAATATGGAGGGAGACAGGATAAATATTTGTAGGAAGCCAGCGAAGCAAAATATGCTAAAGGGCCTCCAAAGTTTTAGTTTTAATAAAACTAAAATTTGAGGGAGGGGGTGGATGCCAAAATAAAAGCATATAAGAAAATACTTTGTTTAGAGAAGGTAAATTTTGGGGCCCAAGTAAAGTACTCCCCACAGTTTTAGTGTGGCTGAAACTAGCCTTTTAAACAAACATTCTGGGGATCGACATTTTTATTTTGGCCCCAAGATATTGTATTTAAAGAAATGTTTTTATTTCAGGGGCCATCTTCATAAGTGAAACACTTTTTAAATTATTGGCGATTTCTTCAATTTCTCTCTCTCTCTCTTTTTTTTTTCCCTTTTCTTTTTGAAACTTCAGTAGTTTTATTTAAATTTTTGTCCGCTATAGGTAATTGAATAAAAATCATTTTCGAATGTGTTGAAATAGTGTGAGCAGTTGTTCTCTGCTCAATATTAAAAACGACTAGAACCTTAGACCATTTACACTTCGTCTGCTATTTCCTCCTTTCAAGTGAAAGAAATTGGCAGCGAAACTATTGTTAAACATGTGTTTTTTAAATTTATATTCAGCAAGTAATAACATATATTTTAGGTTAAATTGTTTTCATGTCGTATCATAAAAATTATCATCATATCGTTATCATAAAAATCAGTTTAATTTGTTATAAATAACTTAATAGACTATTAAGTTATTTATAACTAATTAAATAATAAAATACGTACTGAAATACGTATACTTCCATCAATTATATTCAAACCTCATCAATCCTGAAACATCCTTAGAACCTCCAAGTTCATTTAACTTCCTAATTAAAAAATTTATCCTGTGATTATGCACCAATATTCCACACATTCAGCTGCAACACTCGGGACATTCTAAATTTTACAGCTTTCCCACTCACTGGAAAACCTAGGTTAAAATACTAAAATATTGAAGTTATAACCACTGTACTTCGAAAACTAAAAGACCGATACAAAATTCAATTATATACACTTGTAGGGCTTTCAAAGAGATACAAAATTTTGCAATAACAATAAAAACATCTATTTATCAATAAAACTTTTGAGGAAAAAATTACTTTGTTGTGGGAACCGCAAGCACTCCAGCTCAACCCGGGCCTCTATGTTTCTTTTAACCGCACTTAATGCTAACTATGCCATTGTAAGGGGCTCACAATGTGTATGAGCAACCCTTGCCGATACCTGCATCAGCAGTAAGAAAACTTTTTATGTGTTACAATTTTACGCACCCCATCACACGACGAGCATAGAATCTAGTTATCTAGGTCTAGAACACCCTTCCTAGGAGTAACTCATATGCACGCTACTGAGCACGCCCCTGATTTTTCACCTACTTCGATAGTCGTGACGCAGACACATGGAAAATCTTTGCCGCGGGGAAGTCTCCTCCTCATCTTTCTACCCATTGATTTTTATTATATAGATCTGTTTCTTTGCGTGCGAGCAAAAAGAAAGAGAAATACTTTCTCATTCTCTCTCTTCTGCAACACAGGAGCCGTACGACAGCTGGTCTCTCTCCACCTTCCCTTTCTGTCATTCTGGGATGACCCATGTCACTTCTACACATAAAAGAGCACCCAATATCTCTGTTGAATGGAAAAGATTCGATATGAGGTTAGAAATGTGAAATAAATGTTCGGAACAAACTGTTGTCGATATTTTTTCTTTTGTATTTCTTTTAAGCTGCATGCGATGCGAACATGACTTTACCTGCAATCTGGTTCCTTCTAGTAAAAATCTGATGTGGGCAACATATGACTTTCCTTATATAATGCAATGAATTTACTACTTTTACAGTTAAAAAAAATGTTATTCTTATAGTAGATACTCATATTCTTTCCAAGATATTGAAATTTCTTTAATTAGTCGTCATTTCATTGATTTAGCGTCATTTTTATCGATTTGGCGAGTTTTGTTAATTTGGCAACAATTAAAAATGTCGCCAAGTTGGCGACATTCCGCCAAATTCGTCGCCAAAATCTCGCCAAGCGTTAAGAAGAAATAAGTTATTCTTACAGCAAATAAATGACTATTGGCGTTCAAATACAGAAGTATTACACAAAGTATCTTTTTTCATGAATAGAACGAGCTAGATCCACGAGAATGATGTCACCCAATTTATCGTATGCTATTACATATGAAAAAAGAACATGTTTCTCAATAGGAAATATTTTTTTTTTATTTTATATAACTTTTTGATAATTTTTTTTAAAAATGTGCAATATCTCGAGAACGGTTCATATTAACGTTCTAAAATTTATGTCAATCGTTTTCTAATGAAAAATTACATAAGAAATGTCTACTTGCGTAACTTTATTATCAGTTTTGATTTTTTAACGATTTTTTCAACATTTCCCTCGAAAATTTAGGGGGATTTTGACCATTCGATTGCGTATAAAAGCAATAGACTTCCAGTGTTTACGGATTATGATTTTTATACCAAATTTCATTCGAATCGGTCCATTCGTTCGTCAGTTATCGTCTCCACAGACTCACTGACACACACACTCACACACACACACACACACACATACTTTCACACACACACACATACTTTCACACACACACACAGACATCACTTCAAAAATGTTTGATTTGTGATCAGGGATGCTTGAAACGTGCTCTCCCGTCGAAAACTCGAATTCGAATTTTCGACCCCGTCACAATACTTTCCTTATACATTATGTATATAAGGAAAGTAATAATTAAAGTGCTACAGAAAAGTAAAGAAATACGCTGTGAAGAAGATAAGGATAAAATGTGCAACGTAATTGCGCACGCATTGCAAAACTCGCCGGTTGCTCCAGTCCGATGGAACCGAAATGGTTTCGTGTGAATAACATTTTGCAAAATAAAAATCTAGTACAGTTCAATAAGTTAATTCAATTTTTTTCAGACTCATTTGCGTCATTTACAAGTTCTCAAAACAGTGCAAGTTACTCTTTAACTGTTTATAGCTAGTTAGCTAGTATTCAACCCGATTTTATCTGGATCCAACTATAAAAGTATTACCCAAGTACCTTTTCTTATGAACGGAACGGGCCACGAGAATGATGTCACCAAATTTATCGCGTGATATTACCTATGAAAAGGGAACATATTTCACAATAATTAATATTTTTTTTTACTTTATAGGATTTTTTGAAAAATGTGTAATATCTCAATAATGGTTTATGCTAGCGTTTTAAAGTTTATGTTAATTAATCGTTGTCTAATAAAAAATTACATAAGAAATGACCATTTACGTATCATTATTAAATGTTTTGATTTTTTGATGATTTTTTTTAAAATTTCACTCAAAAATTTAAGGGATTCTAAACATTCAATTGCGTTTAAAAACAATAGGCTTTCAACATTTATGGATTACCAAATTTTGTTCGAAATTTTGTTCGAATCGCTCCATTCGTTCGTGAGATATCGTCTCCACAGATTCACTTACATATAAACACATCATCTCAGAAAAGTTTGGTTCGTGTTCGGAAATGCTTGAAACGTGCTTCCCCGTCGAAAACTCGAATTTTCGATCCCGAATACTTTCCTTTTACATTATACTATGTATATAATTATAGTTAAAATGGAAAGGAACTCTGAAAATAAACGTATACGATCTAACTCCTTCCTCCCCCGAAAAATCGAACATTTAAACAATGTGGCAGAATAAAATTGATTTCATTATACACCAAATACAAAATGATCACCTTTAGCAACTTTCATGCTTGTAGTGCAATAAGATGTCTCTGATAATTTCCAATGTATCTAAGTGTACAATTTTACACGTAGATTAATAAAATTGTATTCTAGAGAGTTATTTTCCATTTAAAATCGTTATCTAGAGAGTTATTTTCCATTTTTTGTGGAAAGACCGAAATGATATTTTTGGCATAGCTCTACACTTTTGTAATTAACTTCTTCCTATCTGTTACAGAAAGCGAAACGTCCAGTCTCTTGAAAGTTGTGTTATCCTGGAGCGACATTGGTGTTTCCTATACAACTGCATAAACTGTATACGATAACTTATAATACTTCTCGAGTCTTCTGTCGGATCCATGACTTTCATTGGAATCCTAACTTTTGACAGGAATCATGACTTTCATTGGAACCCTAACTTTTGACAGGAATCATGACTTTCATTGGAATCCTAACTTTTGACAGGAATCATAACTTTCATTGGAACCCTAACTTTTAACAGGAATCATGACTTTCATTGGAACAATAACTTTTGACAGGAGCCATGACTTTCATTGGAACTCTAACTTTTGACAGGAATCATGACTTTCATTGGAATCCCAACTTTTGACAGGAATCATGACTTTCATTGGAACCCTAACTTTTGACAGGAATCATAACTTTCATTGGAACCCTAACTTTTGACAGGAATCATGACTTTCATTGGAACAATAACTTTTGACAGGAACCATGACTTTCATTGGAACCCTAATTTTTGACAGGAATCATGACTTTCATTGGAACAATAACTTTTGACAGGAACCATGACTTTCATTGGAACCCTAACTTTTGACAGGAACCATGACTTTCTTTGGAACCATAAATTTTGACAGGAACCACGACTTTTGACATGCAGCGAAGTGCATGTCAAAAGTGCTAAATCTGCTTCGTAAGTGCTAATTAGAAATAAGTAATTATAAATCTTCGAAATTTGACAAACGAATACATGCATTTAAAGAAGAAATAAATATGAAAGATGTAGAGAAAAATAATTTTCACACGCTTTTGCATCGTAAAGATTCGTCACAAATTTATTAAATAATTAACGAATACACAAATTCTGTCATCTTTTGCAAACACTGGAGTTTGTGTTAAAATTAATAAAGATGTACAAATTTATTGTAGCCATTAAGCAACTCGAAATTTTTTTTTCATCTTCTGTTTGCCTTGCGGTGCGTGTTAAGGTCTTATTTTGTCTTTGTCTTATATCACTAACCGCGGTTAACGTAACTGACAGTCAAGAAAGTTAAAGAAGCCAAGAAGAATATTCAAAATGGAAATCCTCAGAAATTATTTATTGCATAAAGGGTAGAGAACTGGTTGTACTAAAGCTACACATTTCTTGTTTAAATTTTCAAAAGTTCAGTTTCCCCACTTCCGTGCCATAGGAAAATGAATCTAAATCTGCCGAAAGCTGTAGCAAAATTGAAATATACCGTAAAGAGTTAATAAATATGAGTAATATATAAAAGTCTCGAAATGTAAGTAATTTGTGCCGTCGAGAAGAATTTTGAACTTTAAATCATGCATTTTATAATGTAACAAAATTATTCCACTATTACTAGCTGTTAAGCACGTTAAATAGCGATAAATAAATAAATAAATAAATAAATAAATATATATATATATATATATATATATATATATATATATATATATATATATATAATTTATTTATGTATATATATATATATTTATTTATTTATATATATATATATATATATATATATATATATATATATATATATATCATGTGGATTAAGGATAGCTAGTAGGTAGTAGGTCCCAAAAAGTTACCAACCACAAATATTACAATCACTGGAAAAATGTTGTATTTTTACCAATTATTTAGCCTTTCCTGTTGGTTATTAGAATGTATAAAATATACGACTATATGTTAGGTCTTCTACTGAAACATTTAAAATAGGCATATATTTAAAATTTATTACTGCATGCATGTAATTATCTGCGATTATTATAAAAAAAAATTCACCTTTGAATGTAATAAGGAATCCGCTCTTACACCCCAGTTACGGATATATTTTATGAAATCAATTTTGGACACTTTTCTTTTCCTTCTATGTATTTAATTTTGGTTGAAGCATATTGAAATTGCACTTTTGAAATACTCGAATTTCAAATTCAAGATTGGATCCATTACTTCGATTTCTATTTTCAAATTTTCTTTACTTTGTTCATTTCCTGTTAGTTTTACAATTTGCCACATTTTATAACAGGCCAATTCCCGTTTTAATACAATTTAAATCTTTGACATAGTAGTTTCTTGTCGTAAAGAACTCAACTCGGATAAATTGAAAAGAGTTAGGGTGATAAAACTTGAACAGCGTACATATTCCATCTTTCTATATAGTTATAAGGTAATTGTGCCAAGTTTATTACGGAATATATCCAATAACTTCCCCTCTCTATACTTTTTACTCATTAAGTTGGATGAACTTGGCGATAGATTTTCATCTCAATTATTGTTACGGCTAACACTTTTTTGTAAAGCTGAAGAATTTGTCACTTATTTTTACGAGTTTGTTTTTATCAGATCAAGTTTAGACGTATCGCTTTCTGTTATGTACCCTTAATCGAGAATTCTAAACAAATTCCTACTTGTGTTTAACTTATTGGATAGCTCCAATTAATGAAGCAATTACGCATTACTATGAAAGAATAAACATCTATTTTTAGTGGCATTGCATCTTTATATATCTCTACAAGGTATAAATTTGCCAAGTTTATTACGGTATATATCCAATAATTTCAACTCTATACTTTTCACTCATGAAGTTTGATAAATTTGGCAATAGTTCTTCATTTCAATTATTTTTATGTCTGACACTTTTTGCAAAGCTGAAGAACATGACATTTTTTTTCACAAGTTTGTTTTTATTGGATCAAATTTAGAATTATCACTAACGGGTTCGGTTATTAACCCTTAATCGAGAATTCTAAACAAGATATATTTCTACGCTTGTTTAACTTATTGGACAGCCCAAATAATATAGAGATACCATATTATATAGATACCATATTTTTACACGCGTTTAACTTGTTGGACATCTCCAAATAATATAGAGATACCATATAATATAGATACCATATTTCTACGCGTGTTTAACTTATTGGACAGCTTCAAATCATATAGATACCATATAATACAGATATATTTTTACGTGTGTTTAACTTGTTGGACATCTCCAAATAATATAGAGATACCATATAATATAGATACCATATTTCTACGCGTGTTTAACTTATTGGACAGCTCAATAATATAGAGATACCATATAATACAGATACCATATTTCTACGCGTGTTTAACTTATTGGACAGCTCCAAATAATATAGAGATACCATATAACATAGATATCATATTTCTGCGCGTGTTTAACTTACTGGACAGCTTCAAATAATAATGCAATTACACATTACTATGAAGGAATAAACAACTATTTTTAGTAGCATTTTCCAAGAAGTTCATTAAAGTTTTCACTAACAAAAAAATCTCGGCCATATTTTTAAACTCCAAAGGTCGTAGCGGAATAAATGATGCCTTATAGATTTATTAGAGTCATTATGCAAACTTTACTTCCCTTGCATCGTTCAGCTTTCCTTGCGTGCAAAGGTCCTATTTCGTCTTCATGGCATATCGTTAGCCGAGACGTAAGGAAGTCAGGGGTGAAATGTATCCCCAATAGGAAAAATTTCACATTATTTACTGCTGAAAGACTATCTGGCTGACTGTATCAACACTGTGTTTCTTTTTTGTTTTGTTTTTGAACTCCGAGATTTGGGGAACTTCAATTATACGATAAGCAGAAATAACTCTCGTTCTATAGCCAAGTACTGCAAAAATTTAATTGCACCGTGAAACGCTACAGACAGGTAATTTATGAAGTACGTTAAATATTTATATTATACTAGTAATTAAGCCTTTCGAAGACAGGAGGACTAAAACTTTTACAATATTAAGCTGCAATATATATATATACGAGCTGCAATATATATATATATATATATATATATATATATATATATTATATATATATATATATATATATATATATATATATATATATATATATATATATAATACAAAAGAACGACAATGTATCAAAAGTACGCTTCCGGGAGTGTCGTTATGACAATTAGCTGGCTTAACCGGGAAGTGGGGATCACAATCCCCCCCCCCCCCGGCGTACTTTTGATACATTGTCGTTCTTTTTTTCCTTTATCTTTTGTATTATATAAATGTACTTGTTTGAGCAGCTAAGCGCCTTTAGGTATATTTTCAGTAGTGTGATTTTGACGAGGTTAATAGTTATATATATATATATATATATATATATATATATATATATATATATATTATTTAACAATGTACGATGCTAAGTGTTAGAAATAATTGTCTAAATTAGGTTCTGCCCCATGGTCGAGTTTCAGTCTTTTATGTCTCCGTTGGGGAGCTTCGGTAGGGTGCTTAGAAACTCCCCCCCCCCCCTCCCTCATTCTGTCTGCTCTGAGAGGAAAATAGAAAACTCCCCTCCATTAGTTTCAGTCTAGTGGTCGATACTTCATCCGTTCATGATTCTTGTCAATACATCTTGAAAATAAATAAATAAATAATTTGGCATCACGCCTGATGTTATAATAGCAAAAATTAAGCACACATCCACAACAGAAGGTCTTTATTTTACTTCCTATAAGACGTACAAAAGTTTAAAAAAGGCCAGAGCGCTTTCGAGCATAAGTCGTTCGAAAAAAATTAAATTACAATTCTGTAATTAAATTACAATTTAATTACAGAAATCGATTTTCTCGATTTTTCGATTTCTGTAATTAAATTGTAATTTAATATGCTGTTTTTTTGTTGTTGAAATTTTTGAAACTCTAAAAAAATAGTTTGCGGTTTATCCTTGTCTAAACGTAGATTCTTTTGTAAATTGTATTTATGCAAATTTTGTCGCTATATCTGGTCTATATATGAACGACTCAAATTTTATTTCCGTGTAGCCACGGATGAAGAGCGTACTTATGCTCGAAAGCGCTCTGGCCGTTTTTAAACTTTTGTACGTCTTATAGGAAGTAAAATAAAGACCTTCTGTTGTTCATGTGTGCTTAATTTTTGCCATCTTGAAAATGTTTACTTCTTTGTTACTTTCCTTATATACATAATGTATAAGGAAAGTATTGTGACGGGGTCGAAAATTCGAATTCGAGTTTTCGACGGGAGAGCACGTTTCAAGCATCCCTGATCACGAATAAAACATTTTTGAAGTGATATCTGTGTGTGTGTGTCAGTGAGTCTGGGGAGACGATAACTGACGAACGAATGGACAAATTCGAACAAAATTTGTTACAAAAATCACAATCCGTAAACACTGGAAGCCTATTGTTTTTATTCGCAATCGAATGCTCAAACCCCCTAAATTTTCGAATGAAATTTTGAAAAAATCGTCAAACAATCAAAACCGCTAATAAAGTTACACAAATAAACATTTCTTATGTAATTTTTCACTAGAAAACGATTGACATAAATTTTAGAACGCTAGCATGAATCGTTTTCGAGATATTTTATATTTTAAAAAAAAATTATCAAAAAGTCATATAAAATAAAAAAAAAATATTTACTAATGAGAAACATGATCACTTTTCATATGTAATACCATGCGATAAATTGGGTGACATCATTCTCGTTGATCTAGCTCGTTCCATTCATGAAAAAGATACTTTAAGTAATACTTTTGTATTTGAACGCCAATAGTCATTTATCTGCTGTAAGAATAACTTATTTCTTCGTCCATAACGCTTGGCGAGATTATGGCGATGAATTTGGCGGAATGTCGCCAATTTGGCGACTTTCTGAAATGTTGCCAAATTAATGAAAATCTCGCCAAATGGATAAAAATGACGCTAAATCAATGAAAATGACGACTAATTGTCGAAAATTCAATATCTTGGAAAGAATATTAGTATCTACTATAAGAAAAACCTATTTTTTTTACTGTAAAAGTAGTAAATTCATTGCATTATATAAGGAAAGTCATGTGTTGCCCACATCAGATTTTTTTTTTCTTTCTTTTGACCCAGACCATCCGACCTACGGAAGGTATAAGATATCTATTTGAACGGCCGAGACAGTGCCACCTAATTTAGACCGGAACGTAGTGGGGGAGACACCTACTGAGACAATATCCACCTTCCCCAGACACCAACTTCTCCGAAGGCCTTTCGGACCCACAAATTGAAATTTTCGAAAGATGCAAAATTTTCGATTTGGGGCCCCTGAGACGGAGGAACTAGGGGAGGGGGGAGTGTTGGAAAAGCTTTCCCTAGACCCTTCAAAACGTACAAAAGCCCAAAGATGACTTTGAAAGGTAAAACCTTACACGCTTATAATCAATGACCTATTATCAAGATGCAACTATCCTAATTCCTTCTCGATGCTTATGATATGGACAACGGAACAGAATCTAACGTAGTCAATTTTTAATTAAGACAACTATTTTCGACGCTAAGTGCCAGACATTGCTAAGGAATGAAGCTTATTGAAAAAAAATTATAACTTAATATTTAGAGTGTTATTTTCCCTGCCTTAAATATTGCTTACACAATAAAGCCAGCTATTTTTATATGCACTATTCATGCAAATCATTGAAGTCAAGATTAGAAAAATTTTTGTCTACTCTTGCAGTTTCGAAACATTCAGACAAAATTAATGAATTCCTGCAAATTTATTACAGTCATTATGCAAATTTTATTTTCTTCCGCTATTCGCCTGCCATCGCGTGTTAAGGTCTTGCTCGGTCTTCGTAGTATATCACTAGCGTTAACGTAATTGACAGTTAAGGAAGTTAAAGGACCCAGATATAAAAATGAAAATACTCAAATTATTTATCGCTTGAAGAACTACGGGCGCAGCATTCTGGAATTTTGTTTCTTTTATTAAAATAACTCCTGAAATTACAACTCTTTCCGGGGTATGAAGAAATAGACCTAATTCTGGCGGAAGTACTGGAAAATTGAAGAGCAAGGCCTGATAATTTATGAAAGGTTTAAAATTCTGAAATCTACATAATTTGTTACTTTTCGGATGCATATTTTATCCTTTAAAGTGTTTCAAAATTGTGATTTAAAATATTTCATACTGCATACTTTCAAACATTTTGTGTTTTAGGTTTTAAAGTACTTTACATGTTATTTTTTGAAATGTTTTACATTTTATTCTTTAAAATATGTTACATTTCATTCTCTAAAATATCTTTTACATATTACTCTTTAAACTATTTTAGGTTTTATGCATTAGAATGTTTTACTTATGACTTAAAAGGTATATTACACTATTTAATAACTGGTAATAATTAATAATGAATCATTGTATATTACTCCAAGATATAACTTAAATACTTATACAGTAGCTTATACTATACTGTACTTATACTGTATATAACTTATACTGTACTGTATATAACTTATACTGTACTGGATATAACTTATACTGTACTGCACTTATAAAATACAACTTGATTGTTATATGATAGAACCATTTACTTGTATTGCCATACAGTATAACACGTTTACTTTAATTGTTATGTAGTATAACTCGCTTATTTAGTATTATACAGTATAACCCGTTTACTTAGATTGTTATACAGTAAAACACACTTATAAAATGCAACTTAATTGCTATACGATAGAAGCACTTATTTGGATTGTTATATAACCCGTCCGACCGTCCAAACAGTTACCTTACACCTTTCTGGTAGGTCGGACGGTCTGGGTTTCAACGGTATAACCCGTTTACTTTAATTGTTATGTAGTATAAGGTAGGATCAAAAAGTTCGGATACTGTGCTGATATCTCCAACTTTGATTGGAGGAGAGGGTGCATATTTTACCGTTGCGTAGAGGCACATGTGACGCGAGATGTGAAAAGGAAGAAGCAGGTGCTTTTCTAGACAATGTGTGCCAGTGAACTGTAGTCATTCGCGTGCAGGTGCAATGTTTCTGTCGGCGATTTCCCCAAACTCTGGCAGAATTTGATATTTGCACGTTGTTCTTCAAACGCCATTTCCATTTTCGACAAACGCGAAGGACTACAGTTCACTGACATGCATTGCCTGGAAAACCCCTGTACTGCGGACCTGCTTCGTCCTTTTTACATCTCGCGTCACATGTGTCTTTACGAAACGGTAAAATAGTTCCCTTCTCCTACAATCAGGATTGGAGATATCAGCACAGTCTGCGAACTTTTTGATCCTACCTTGTATAACCCGCTTATTTAGATTGTTATACAGTATAACCCGTATAATCCGTTATAACGAGTATAACTCGTTTACTTAGATTATTATACAGTAGAACCCGTTTCTTAAATTATTACGCAGTAGAACCCGCCGGCAATTTAAATGCCGCCGGCCAACAACAGTTTAGTGAGATCCCAAATGTTACGAGAAAATTATGAATTGTTAATTGTTACAACGTTAATTAAAGCTTTATTTGCTCACTTTTTATGATCAAAATTTTTACTTCTCCGTATTTAAAGAGCAAATAAAATTGCAAAACTGAAAAAAATATTAAAAAGAAAATGATAAAAAGCAGTCAATAGAAAAAAAAATTGACTTCATTCATAAATGAATGTTGTAGTACAACAAAAGTTATGGATCCCGGGATTCGGAGGGGAAAATAACTTCCGGCTTTTCGTGGGGGCCGTTAGCGGAAAAATTTAGTTCATTTCTTGGTATAGTTAACTAAAGTGTTTGTTCTCTTTGATTTTTAAAATATCTTTAGTATTCTTTTTTGGAAAACACTTTGCATATAAATAAGACAGAAAAGGTCGTTTGACCAGAATAGCTTTATTTATCGAATATTGTTTGGTATCAAGGACGAGCCCAATCACTTTTTGATAGAAGAAATCGCTGTGATCAAACATTGTTCTCTTATAATTCTAAAGTGCTGAGAACATATGCAATACCTCTGATGTTACTTATAGTGCTATCAGGGTCTTTTCTAGGTATCATAGTAATGTTCTGAGTATGTTAGTGATGTTCTTTTTTCGACTTTAAAGTTTCATTCCGGGAACTTTAAAAAAAAGTCTCAAAATTTGGAAATTAGCGTCAGATAAATATTTTTTAAGAAGGCGGACACTTGCAGTTTTATGCTCATCAAATTTCATATTCATATGAGAAATATTAGCTCATATGAGTAGTATATATTCATATGAATAGTAGTCTTAGTGATGTCAGCGTATAAAAAAATATTTTGCCTACTTTGATAGAAAAGGGGTATTTTAAATGTCCGTTAAAAGTTAGAAAATTATTTTGTGAATACCAATTACACTTTGATGAAAAGAGATGTTGGTGTGCTTTAAGATGATATTAAGAATGATTCTTCGATTTCTATGAGTTTATTAGTGAAAAACCCAGACCACACGACAGACCCGAGGGCTTACTGTAGCAAGATGTGTGGCCGGGAGCAATGAGCTCATTAGTGTAGAAATTGAGCAAATTTTTACTTAAGCGTTAAAATACACTTAGCCAAAAAACAAGCAAATAAAAAGATGTTCTTGGTATAACAGCAAAACCCTGAGAAAGTTTGGGATGTTCTTTGTTTTTACTTTAAAGTTCGAATTTTAAGCAAATCTCTGTGAAGTGCTTACTAAAGCTCGCGCGCACGCGCACACACACACACACATATATAATATATATATATATATATATATATATACGTATATATATATATACTATATATATATATGTATATATATATATATATATATATATACAAGGTGGGATCAAAATGTTCGGAGACTGTGCTGATATCTCCAACCCTGGTTGGAGGAGAGGGGAACTATTTTACCGTGGCGTCGAGGTACATATGACACGAGATGTGAAATGGAAGAAGCAGGTGTTTTTCAGACAATGCGTGTCAGTAAACTGTAGTCGTTTGCGTTCATCAGAAATGGAAATTGCGTTTGAAGAACAACGTGCGAATATCAAATTCTGCCAGCGTTTGGGGAAATCGCCGACAGAAACATTGCATCTTGCCATTTCCCTTTTAGACAAACGTGAACGATTACAGTTCACTGACACGCATTGTCTGGATAACCCCTGCACTGCGTACCTGCTTCTTCCTTTTCACATTTCGCGTTATATGTGCCTCTACGCCATGGTAAAATAGTTCCCCTCTCCTCCAACCAGGGTTGGAGATATCAGCATAATCTTCGAATTTTTTTATCCTACCTTGTATATATATATTTAGATGACATATTATGTGTATCCCCAAATAACATCCCTATAGTATTAAACTTTTATCCAAAAAATTTACAATTAAATGCAAGTAATAATGACTCAAATGTTGCAAACTTTTTAGATTTGAATTTAAATTTACAAAATTGTAATATGGTTATAAACTTGTATGATAAAAAACAGGATTTTAAATTTAATACATCAAAAATTCAGCAGTTTGACTCTTGTTTGCATATATCTATATTTAGAAATATTATAATAAACCAGGCTCTTAGAATCAATAAAATTTGTGATGAATATTATAAATTAGCGCATTTTATGGAATATTGAGTACAGTGACTAATAATGCATATCCTCCCAAGTTTGTTATTAAAATTATCAACTCAGTGTATCAACTTTCACTCGATAACATCCTAGAAAACTTTCCCAATTATAGTGGCTAACATACATACATTTAAAAAAAATAAAATATATATATATATATATATATATAATTATTTATTAATTATATATATAAATAAAAATGAAAAATAATAAACTAAGTCAAAAAAATTAGAAAAATCAAAAAACCGGAAAATAAGATGCATTAACATTAATGTTTTGAATTTTATTTTCGCAAAAAAATTATAACTTTTGCCAGTATTGAAACTACGATTTGTGCGCCCTTATAATGGTGTATAGTGGCATTCTCGTTTATCCAGTTTCCCTATGAATTACTTGTTTAGTAAGAATTTTCATCTTCGATTCATGTTCATATTCAGGATTGCATATATGGGATGTTTATATTCTGAATTGCTTGTCCGGTCTCCAGCTTGGACTCACTGGACGGGTCTGGGAGTATTACTGTAAACGTTCGTACTGCCTCCCTGGTAGAATTTCGACTTGTTCATTCCGGTGCTTCTAGATAATTAAGCTGTTGAAGTTGATCGTGTATATACGTGGTGGAAGAAGAAGGGTTCATGCCGCATGGTAATACAAATTTTCTTAATGTATCCTATTTTCATTTTTTAATGCCTGTAGTTTGGGTTGGAGTATTTGTAGTAATGTTCTATTGCTCTATCTGAAACAGGCATGTGTTTGGGTTAGTTAGAGTTAAATACTCAGACCTGAGGAGGATTTTAACTCTGACTAATCATAGAATTTGGGCTCTCTTCTCTTCTCTTATCGGCATTATGGCCGTGAATTTGCTTCTATGGTGATGTTAATATTTCTTGCATTTTTTTTATTATTATTATTACATAATTTTTTATTATTACATATTTCTAATATATACATACATACATACATATATATATATATTTATATAGATGCACTGCCTTTCATTATTTTAGTATACAAGACTACCATTATATAAGCATGATAAAGGCAGCATGAGCGCCATTCTTAAGAATATTTGTTGCCACTTTTATAATAAGTTTTAATTTGTTCGACGATATATGGAGCTTTGCGTCAAAAATATTATTCTTAATCTATTGACCCAGTTAGGTTCTGTCCTGTGATTGATGCTAAAAATGTGCAAACTTCCAGTCTTCTAGATTATTGAGGGGTTTCTGTAGGGTATGGAACACTTTTAGATCCCAGTCCCCATTACTTTACATTCCTGTGAGAGAATTAATCTAAAGCCTGGCTTCTTTAGTTTATTTCCCTTGTTTGATGCAATAAGTTTGCAAAGATTCACTCTTTAAAGTTCTTGCTGGGCTTCTAAAAAGCCTGGACAAACATTTTGAAAACCCTTATTTTCTCCGTCCCTCGGGGGGGGGGGGGGGGAGAGGATCAAAATCCGTCTCTGATAGTTTCTATTACGTGGATTATAATATAAATGTCAAAAAACCCAGCCTTCTGTGTCACCGAAGGGCTTCTGAAGGGTTTATATTTTTTCAAAAGACCCCATTTTCTTTGCTCACGGGGGGGGGGGGGGGGAGGGATAGAAGTGACAATTCTTCGACCAGTGGTTAATACTATGTGTCGAAAGCCCAGACCAACCGACTCGTCCGAAGACTTGGAGCAGATTTAATACTATGTGTGCAAAAATTCAGTAGTCTATGTCGCCGCGGCTTCTGTAGGGTCTGAAAAGATAAAAATACATTAGGCAATTCTTATACAGGCCCTATTTGCAATTCCCAACCGTTTAACAATTAAGCCTCTTCAACCACCTGCTGGAAAGAATAGCTCCAAATTCAAAATTTCCAGACATTAAATCAGTCACACAATCAGTTGATTGCTCCCCGCATGGCAAGTATGTCTTGTAATAAAGCATGTTTGCATCCCTTTTAACTCTCGTCTGTAAACAGCAACTCCACCTTGGGCAAACAACCGAAGCTCTTTAAAGCAGCCTTTTATTTTATCTTGTGTTTAAACGTGAAGATGACGTTTTAATGAGCAGTGCCTTGGAATAATTAGTGCCTGCATAATTTATGCTAAACACGTATTACTTAGCATTCACTCTTCATAATTAAACAGCGGAGATATGTTTAACATTTAAATTTAGTTAACGACTTTCTAATTAACAGTATGGGCGTATAGGAAGATGCGAAAATATTGAAAGAAAAAAAAATTATGTTAAATTTAGAGATGGAATTTTGCATGAAAATAATATTTTTATGTTTCGTGCAATAACGAGATTAAACATATAAATATTTTATACCGTTTCTAACAGCAGAAAATGCAACTATATTCTGCGCCATATACTGCTATATTTTTATACAACTATATTCTGCGCCAACGCAATTACAATTTTTTTAGTTTAAATGATCATCAAACTTTGATTCTTTCTACCACGAAGCCTAATTTTAATGGATGAAGAATGTAAACAAGTGATTGTAAAGATGAGTTGTATGAGAATTGTTGAATTTTTTTCACGCAAAATTATTTAGCTATGGAGTCTGGAATAAAAGTATGTGAATGAAATATTCACTGCTTTTACATAGAAACCAGACAATTTATATTTCGATGACGTCATTTGAATAAAGTTCATTTTTTTTTTCGATAACGTTTTATGTTTCAAAGTGAAATAAATTATCGTAGTTCAGTGATAATTAAAAAAAATATCACCGCTGAATGTATCGCATTTTGCACTTCAATTGGAAAGTGTCTCATAATCAATTCTTTAGGCATGATTGAAGTTTCTTGTTATACTTATATTTGAAACTGTGGGCGGTAATGTGCATGTTAAAAATACAAAATCAGCTTCAAAAGCCGAGCAAGATATTTATATAATTAAAATTTTTAGAAAAATAAATCGTCTTTAAAGGCCTGAGTTTGTTTATTTCAAGCTCTCAAGGTTTATTATGTTTATTTCAAGGCCCGAGTAACGATGCTATTCGTAGATATTAAGTTCTAAGCTTCAATTTCATTATAATTTTCTAATGAAACAATTTGTGTTAAGATTGTGCTATAAATAAATCAACCGTGTGTTATGGTGCTTTAAATAAATCAAAGAATGAAAAAAAAAAATCCTTAACTTTTCCTGTAACACACATAGGTGTATAAATAAATTATTTATACTTATAGCTCAATGTGTGTTATAGGAAATATAAACGATTTTTCCATCATTTAAATTTTCGCAAAAAAGCTTTGTTGGAGACTAGAATCTTTCCAATCTTCTGGATGTCTCCTTAATCAACGATAACAATTCCTTAACGATAAACTTAAAATGGGGACTTTATTTATTTATACATTTTTGGGCAACGACTGGATCGTAATAACTCAAAATGCGGATATTCTCGAACTTTTGTACTTTGAAGCCGAGGAGCTGGAAGTACGGTAATATAAATGCAGTAAAAAGAAAATCGTGCCAAATATTAAAGACTGGTTTAAAACGTTGAATCCTTTTGAAACATAAATTTATATTTTACACACATTTTTACATACAATTCCACCGATCAAAGTTGCAATACAGTTTCTGTTTCTAATATTTTAAATAGAGATAGAAAAGTGAAGATACATTAAAAATGTAACTTACCTTTCATTTCCGTTCTATGTTGTACTTGCATATTGTTCATCTATAAAATAAAATTTGTTGTTAATTTATTGAATTTTTTTTACATATGTATAAACATCAGCATTAGTACAAAATTTACTACATTAATATAATTTTTTTTAAAAATTTGAAAATATTTTACGTCAAAATCATCATTATCAGTGGTTTGACAACTCAGTGTGGACCCTACCCTACTTTAAAATATCAATCCATTTTTACTTTCCCTGTAATGTATAGGGAAAGTATTGGAATCATGTCGAAAATCGCAACTCGAGTTTTCGACGGATCTACACGTTTCGAGACCTCTAGAATACGAAAAAACTATTTTTAGCGTGACGTCTGTGTGTGTGTCTGTGTGTCTGTGTGTCTGTATGTCTGTCTGTGTGTCTGTCTGTCTGTGCAGATTTTGTATCCACTCTAACTAAAAAACTAATTGACCGAATTTCATAAAATTTGGTAGGTAAGTCACTTGTGCACGAATCTGGTGCTGATTAGTTTTGGGTATGACTCGGGTTCAAAGAACCCGCCTTTTTTTGCGAAATGGCCCGCAAAAGCTTGTATCCACTCTAACTGAAAAACTAATGGACCGAATTTCACAAAATTTGGTAGATAAGTCGCTTGTAGGCCACCCTGGTGCTGATTAGATTTTGGTATAATTCGAAAAAAAATAACCTGCCTTTTTTTGCAAAATGGCCCGCAAAAATCATCAAAATCTAAACTTAAGAACTACGTATGCTCAAATATAGCCGTTAAATGCCTGTTTAATACGTAATTTTTAGCGAAGTAATTTTTAACTTTTAACGAAAAAAGGAATAAGACTAACACCATTACACTAGCCGTTCTCGAGATATTTTAGTTTTTCGTATTTTTCCTACACCATTTTTGAAAATAAGTCCAGTTACCAAATGAGAACGAAAATTGAATTAAAAGTGAATTAAATTTAATTAAAATAAAGATAATGTGTATATAAGTCTGCAGGGAAAGTCATGTGCTGCCCACATCAGATTTTTACTTTCTCTGCAATACATGGTAATGTATAGGGAAAGTATTGGAATCATGCCGAAAATCGCAACTCGAGTTTTCGACGGATCTACACGTTTCGAGACCTCTAGAATACGAAAAAACCATTTTTAGCGTGACGTCTGTGTGTGTGTCTGTGTGTCTGTCTGTGCAGATTTTGTATCCACTCTAACTAAAAAACTAATGGACCGAATTCCACAAAATTTGGTAGGCAAGTCACTTGTGAGCGAGTCTGGTGTTGATTAGTTTTGGGTACAATTCGGGATAAAAGAACCCGCTTTTTTTTTTGCGAAATGGCCCGCAAAATCTTGTATCCACTCTAACTGAGAAACTAATGGACCGAATTTCACAAAATTCGGTAGATGAGTCACTTGTAGGTTACCCTGGTGCTGATTAGATTTTGGTACGATTCGGAAAAAAATAACCTGCCTTTTTTTGCAAAATGGCCCGCAAAAATCGTCCAAGTCTAAACTAAAGAACTGGGTATACTCAAATATATCTATTAAATGCTGATTTAATACGTAATTTTTAACGACGAAAAAAATAAGACCAACCCCATTACACTAGGACTAACCGTTTTCGAGATATTTTAGTTTTTCATACTTTCCCTACGCCACCTTTGAAAATAAGCCCGGTTACCGGTTAATAATCAACAGTAAAATATATAACTGTTCAGTCCCAGTAGCTCTGCTAGATTCCTATTTTTAGAGGGGGGGGGGGGTAATCAAATATATTTTTTCCCATTTCACCGAACTTCAATGGGTTCCTGGGGGTTATTATACCCCCTCGGTGACGCCATTGTTTAGTACTTGTCCATCTTTATGGCGTTTCTGTCAGTAAACCATTAATAAAGAAGTAGGAAGTCGGCTCGACCCATAAAATCTTTGCCCATACTTGCAATATTAAATTTTATATGAATTATTATTTGACTAACTAAGACTTAAATAAAATTTTAGATCCATCGTGTGCACCTACGGGATTCAAATTAGTTTATATGCGAAATTTCCGAACTGCCCATTTTTCCGTCTGTCCATAATGCGAGGACAAAAATTCGTATGAGATAAATAGTGTATTACTTATAATTAAAGTAGATATAAAAACTTGCTTCTATTTTATGTACCTATTTAATTGTATTCTTAGTTTTCGGTATACAACAAAATCGAATCAGCGTCAGGTATAGTTTTTGAGCTAGATTACACTCATACATTGCACATCCACGATAAAAAAATGTCTGATTTTTGTTCTAAAGAGTCCAAAACGAGTAAATTCAGCAAAAACTCCAATTTAAAATTTTGACCTTGCAATATTTCTCGTATATATACAAGGAACTGAAAAGTCTAGAAATTCTACTTCTAATATTGAACAATGACTTGATATTTCAGCCGGCATGAAAAATTCCTCTCATAAATTCACCATTCACTTCTGCAGCTCTGAAGGAATTTACTGACCACGATAATTCATGTCCTGAAGCAGACGATATTGTCGGGCTGATGGTGATGCATCAAGCATCGAGAACATATTACGAATACACACATCAACGTGGAGAGGACGTTTATCATGGTTAAAAATGGCTGGATAGGGATAATGTTAAGGAAACTTTCTGGACATCGAACATTGCCGTTCAGTCATTTGACTTCAAAGATTTTGGTATGGAGGTGAATAGGCAGACATTGATAAATGTACCAAAAGAATAATGTAATAAATGAAGTGCAAAAAACTAAATTTTATTAGTAGCAATATAAGACAGTTGATTAAATGTGTTAACCATTTCTAAGTAAAAGAAATCAATTTTCGTCAGGGTAATTCGTTAATTCTTAGGGAAGTTCTCTCAACTAAAAAGCTTACGTTAACAAGAATGATAGGATTATCAATTTAAAAAAATAACTAAACGAAAATATACGGTAGATATTAAACAGAGTAAAATTAACAGCAGAAATTACTAAAACTTTGGTCAAAGCAATGAAATTGATCATAAATATTAAAAAATTTAGTGGCAACTGACAAAGACAAAGGAAAACCACTGGTTTGAAATGAAAAAACCCTGATAAAAGAAATAACCAGTTTCAAAAGCTAAATGAGTCACCCAAAACCACAATGGAATAATTGACAAAAAACAACAACAGTGAGTACTTGTGTAGTAACAAGCTGTGAAAAAAAAAAAATCATGGTTAAATTTGCTGGAGATTATGTGTAAGCAAACTTTTAGGAGAATGGACATTGTCGTTTAAGTCGAGTGATTTCAAAAATTTTAGTGTAGAGCTGACTAAAAAGACATTGATAAATATAAGAAAAAGTAATCCATCCTTAATGTCCCCCATGCATCAAAATTGAATCAACATTACTAGTGTTTGATCTAGATTGTACCCAAGCATTGCACACACGCGATAAACAATTTTTTATTATTGTTCTTAAATGTCTAAAACGTATAAATTCATTAAAAAATCTAATTTGAATGACGAACTGAAAGTTCTAGAATTTATATTTCTAATATTGAACAATTACTTAATATTTCAGCCGGCATGAAAAATTCCTCTCTTAAATTCGCCATTCACTTCTCCAGCTCTGAAGTAATTTACTGACCACGATAATTCATTGCCTGAAGCAGACGATATTGTTGTGCCGATGGTGATGCATTAAACATTGAGAACGTATTGCGAATACACATATCATCTTGGAGAGGACGTTTATCATGGTTAAAAATGGCTAGATGGGGATAATGTTAAGGAAACTTTCAAGACACCGATCAGTGTCTTTTAGTCGAATTTAAAGATTTTGGTATGAAGGTGAATAGGTGGACATTAATAAATATACCAAAAAGTATTGTAATAAATAAAGTCTAAGAAAATAACATTTATTAGTAACAGTATGAGACAGATGATCAAATGTTTTAACCATTTTGAAGACAAAAACCCTTCTTCATCAGGGTAATTCGTCACTATAGCAGAATAGCGAAGTTTCTATCAACAGAAAACAAGCTCGTGTCAACTAAAAAGGTATAATTACAAATTAGAAAATAATAATAACGAAACAAAACAACAGCAAAAAAGGAGGTATTAAACAGAGTGAAATGAACGGCAGAAAATTTCTAAAATTTGGTCAAAACACTTAAATTAATCTTGAAATTAAACGGCAACTGACAAAGACAAAGGAAAGCCATTGGTTTAAAACAGTAAAGCTCCATATAAAAAAAATAGCCAGTTTCAAAGACTAATTGAATCACGATGAACCTAATTTTTATATACCTGTATTTCATATTCCTGATAAAGTTTTATTTTAATATTCTGTTTTGTCGGGGTTCTAACTTGCATTGCACTAATAGTTTCTTCCACAAAATTATTAATTTAAATAAATATTATTTATCTTAATACGAGCCTTTTGCCATTAAAATTCATACAGTGCAGTGGGACTTATCTTACAGCAGCGCCACCTGACGTATTGCCTCAAACGATTTTAGAGTTTTCCCAAAATGAAGTTCAACTGCCTTCTCTTCACCTCCACGAGAAAAAGGCTCACGTTGGTCAGAAAGATAAGATTGTTAATTCGAAAAAATAATAATTAAATGAAAAGCCAAAATCCTAAACAGAATGATAGGAACAGTAGAAGATTTTAAAAACTTTGGTCGAAACACAAAAATTAATTGTCAATATACAAGGCTGAGAAGGCACCTTACAATTATAAAGGAAACCCACTGGTTTCAGATAATAGAATTGCTGCATTCTGCAGAAAAGGAAAAAATAGGGAGCATACAAATAAAGGAAACAATCAGCTTCAGAAACTAAATAAACTACTATAAACCACAAAGATAAAATATACAAATAAAAAGTTAAGAAAAGAGACCCACTTTGAAGTTATATTAGGTAATTACATCAAAAAAAGAAACACAGGGCAGTTACGAAATAACCAGATATAATAAAAATAAAAATAAGAAACCAGGAACGGGAGCAATAACAAAATAAAGGATACAGCTTGTTTAAAAAAATAAAGTAGTAAGCATAATAAAGAATAGTTTGATGTGCCAGAGTCAACATAAAATTGTTTACATTTTGACGCTGTTATATTGAATTAATTCCTCGGATTGGTGTTAAAAATGTATTAGATCAGTGGTTCTAAACTCGAAATGAATTGTGGACTTGCAGATTTTCGAAATGTTTTACCGTAGATTTCTTGATTATAAAAGTAATTTATTTACAGGTTTCTCTACAAGTAGATATTTTTAAAAAATGGATATCTCAACACAGTAAACTGTTTTTTTTTTTTTTTTTTAAGCTTTTCGGCGTGTTAAACATTTCAAACAAATAAAGTACATATAAACATCGCATCAAAACTTGTACAAATTTAATCTAAAACTAAATATTCATATATACAAATACAGTCTAATCGAAGTAGAGGTAAAATTGTTTAAATAAATTTCGAATATAATAAAATAAGGATCCTCAGTAAAAATAGATAGCTAATTTAGTATAAAAATCTATCCCTTTTTATATACAGGAGACCAAGGCGGATTAGAGTACGATGTAGATCGGAGAAGAGGATCCATTTCCTACAAGGGGAGCTGGAATCAGTTGGCACTTTCTGAAACTCGCCATTCACCCACTGTGCGTCGTTCAATAAGGATTTGTTGATTACGGTTCATCGTTACATAGTTTTTGAAAAACGAAACTAAATTGTTTGTACTATTGTAATAATCCGAAAATTTTAGACCAAGGTAAGCCGTGTTTCACATTTTCCCCCTCAACGTTTAGCTCACTAAATATAGTATGTTTTAAAGTATATTTTTGAATGATACAATCGAGATAAGAAACGATGGATGTGGTCAAACAGTATTTTCTCAAGCAATAGGTTAGATTCCGTTCTGCCCCGGTTGTTTTTTTATTCCTGTGTTGAAGCAATTCAGCTTTCGTTTTATGTTTATTTTCAGATGGTACTTCATTACGCTAGAAAGATGGAAAGGGAAAATTGGTCCACAGAAAATACGGATGTTCATGATAAGTTTGACATCAAAAGTCTGATGAAAAGTCATATATGAAAAGTCTGGTGTTCATATCGATAATTCTGTCAAGTATTCCAGCTCTTTCGGCGGAAAATGCCAGCCACTTTACAAAGTGAAGCAAATACATAAACAAATAGCACGGAAGTGAGGCAAAACCACAATTATTTCACCATCTCCTTCCAAGCTCTTTACGAGCTGAGAAAAAGCTCAGAAGGCTAAACAAGCGAAAGGAAGTATTACAAGGAGAGAAAACTGTTAGATTAAAAAAAAAAAAAAAAACCTGCGAGAAAAGAACATAGACCAAGAAAGCAGAAGTAAAAGGTGAGGAAAGAGGATGAAATAAAGAAAAATAAAGATGCTTCATGTTTGTATTGTGATAAACTGTATTCAACTTTAAGCGAAGGTTGAGTTTCATGTATTGAGTGCAAAAAATGGGTCCATAAATTATTTGTTAAATTTTTTAACCATAAAGTAAAGGAAAAATTAGTAAATACCCTATTGTGCTCGCATATCGGGCAAAAAGGGGGCAAAATACGAATTTTTATATTTTTCGTTTAAAAATTTGGAGGGGGGGGGGGATTTTTGATGTTTTCATGTCTTATATTAGTTTAAAATGTTTGAGTAAATTATAATTTATTCTCTGATTTTTTCTTCTATTATTTACAGTTTCAAATTATTAATTTATTATTTACTTCTCAAATTATTATTTTATTATCTACATTTTTTTTAAATTAAATATTTTGGTCGTCTTTGGAGATCGTTCGAAGGACTGTACTGAAGTAATTTACACATTGTGACAAATTTTAGATTTCAGAAACTAAAGAAATTATCGTGGCCCCAAAACTAGTACTAGAAGTTGACCGATTCCATTACTTTTATTGCGTTCGGAGATTTAAAAATATTTCGGACCTCAAAAGGACCTAAAAGGATCTTCAAGGACCTTCAAACAAAAATTCGATTGCAATGAATGCTTGCGTTGATTTAATATTCACAGAACATATCTAAGGAGGATGTGGGGGAGGGGGGGGGGGGGGTGCGTTCTTCAGGCTAGATAATAGCGCTTCCATTGCCTAGATAATAACATTCATGAATCGATTTTGCGCATTTCATTTCTTCCTTAACATGGAATTGGCAATATCTGAAATTGGCAGCCAGAAATCTTACTACTTCCCAGATTGGTTAAACAATTGCATTCACTCTCTGTTGAATTCACTTGAATGAGCAAACTTCTAAGTAGTCGAGATTAAATTTCATAAAGAACAATATCCATGCTGAAAAGTACATAAAAAGTACGAAACTGGTTCATAGATTCTGTTATTTGAAATGAAAGCGCGATCTTTTTTACTATGCATTTTGATGAATATATGTTATTTCAATCCAATTTCGAACTCAACTAAACACTACATTCAAATGAGTTAATATCAACAAGAAAGTACGAAATAAGTATGCAAAAGTCAATTTATATTAACTTTTACTTACTTATTTCGTACAGTTATACTTTACAGTCAAAAATTTCGGAAAAACTGAAGGGATATCTCCAGAACCGGAAGAAAAATCCTTAGTGACACCCTTATCCCTTCTGTAATTTAATGCTGAATCCATATCAGTCATCATCAAAGCTCTATTATAAACAATCTTGAGAAATACATGTTTCACAAAAATTGTTCGAACTGAAAGTGGAAATCCTTAGTAAACCACTCTACCTTCTCCAGTTATCATCTAAGCTCTGTCTATAGTCAATGTTGAAAAATAGATGTATATGTTTTTGAACAAAATGGGATAATGAACTGAATGAGATAATGCTTTTGAACTGAAAATGTAAAAATAACTAGAAGGGAGGAAATCACTTTTACTTTCACAATCTCTTCTTAGGGAAACTTAACCTTATTGAAAATGAAGTCCAACACCGAAAATAATGTTGAAAAAATTTTAAAACTCTTATCCAAAAAGAGTTTTCGAGAAACCACAACTCTGAAAAATAGGGTCCGACACATGCTTTTCCCCCAAATATATCGCTCCAGTTAGCGAGAAACTTAAACCGGGAATGAATTTTTCAAAGATGAGGAAGAAGCGGAGATCAGGTAGTCAAAATTCTTCGCCAATAGCGTGAACTGTAATCAATCACTTGGGCAATGTCTTAAAAAGAGTATGGAACTACAACAGTAAGTTAAATCTTGAAAGCCGACATGTGAACGGTAAAAAAGTAGTTAAGGTTATACGCTGTGTAAATTTCTTTTCTGGAAAGAAGTTGAGAGAAATCAATCGTTTCCTTTTATGAAAACGTTTTGAGAGTCAAGAAACCGCTCACCAAGGGATTTATTTACTAGAGTCGCAAACAACCCATCTGTAACATGGTCAAAACTTGGAGAACGAGATATCCGACTGAAATACCCAGTGTGTTCATAAATACTCGCAGTACTTCAGAATTCATTTAAAATTCTGGTCAAAACAGCTGTCGTGTGCACAAAAATAATAAAATTGTACAAGTATAATTCAATCCAATATATCAGAAAACAGAAAGCATCGACCTAAGAAAGTTTCTTAGTTAAATTCTTTATTTAACAAGAACACTTTGTTTTCTTTACATGGCAGTGCGATCTTTTGAATGTGATTTTTTGAATGTGATGAAAATGTGAATATTTTCTACAGTGTATTTTTTCTAATTTTCTTTGCTATGTCAGCTATCTAAGCACTGAAATGCCTTTTTTATCTTCCTGCTAATTTGACATTGGTACTAAAAGATCTTCAGATAAGTAATTTTCCAACTAAATTAATCCGCAGAACCCCACAATGTATAAAGCTTAGAATACAAACCATGTTTGTTTCATTCGTCAACTTTGGTTTTATAAATTCACTTAATGTATTCATAGCCTTTACTTTAATGAACTAAAATTATAAACAATGTTTTGTAGTAAGTTTTATATTTTGCATACGTTTTTATTTAAACTTTAGTGAAAGTGTTCAAAACAATAATCTATAATATTAATTTCATTTTAAATAAAACCCAATATGACTAAACCCTCGTGATGAAATTCTCATCCAAAAGGATTTTTTAGAAACCGCAACTCTTTCTATTCCACGTTCCAGAAAAATGGGGCCCGACGTGTGCTTTCTCCCAAAATATATAGCTCCAGTTAGCGCAGGAATAAAACCGGGAATGAATTTTTTAAAGAAGAGGAAGAAGTGGGGACTCAGGAGTCAAAACTCTTCGCCAAAGCGCAGAGTGTAATCAATCACGTGTGTAACGTCGTAAAAGTTAAAGTGTGAAACTACAAAAGTCAAATAAATCTTGAGTCTAGTCGCGGACTATAAATTAGATACAGAAGGTATAGTATAGAATGGGGAACTATGAATGCTTCTCACCATGAATTTATCCATGTATGGGTGAACAAAGAAAATAATTCGAGTGAATTTTATGTGGATTTAGGCCTATGAGAAAACAAATATAATTTGACGCAATTTTATGAAATTGGGTTCATTCTTTTTTTAGTTAGAGTGGATATATATATTGCACAGACACACACACGCACACAATCATACACACACAAACATACACACACAAACACAAACGTAAAACATACTACGTAAAACATACACACACAAACACAGACACGCACGATAGGCACACACACAGATAGGCACACACACACACACACACACATAAACGCACAGACACAAACACATAAACACAGACACACACACAAAAACACATAGACGCACAGACACACACAAAAACACAAACACAGACACGCACAAAGACACACACACATACACGCACAGATATACACACACACAGACGCACAGACACGCACAAAAACACAAACACAGACACGCACAGACACACAAAAAAAACACGCACAGAGACACACACACAGACACACACAGACACGCACAGAGACACACACACACCGACACGCACAGAGACACACACACACAGACGTCACGCTAAAATTTCTTTTAGTATTCTAGACGTCCCACAACGTGTAGATCCGCCTAAAACTCGAATGGCGATTTTCGACATGGTTTCAATATTTTCCCTATACATCATCGCGTATTGCAGGGCAAGTAAAAGGATGGTTGGTGAGCGAGGCGAAAAAGGGGGTGGGTGGGGGAGGAAGCACCGTAATTAATTAAAAGATCAACTCTTCAAGACAAATAACATTCACCGCCACTTAACATTCCCGCGCTTTACTAAATTAAGTTAACTTCTTTCAAACTGCAACATCCAAGTATCCTCTGTATGATGAATTGCGACACGTTCCCAAAACTGGGCTCGATGAAAGCGGCACTTACCACAAACATCAGAGTTACTGGGCTTCGCGTGACACCTTACTTTTCATGCACTTTATGGTCCGTTCACACCTGTCCTGGATGTCGTTAAAGTGCGCTAATGAATACAAATATTGCGGCAAAACTTATTAGCATGCACGACACGGGTGCTTCTTCCAAAGAAACGAATTCCCACAGATAGGCTGCGTTACTCAAAAATATTAAGGTCTGCGGCAAGCGTTGTATCTTTTAGATGTTATAACGGGGCATCTACATCACGTTTCTCTGAATTTCAGAAGGTTTGGAGAAATGACAAGCTCCGTGAAGTAATGTGAATTTAATGTGTTACGAATGAAAAAAAAAATAATCTGATGTGGGCTGCACATGACTTTCCCTGCAGACTCATATTCACGCCCTCTTATTTTCTTCAATAATTCATTAAATTGAGTTCAATTGCACAAAATAACACCCATAATTAGTGACACTGAATTAGACACTTTTAATTCAATTTTCGTTCTCATTGAGTAACTGGACTTATTTTCAAAGGTGGCGTAGCGAAAATGCGAAAAAACTAAAATATATACAGAACGGCTAGTTCTAGTGTAATGGGGTTGGTCTTATTCTTTTTATCGTTAAAAATGATGTATAAAACGAGCATTTAATTGATATATTTGAGCATACGTAGCTTTTCATTTTAGATTTTGACGATTTTTGCACGCCATTTCGTAAAAAAATGCAGGTTGTTTTTTTCCGAATCGTACCAAAATCTAATCAGCACCAGAGTATCCTACAAGTAACTTATCTACCAAATTTTGTGAAATTTGGTCAACTAGTATTTCAACTAGAGTGGATACATGCGATTTTTGTGGGCTATTTCTAAAAAAAAGCGGGTTGTTTTATTTCGAATAGTATCCAAACCCAATCAACACCAGGGTCACCCACAAGTGATTTACCTATCAAATTTTATGAAATTTGCTCCATTTGTTTTTGAGTTAGAGTGGATACATACATAGCACAGACAGACAAACACAGACGTCACGCTAAAAATAGCTTTTCCTTATTCTAGAGGTCGCAAAACCTTTAGATCCATCGAAAACTCGAGTTGCAAATTTTGGTATGATTCCAATGCTTTTCCTATACATTACCATGTATTGCAGGGAAAGTAAAAAAAGTCTGATGTGGACAGGGCATGACTTGCCTACAGATTCAAATTATTTCTCCCTTTCTTAATTCATAAAATTGGGTTTAATTGCACAAAAGAACCCGGATAATTAGATAAAATGACTCTAAATTTACAGTTTCCGTCTGAATTTGCAGTTTCCTCTGAATTCAATTTCCTTTTTCGTTTGGAGACTGGATGCATTTTCAAAGGCGACATATCGAAAATGGGATAAAGGTAAAATATCTTGAGAACGGTTAGTCCCAGAGTTACGGGGTTGACCTTCTTTCTGCCGGCAAAAACTGCGTATAGAACAAGCATTTAATGGATACATTTGAGCGTATGTAGGCTTTCATTTTGGATTTTAACGATTTCTGCGGGTTATTTTGTGAAAAAAGCAGGTTTTTCGTTTTCAAATTATTGCAAAATCTAATCAGTACCAGAGTAACTCACATGTGACTTGTTTACCAAATTTTGTGAAATTGGATGAATTAGTTTTTAAGCTGAGTGGATATGTACAATTTTTGCGACATTAGTTTATGAGCTAGGGTCGACACACACGCACGCGTCATCCGTTAAAAATGTGTCCTTTAACAATGAATTTTATGTGGATTTAGACTTATGAGGAAACAAATATAATTTGACGCAATTTTATGAGGGTCCATTAGTTTTTGAGTTAGAGTGGATATATGCATTGCACACACACACACAAAAACATAGACACATACATAAATACACACACAAACAGACACGCACATACACACATAAACACACACATGCACAGACACACACAAACACAGAGACGCGCAGACACACACACATAAACACACAGACACACAGACTCACGGACACACACAGACTCACGGACACACACAGACGTCACGCTAAAATAGTTTTTTTGTGTTCTAGAGTGCTCGAAACGTGTAGATCCATCGAATACTCAGGTTGCCATTTTCGGCATTAACAGATGACAGCACAAGTTAAGTTATCACATGATTTACCGCTCAACAGTCTAAACCAGTAGTGATCAACCCGTCAATCGCCGCAACATCTTGTCGATCTCCATTTGTTTTGTTCGTTTAAGGATTTTTTTTTTTTTTTAATCTCTTTAACAGAAGACAAAATCTTCAACCCGATTTTCTGAGTTCGAGACAGTGTCATCAGTTGACACATTTATCGCTCAACCCTTACAAGTCACTGTATATCGTTGGAGTGAAAGTGGAAGAGATTCCAAATAAAATAATTCTCAGCTTTTTCGCAGTGAAATTAAACTTGAAAGATTAATAGTAAAACTTTAAACTGAAGAGCTGAAAACAGAATTTAAGGAATAGAATTTTTGGAGTTTAGTCAGTGTGCAGAATTATCCTTTAAAGTAGCGTGTTAAGCGTTTTTAACACTTTACAACATAGTTGAAAAATGTTTATGACTTTGTTCATTCTGTCTGTCTGTCTGTCCATTCGCACGATTACTGCCGTAAAAATGACTTTGTCAACATGAAATTTTAGTATGTTGTTGAGACGGTCTATGGAACATATGAAAATGTAAATGAATAATACCAAGCAATTAGTTTTGGATTGAACCCCGGTTGAAAATTTGAAATGCATTGAACCTTACGGGACCTATTTTTTCAAACATTTTTTAAGCGAAGTTAAAATTCACAAATTGCTTCGAAAATTTTAGGAAATATTCAAATTATAAATATATAAAAAAAATAATGCAATAAATATAAATACATAAAATATATAAAAAACATTTCAGCAAAATATGTTCGGTAGTCTTTTAAATAATAATTACTCCCATATAATATGAAGAGATGACGTGACCCACTTCAAAATAAAATAGGGCATCCATCTTTTTTCCCAGTGTCAAAACAGTGATTTTTAAAGTTCTTTTTAATTTATATTTAATGTTGCATCCGTCCTGAAACTGCTTTATTTTTGCGTATTTTCTGTGCATCTATATTTTGCGCCAACGCAATTACAATATTTTTGAGTTTACATTATCATCAAACTTTGATTATTTCCACAACGAAGCAAAATTATTTTAATGGATGCAGAAAGTAAACAGGTGATTTTAAAATGAGTTGTATAAGAATTACTGAATTTTTTTTCATGCAAAATCATTTAACTCTGGAGTCTGGAATAAAAGTGTATGAGTGAAATATTCACTCCTTTGACATAGACGGCCAGGTGATTTTATAGCATTGCCTTTGTTTATGAAGTTTCCAAGTAAAATAAATTATTGTACTGTGATAATTTTAAAAATATGACCGCTGAATGTATGGCATTTTAGAGACGTTTAAAAAATTGCATTTCAGTTGGATAGTGTTTCATAATCTTTATGTATGATTGATCTTTTTCGTTAGTTTTTAGATGCATTTATGTGAGTCAGCATTCTTCACTATAAACTATTGTGAAATTGAAAAGCTTTGAAATTTATATGTGCTTATATCTAGTGTGTTGGTGAGACCCAGACCGTCCGACCTACCAGAAAGGTGTAAGGTAACTGTTTGGACGGCCGAGCTTATATCTAGTGTTGTTGTTGTTGAAACCCAGACCGTCCGACCTACCAGAAAGGTGTAAGGTAACTGTTTGGACGGCCGAGCTTATATCTAGTGTTGTTGTTGTTGAAACCCAGACCGTCCGACCTACCAGAAAGGTGTAAGGTAACTGTTTGGACAGCCGGGAAGTGCCACCCAATTTAGACCGGAACCCAGTGGGGGAGGCATCCACAGGGACCGTACCCTCCTTCCCCTACCACCAACCTCTCGGAAGGACTTTCGGACCCACATGCTTAACGTGATCGTACTCCGCATGGCAATACCTTGTGCGATACATAGGAATTTACTCTATATACATCTATCTAAAGAGCAAATGTCATAAAAGTAAGCAAAATACTCATCAATTTACCACACCCACAAAGTTTGAACAATTTATGTTAAAATATTTATTATTTTTGGTTGCTATTAAAGATGTGTTAATTTAACATCTGGGTGGATTTCAGCAAAAGTTGTATCCTTACAAGCAGCAGTTTCATTTAATGGAATAGTGAAGTCGTTTAGACTAGTTAACATGTAGATATTTAAATATATATATTACATAATCAAAGAATATGCCTGTGCGTATATATGTATATATCTGTGTTGCCTGTAGCGGAAAATCGAAGTTTCAGACAGTGACGAAATTCGGTATAAAAGTACTCCAGGCTCAAGGATAATACGGATTGACGAGATTTAAAAAAAAAATTCGAATTAGTTTAAAAGTTACGAATTTTTAAAGTCAAAAATCACATTTTTTATCTTTTTGTCAATTTAAATTTACTACTACTTCTTTGCTGACGCTGATGATAACTCGAGAGTAAGTGTTTAGATGAAATCGCAGACGAAAAAACAGCTCTTCACATACTAAGTGCATTTAATTTATAGATTTTTCTAACTTTGCGAATTTAAGAGATTTGATTCTATTGTTCTTTTTTTAATTTGGCATTATATTATTTTTATGATTATTGTGTTAAAATTTGATTAAAATTGGATGAAAATTCGCCGAGATAGCAATATTTTTTTTAATTTTAATTCGTGATAAAGAATTTGGTTTCTTTTTTGCTAAGTATTTTCATTTATTCTGCTAACGATCAGCAATCAAATGTATATTTAGGGCGTGATGCGCTCGTGTTATATAATTACCATGTTTTCACATAGCAAAACGAAGGGCGGGAAAGATTTTAGTTCAAAACGGAAGATTTGGAAGGTGAGTGGTGTTGTCTGTGTCTGAATTTTTTCAGTAGCGGGCACTTATTTAGGACCCGGGAAACGCTGGGTAATTCGCTCAAGATAAAAAATCATGAAAAATTGCCGTCAGTGTTCATATATTCATCATGTCGCTGCTAAAATATTTGCTGTTAACAATTAAGGGACTGAATAACGCCGTCCAACATTCTGAAAGAATTCTTAACATCACCCCTACCCTCTTTTAATCGTGATAAACGTCCTTTTTAAGTTGATATGTATATTCGCAATATGTTCTCGGCGATGCAATGCATCACCATAGGTATAACGATATCGTCTTCTCCACACTATGAATTATAGAGGTCCGTAAATTCCGTTAGTGCTGCGAAAGAGAAGGGCCAACCCATGAGGGAGATCTTTTCTAGCGTCAGAAATATAAGGCAATGGATCAATACTAAAAGTTGAAATACTGGTCATTTTTATTAACACTTCCCAATATAGTTGAAAAGGGTTTATGACTTTGTTCATTCTGTTTGATTGTCCGTTGGCACGATAACTGCCGTAAAATGACTTTATCAAAATGAAATTTTAGTGTGTTATGCAGAGGGCGTGTGGGACATATGGGAATGTAAAGAATAATATCGCCCAATTAGCTTTAGATAGGACCTGGGATGAAAAAGTGAAATACATTTAACCCTATGGGACCTAATTTTTCAAACATTTTTAAACGATTTTAAAATCCACAAATGACTTAAAAATGTTTAGGAAATATTCAAATTATCCTATAAAATATATAAAAAAATTTGAACAAAATATGTGGGTAGTTTTTTTAAATAAAAATTAAAATAATAATCACAGCCATATTATATAAAGAGATCACGTGACCCAGTTCAAAGTAAAATATGGCATCCATCTTTTTTCCCAGTGTCAAAATCGTGAATTTTAAAGTTCTTTTAAATTTATATTTAGTGTTGCATCCGCCCTAAAAACGCTTTATTTTTGAGTATTTTTTATGTATTTATGTTCTGCGCCAACGCAATTACAATATTTTTTAGTTTAAATGATCATCAAACTTTGATTATTTCTACAACGAAGCCTAATTTTAACGCATGCAGAATGTAAAGAAATCAAGCTGTAATATGAGTTGTATACGAATTACTGAATTTTTTACGCAAAATTATTTAACTCTGGAGTCTGAAATGTAGGTGATATGAATAAAAAATTAATTGATTTTACATAGAGAAGCAGACGATTTTATAGTTGCCTTTTTCGATGAAGTTTTAAGCATGGAGTGAGAAATTACTTTTACCTCCATGGATTGAAGTTTTTAAGTAAAATAAATTATTGTAGTACTGTGATAATTTAAAAAATATCACCGCTGAATGTATCGCATTTTAAAGATGTTTACATGAAATTGCATTACAATTGGAAAGTGTTTCATAATCGATGCTTTATACATGATTGATCGTTCATGTTTAATTTATGATATTTTGAATTTTACACTGTTGTCTTTTCTTTTGTTAGGAATTTTTGTTTTGCTTTCCTCGCTAAAGGAAATTTGGTGACGGTGATTTTGATTTGTACCATTTTGCTTGATAGATATGTTATTATAGATTTTTTTGTTGTTGGTATAAATTTATCAAAAAATTTGGTGTTGGATCAGTCCGATGGAACCGAAATGGTTTTGCGTGAATAACATTTTGTAAAAAAATCACAACTTTTGAAATATCGCGAAAAAAACAATTGAAAAACTCGATCCAAAATATTATTATATACACTTAAAGGGATTTTAAAGAGCTACAAATTCTTGCTTATTGTTTATAGCAACCACTTTTAGTTTTTAAGCTATAAACATTAAACACTTATATCTTAAAAACTAAAAGTAGTAGCTATAAATAATTACAAAATTTCTTCACGTGAAATTTTCATACTTCTTTAACTTGACAAAACAATTACTTGAAAACTATAAGAACTTTTTTCGAAAATAAATATAAATTTAGAAACTCATTTTTCTTATACATATTTTTGTATTTTACTTTTTATATCCATCTAAGATATATATATAAAAGATAGATAATCTTTTACGGTTTCTAAGATATTTCGAGTGAAAGTATGTAAAACGAAAAAGAAATACTCGTTCGGATAGATATTTTAAGTTTTTGGAAAAATAGAGCTCGATTTAAAACACTTATCGGAATTTCAATATACACTTATAGGACTTTCAGACACTTATACGACTTTCAAACACTTATAGGACTTTCGAGCACTTATAGGACTTTCAATATACACTTATAGGACTTTTAAACACTTATAGGAGTTTCAATATACACTTATAGGACTTTCAATATACACATAGAATTTTCAAACGCTTATAGGACTTTCAATATACACTTACAGGGCTTCCAAACACTTATAGGACTTTCAAACACTTATAGGACTTTCAACCACTTATAGGACTTTCAATATACACGTATAGGACTTTCAAGCACTTATAGGACTTTCAATATACACTTATAGGACTTTAAAATACTTATAGGACTTTCAATATACTCTTATAGGACTTTCAAACACTTATAGGACTTTCGAACACTTATAGGACATTCAATATACACTTATAGGATTTTCAAACACTTATAGGACTTTCAAACACTTATAGGACTTTCGAACACTTATAGGACATTCAATATACACTTATAGGATTTTCAAACACTTATAGGACTTTCAAACATGTATAGGACTTTCAATATACTCTTATAGGACTTTCAGAGTGCTACAAATTCTTGCTTATTATTCAAAGTTAGCTCCTCTAGATTTTGATATATAAGAATTACAAACTGGAAAAACGGGAAAATTTCAATCTTCTTCAACCTAATAAGACGATTACTCGAAAGCTATAAGAACTTGTTTAATAATAAATATAGATTTTAATACTACATTTTCTAGTACAAATTTTTGTCGTTTACTATTTATATCTATCTTCAATAATTTATTGCATATTTCGAGTGAAAATTAGAAGAATGAAGAAACGCTCGCTCGGAAAGCTATTTTTTTAAATTGGTTTACTACTGACTATTTACTGAATTTTTATTTACTGAAGTTCTTTTAATGCACCCTATTTTCAATAAAAAAAAAATTATTTATATTTTATCTATTGTGTTTGGCGGTATAAGCGTCTAAAATGTTTACATTTTCCGCCAGAGAAACCCCCAACTATTGATGTTATTCAGATAAAAAATTATATAAAATTAAAAAGTTATAGGTATGGTCAAACATATTCATTTTCCATGTGCAACATTATACAACATCATTCTTGTGAATCTAGAACTCTTCATTTTGTAATAGTTTTCTATTTTGACTCCCAGAAGTCGCCTATAATCATTTATTTCCCACAATTGATGTTACTTGAATGTTAATTGCATTTTGAGGAGGATTGTGCACGTGAGTATAAATAAGCCATTCGCCTGGACTTGTAATTTGCCCAAAACAACAAATTTGCAATCTACGTGGTGTTTCTCCAATGCTAAAATCATTGCTCAGTATATCCGCAGAGTTTCACCTTAAGGTAACAATTCGGAACTCTAAAAGTGTCGTTACAGTTAAAAACGCAATCCTGAGAGTATAAAGCAGTCAACTCCTAACAGTCAAGGAATTCACAATCAAATATTAAGAGGCCAACATTTATTAACCAAATTCCTCGTTTTGATATAAAGAAATAAAGTAGGTAGAACTTTCACCATGGACAGACCCAAAATGCATATAAACAAGAACTAAGCTTGGTGTGGCAATACCCGTACCTAAATGTTTCTATCTACGTACAGCCGGCAATAAATCTGTATATTACCTTTATATATGGGCGTCTCTTAGTTCCCGGGGATTGCTATCGTTCACTGTCTATGTTGAAATGTTGAAAACCCAGACCACACGACAGACCCGAAGGCTTACTGTTGCTAAGTGTGTGGCGGGGAACTTTATTTTAGATTCAAGAAATTGCATTACATATTAAAATTGAATCACAACACAAGTAGTTACATCAAGACAAGCAAAAGATTGGCAACGACGAAACAAAACATAAAAACAATACAATACAGTACAATACAATGCCATACAAGAGAGGCAAAAGGCAGAAAATTGTAAAGAGGGGAAACCCCGAAAAGAAAAAACCCTGACACAAAATACAAAAGGGAATACAGAAAAAGAAAAGGGTCAAGGTTGGAAGACAAAAGGGTTAAGACAAAGTTTGAAAAACCAGAAATTAAAAAAAAATTAATTAGATTTCTTACAGAGGCATAAAACAAGGTTAAAGGGACATAATAAAAAAAAATTAATAAAATTTATTACAACAAGACATTAAAATTTATTACATCAAGACAAAAAAATTTATTACAAAAGAAAGCAAAAAAAAAATTAGGGGCCAAAAACGGACGGCTGTAAACCAGGAATCCAAGAGAAAATTTAAAAGCCAAAAAGCGGACGGCTGCAGAACAGGAATCCGTAAAGAGAGAACAATAATGCAATAATAATGTGATAAAACAAGAAGATAGAAAACAAAGAATTTAAAAACCAAAAGCGGACGGCTGAATAACAGGAATCCCAAAGTAAACAGAGTTAAAAGGGTTAACGAGAATAACCCTTGAGAGCATATTAAATATTTAAAAAAATAAAATATATAAAAAAATAATAATAATAAAAAATAATAAAAGAAAGAACAAATACAAGGATATAAAAACAAGGATAATAAACAAGGATAATAAAAGCAATTATATAATAAACAAGGATATATGAGTCTATGTATCCATCTTCTTGTGATCGATGATTAACTTCGCAGAGACACGACGTATTTGTGATGCACCTCAAAACCAATCTACAGAATAATTGACTTCAGAAATTAAAGGACCAATCAGGAGCTTTTCTTTGCCTGGGAAGCTCCTAATTGGTCCTTCCAACCGAAGCCTTAAGAGACTGTTAGTAAACAAGTGAAAATTATAGTAAAATTCAAATTAAAGAAATGATAACTAAAATGTTATAGAGTCCTCACAGATCTAACACACCACTATTTCGCTCTGAAATAATAAAGACATTGTATTACATAAGAAGCGCCATGTGATGCCTACACCAGATTTTTTATATTTAGAATAAAAAATATTTATAAGTTTAAACCAAAAGGGTTCTACAGTATTCAATAGTATAGAATAAAAAATATTTATAAGTTTAAACCAAAAGGGTTCTACAGTATTCAATAGCTGTAATAATCGTTTCAATTATTTTTTTCGACACGGGCTATTCGTTCGTGAGACATCGCTTACACAGACTAATAGACACACACTAACGTACACACTAACATACACACACTAACGTACACACTAATATACACACACTAACGTACACACTAACTTACACACTGACATCACCTCAAAGACGTTCTATTCGGGTTCAGGATGCTTAAAGAGTGCTCTTTCACTGAAAACTCCAATCAAAATTTTCGACTTCTCCACAATACTTTCTTCTTGCATTATACTATGTACGAAAAGTATCAGTGACAAAGTGTTTGTGATAAAAACATTCTAGTGATAGATATTTCATGGTAAAAATATTCTAATGATGGTGCTTTTGCAAAGAAAATAGTCTGTTAAACATGGTTCACAAATAAAAATATTTAGGAATCATTTCCTTAGAAGATTACGTTCCTTCTTTAACACAGATGACATTTTAAACCTGTTAAAACTTTAATAAATTCATTTCAGTCTCTTAATCTCCACCCTAAACATACTTAAAACTTCTCAACAGTGGTCTCCATATATACACATATATCTTTCCATATAATATCTCCATAAATCAGTCTCCAAGCCCCATCTCCCATTTATCTCAATCAGGAAGCCCCAGCATCGTCCTCTCACCCCTCGATTACCGAATATTATAAGCCCCAGCCGCCCTCTTTCATTTCTTAATTGATATAGTGGGGCCATTAAGAAGAGCCGCCTCATTACCTGGTCCTTTAAGTGGGCTAATGCCCTAAAGAGATTGGACTACTTACAGTGACGTCATTAGGTGACGTCGGATGGAAACGATGTGGGCTTTAGTCTGGTTTGGGATTAAATGGTTTGTTAACATAAGATAGTTGTGTTGATAAAGATAAAGGTATTACTAATTTGTACATGGAATTAAGTGAAAAGGAATTGGAATGTAGAAATATTTATTCGGGAGCTTATAAAGAAACAGTTGAAGTTTTATTTTTATTTTCCTAAAATATGAGTTTTAAAAAATGATGCTAGTACCATGAATTTGTATCAGTTATTTTTCTCCGGAGCTTTAAATAACTGTAATGAAGGGCTTGGATAATTTACTTTGATAAAGCTAATTACACGTGATAAAACTTTATCACGTAAAACTTTATCAGGAAACGTTAAATCGCCTCATAAAGCTTTTAATACAATATACATTGTAAACGAGAAATAGTAATATATATTACAAACGGGAAATCAATTTTTATTTCTAGACTTATTAATATACTCTTACTATAAAAATATATGTCTAACTTTAATAAAGTCGTCTCATAAAGATATACATTACAAACGAGAAATTAATTTTTATTTGCAGATTTGTTAAAACACTCGTACTATAAATAAATATATTTATCTAAAAATTGATTTCATGTTAGCAATGTCATATACCTTCGAGTATCAATATATTTGAGATGTCACATAGTTTGCTTTATTAAATAATTTTCTAAATTTCCTTTATAACATTTATATTTTAAATACACTTTTATGTGTGGGAATTTTGCACTGAAATTTTTACTTCTTCATTTTATTGTATAGTGAAAGTAATTTTTTTTTTCTCGAAAATTTTCGAACTCGAGATTCTGGTGGAAAAGTACGTTTAAGACCTATGAACATATTTCGAATACATTAAGAAAGATATGTGCATATGTGCGTCTAAGACGTGACAAAAAATAATGCTTGTAGTGTTATAATATTTTATGCGTAAAACTAGACCACGATAGGAATTGATTTTTACGCGCACGATTATTAGAACTCAAATGATTCGAAGTTTAGGATTTCTGTCGTGTGACATTAAATTTCGAACTCAAATATTTCATAAAGGATACTGATATGGGGTCTCAAACTGTGACGACAGCCAGTCTGTAAAAGTGAAATTACAAAATCTCCCAAACAACAAAATTTTATAATCATATTTCTTACCAGCAAAAAAAAATCTTACAAAAAAAAATCAATACATTATGTAAAAAAACTTTGAAAGAATAACTTGAGAACGAAAGTTGATAAAAAAAAATCTATATATCCTTTTACATACATCTAATATCCATCACATTATCATAGCCAAGATTTAAGAAACGGAGAAAGGGGGTCAATGACTATGTAATGGCTGTCATTGTTTACAGTACTTACCATACAAAATCGTCGGTTGTAATAAATTGGAGCTAATGATCTGAAGATAGTCAAAAGCTCTAATCGAAAATTTAAAACAGTTTACTGTTAGTTATTTGCTAGAAAAAACGATAAAAATAGAGGTATATGTATCGAAGTATGTTTTATAAAAAATCCTTCAGAAAATTTCCAAATGCCATGCCCAGGAGAAAAAGAACCGAAAGAGAATGCAACTCAGTTATTGAATGTTTGCAAATCGCCAAAGCCTTAAAGAGATATTTCTTCGTATTTCTATTTTTGTAAATTTTTTACTTATCTTTATAAAAAAAAGTGTACATACTTCCCATCTCATTATCACAAGGGAACACTCCAAACTTGACGTGATCCTGCCCAATAGTGTTCTTTGAATGATCCTTTGGTTTTAATTCATTTATACATCGAAGATAATATGTTTGCCTGCCTTGCTGAAGTGCTTTAATTGCAGACGAAAATCACTCACAGCTAGTCAATATTACACATTATATGATGCGACCGGATTCATATATATTTCAACACCCCAAAATGAAAAACTAAATTTAACATAAGAAAAAAAAGCTTTTAAACCCCATTACCATTTATTACGCATAAAACCACCAAAAACCAATAAATTGCTCACACTTCTACGAAATCATTTCCTTACAACCCTCAATTAATAAGTGAGTAAAATACCCTCAGAAAAGGGCTCCATTACCGATATAACCGGGTCATAAACCGGGTAATTTAGAGCGCTTTTAATATTTCCTTCACCCCCCCCCCATCCCTCTTTTAAAATTAAAGCACATCAATGCACGTATTATAGAGGAAAACTCCCATAATAAAAATGGTGAAAAATTGCCCAATCGAAGAGTATGTATATATATATATATAGTATATATATACATGCATATATATATACATGCATATATATATATATATATATATATATATATATATATATATATATATATATATATATACAGGGAACTCAAACCTTGTATAGGAGAGTAGGGAAGAGGGGGGGGGAGCAACGCCATTTTTTAATAAAATAAATTAATAAAACGGGGAACGTTATAAACCGCTTTCGATCATTTGCGATGTAAACGACGGTATAGGCCCATGCCTGGGAACACATTTTTATACCGCAGAAAAGTATGTGCATTATTAAATACATTCCTGACTTTACATTTTTGCGGTTCCCGGGCGCATTTTTATGGGTGATTTTTTTTATGGGCTTATTTATTTTCGAAGATTTTAAAGAAGTTCGGATTGGGGAGAAAGGGGGAGGGGATAATTTCGGCGGGTTTTTATCGCAGGCTGGTACATCCGCTGCAGAGGAGTACGCATTTGTAAGAAAGTGGAATTTTACTGAAAGATTTGAAAACGAAATTCTCCCTTGACTATATAGGGTCGATGTTTTGTGGGGATATTGTCATAAAGGCTCAAGTTCTCGCAGTAATGTTAAATGTTGGGAGTTTGTTTTCATTCTTTAGAATTATGTGCAATGCAAAACATTCACTGCGAGTTGAAAGCAAAGTTATATAAAAGTATATATATATATAAAAAAAAAAGTTATCCTGTTAAATTTCATAATTAAAGTTATATTAAGTTATATCTTGTAAGTTTAAGGTTATGGTTATATCTTGTTAAATTCTATAATTAAAGCTATATTCTATAAACAAAGTTATCTTGTCAAATTCTATAGTTAAAGTTATATTCTACAAACAAAGTTATCTTGTTAAATTCTATAATTAAAGTTATAATCTACAAATCATATCTTGTTAAATTCTATAATTAAAGTTATATTCTATAAACAAGGTTATCTTGTTAAATTCTCAAGAAAAAAATAGTATTTAAGCCTGTTAATGGCAGGGAAACTAACATTCGCAAAATATAAACTTAGAGTTATTTTTAATAAATTTTATTTTGCTTAAAAATGTAACGCTCGGCGCCCCAAAAAATTCGTTTTAAGTAAAAATTGGCTTAAGGTTCTATCCTTTGGTCGATATTATAAATTGCAAAGTTTCAGCCTTTAAGCTTTATCGGAGAGGAGCCAAGATAGTCCAGTGGTTAAGGCGGAGGAATCACACACAGTAGTCCCGTCCAATTTCTAACCTCAACTCCTCTCAAAACTACCCCCATGTCTACTCAAAGTATGTGAACGATAAATCTGTAGGTCCAAAAGTCCATCCATGTGGTGAAGGGTTAGGTAAAAGAGGGTGCAGTCCCTGTAGTTACCACCCCCCAAGGTTTAAGCTGTCGATAGCATTTTCGCAAAAATGCGACAAAATTCCAAGTTTTGCGACAAATTGTGTGGATGAATTCGCAAAAATGCGATATTCAATTTTTCGCTTTTTATTTAAAAATGGACTTTTTTTTTCAACTTCTCACCAACGCTCTCCAACATCCGTAGTCAAAAACTAAAACTATGTACTATAACGCTCATGCGCGATGATGCTCATAACGCTCATAACGCTCATGCGCGAATCCCTCTTCCTGTCTTTTAACCACTGCCTCCTTTAGCCTTTTGCTTACGGGTGGGACAGCGTTAATCCCAAAATAAGAACCTCCCCAAAAGGCAGGTATTGTACTGCGCAGGTGCAATGTTTCTGTCGCTGAGGACGCCAATATCTGCAAAGGGGGATCGTACTGTTTGGGATAGGGTATGTCAAATACCTGTCTTTTTAGAAGGTTCTTCGTTTGGGATTGATGCTATCCCACCCGTAAACAAAAGGTTAAAGGAGGCAGGTACAATGTTTCTCTCGGCGAGGACGCCAATACCTGCAAAAGGGGATCGAAGTGTTTGGGATCCGGTACGTCAAATACTTGTCTTTTTGGGAGGTTCTTCGTTTGGGATGGTCGCTGTCCCACCCGTAAGCAAAAGGTTAAAGTCTGCTTGTTCTATTAGCAGCGAGAGTTGATTTGAATCTTGCCCAAATGTGCCTCATAAACTAGCGCCCTCGTGCGGTGATTGGAATGTTTCAAGAAGTTCATAATTTCAACAATATAAAAACACGCGCTAAATTTTTCTAATGTTTTTTTTTTTTTATTTTGCTACAACTTTCGCCAGTAGTTAGCAAAATTACTACAAAAATTTTGAATCCAGCTTAAACCTTGCTACGGTCTAAATTGGGTGGCATTTCTCTCCTTACAGTCTCAGGTAGGTTGGACGGTCTGTGTATAGAGAAAGAAAGAATGCTCAGATGACTGACATGCATATAGAAAAAGATGCTATACCCACGGAAACGGTACGGCTGTTGTATGTATTCGTGAGATTCCGTAAATCTTTAGAACTTTATGGCAATCAATGAGCCAACGCTGTCAGGCATGATTACTGTTAGCGGTAGTTCCTTTGAGCAAATAACTACCCTCTGTAAAACTGTAAAATTGCTGTAAATAAAAGTGTTGGTCACACCCTGGATTCCATTTATGTACCGACGGAGCCCTCTATTACCAAAGGAGGACGCACACATTTATATACAAAAAAGGTTTGTTTCAGTGTTCCCCACCTTACATTAAAATTTGTACGGAAATTTCTATTGACTCTGTAAATCAAGAAATAAATACTCAACTAATTCACAAATTAGATGATGGTCTTATCAAAGTACTAACATAATCACATTTCACCGTTACTATCAAGAAGCATAGTTCTCGGAATATTGCTCATCGTTGTATACTTGTATATGTGAAAAGCTATCGAGAAAACCTACAGAATTTGAAAAATATACTGGTATCCAAACTTATCTTTACATACATAAAAATAAGCGGCGCAAGCGCTGTAAAGGAAATATGTTTCCTTGCGAACTTCACGTCTGCAATTCAGGATTTGATTTCGATATTTATCAACTCAAACAATTTTTACGGATCCGAAGTATTTATTAGTTGGAAGGAATCTTTGAGGTGGCGAGCTGTCGGTCGTTTAGAGGCTGGGTAGACATTGGTGGAAAAGGTAAATTCTTCTTCATATCCCTAGTTATGTATTGTATGCACTCATATTCGATTTTTCAGTTTATATTTATGTGTTATGCTATATATCACACCCCTAAAAAATTACTTAATTATATTAAACAGTTGTTGATAGATCAATGTTTTTGTGTCATTTTGGACACCAGTTTAGATTCTCTTAGATCCTCGAACTCTCCCAACTTTGCCGAAAGTCGTCAAGGTAATGTTTTGCCAAATGTGTTGCCAAATGTGCTGATCTTTTAATGATTTTTCAAAAATTCGTTCGAAAATTGGGAGGAGGGGTCCGAACATTCGATTGCGTTTTAAATCAATATAGTTCCAGTCTTTTTTGAAACTTTTCATTCGTCCATATGATATAGCGTGCGCGCGCACACACACACACACACCATAAAAACGTTCTATTCGAGCATGAAATGTCCTCTTCCGTCGAAAATTCTGATTTAAATTTTCGACCCTTCTTTTCCTTTATATTATATCACGCATGTAGGGGAAGTAGTAGTCGATTAAAAGTATCAAATAAAACTCTCTTGTAGAAGTACCACTATACTTTTAATCAAATTAGGCTGTTAATAACATATTATTCCAATTTTAGATTTTTTTTTTAACAAATCGTTATATTACGATGCAAAGATAGGCAATTTCTTAAAGTAGGAGTGTTACTAACCAAAACTATTGGATAAAATAGGGCGCTTGGTATATATTTGAGTATGTTCCTTTTATGAAATATTAGAGCATCGATGTTTCTATTTTTGTCACGAAATTCCACACATTTGTGCAGCTGTTTTCTATTTCCAAGTTCGATTTTACGGAATAAAATTGTTATTCGGAGGTTTTATGGTTTGGAAACGGAATTATTCGAAGAAACGATGAAAGTTACATTCGATTTTCCACAAGTCAAAATTGGAATTCGATTTCAAAAATTTTATTCACTAGTGAGTTATAACGAACGATGCGTACGAAATATGTAAAAATAAATATTATGAAGTTGAATCTTGTAAAAATAGTAATATTTCGTAATTAACGCAAACGGTGAATCACTTCTTTAAAAAATCTTATTTGGGTAGCACGTGACATTCTCTACATAATGCAATGGCTTTATTTCTTTCATAGCAAAATAATAGTGTACACGATCCACAGAACAATAATTTTGGTATTAAATTAACATCATGTAAGTTGAAAACGGGCACTTTTGTCAACGGGTTAGGCCAAATAATGACTTATTCCTACTCACTTGCAAAATCCACAACAAAGGGCAATTGGTATTTAAGGACAATCAATTGTATGAAATAAAAGACTACTGGCGAATTTTAGGGACATCAAATACAAAACTATTACAAAAAATATATTTTCTCGTGAATGGAACACCACGTAAATTGAAATTGGGCACTTTTTGCAATGGATTAGGCCAAATAATGATTTATTCAGACTTACTTGCAAAATCCTCAACAAAAGGCAATTGGTATTAAATGACAATCAATTGTATGAAATAAAAGACTACTGGCGAATTTTAGGGACATCAGATACAAAACTATTACAAAAAAGATATTTTCTCGTGAATGGAACGACCTACATACAATGCGATATAATGTTGCATAATATCGCATGTTGTTGTTGTTGAGACCCAGACCGTCCGACCTACCAGAAAGGTGTAAGGTAACTGTTTGGACGGCCGGGAAGTGCCACTCAATTTAGACCGGAACCCAGTGGGGGAGACATCCACAGAAACCGTACCCTCCTTCCCCTACCACCAACCTCTCAGAAGGACTTACGAACCCACATGTTTAACGTGATCGTACACCGCGTGAACACGGCGGCAGTTTCGGCAGTGGCGGGAATCTAACCCAGACCTGCCGAGTGCAATTCCCGCGCGCTAACCACTGGGCTACCGCGCCCGCATAATATCGCATGTGAAAAGTGAACGTATTTAACGATACTTACTACATTTTTTAATTTTATGTAATTTTATGGATAAATTTGTTTGTTTGACAAACCTACAATATCTCGAGAACAGTTTATGCTAACAGCCTTAAGTTTGTGTCATTCGAAATGAAAAATTACCAAGGAAATTTCTTTGATTAGACAATTATTCAAAGTTCTGATTTTTGAATGATTTTTCAAAAATGTGTTCGAAAATTTCTGCAGTATCTCGGTAACGGCTCATGCTAGTGTTTTGAATTTTGTATCATTCTTTTTCTAGTGATTTTATCATTATTTAAAGTGATAATTCTTTAACGTTTTCTTTTAAAATTATTCGAAAATCGAGGGAGTGAAAATTTGCTTTTGAAAATTCAATTACGTTTAAAATTCGATTGAGTTTTCTGTCTTTAGCGATTATAATTATCGAACCAAATTATATTTGAAACGCTTGGTTTGCTCGTTCGTGATATATTGTGTCCATACACACACACACATAAACATATATACACATTCACATACTAACATACGTACAAATACGCTAAAAATATACACACACTGATAAACATGTACACACTAACTTACGTCCGGCCGTCCAAATAGTTGCTCTTAGTCCTCTGGACGAGTCGGACGGTCTGGGTCTTCAACACTAACTTACGTACACACATACTTTCCACGTATAGGCAAGTCTGTTACCATTCACACAGGTAGATATGGCGACACACATATACTAACAAAAATACACCTAAATAACAGTGAAAAACGTCCGATTCGTATTCAGATACTCCTAAAACGGGTAGATCGAAAAACTCGTATTTTCGAACCTATCCCAATATATTGTAGTTATTCTACAACGTATAAGTTCCTTATCTATGTATTGCAGTGAAGGTAAAGAGAGAATAAAAGTATAGTAATGGTTTCATACCTCACTTCCTGAAACAAAATCCCACAAAGAGTAGCAACTATAAAATGTAAAGAAGCTTTGCAGGATTATTACTGCCTCAACAGGTGAATACATACACGAAATACATATATTCAACGCTTACGTCTAACTTGACCTTTTGAAATTCATCCTACGCCTTTTTCCCATGCTATTATGTTCCTAGCAATACATAGAACAGTATATACTCGCATTTCTCCCAAAATTTTAGGAGAAAAGAGGGCTGTAAATTTTGGGAACAACCTATACTCAGGGCAATTGAAAATATCTAGAGACTGTGCCTCCACTCGACTTTCTCATACATTCATGTTCTATGGTGGTTTGTTTTACTTGCTTCTCAATCGTTATCACAATGTAAAAAAAATCTAATGTGAGAAACACATGTCTTGTGATAGCTATAAATAATAAGCAATAATGTGTAGCTCTTTGAAAGCCCTATAAGTGTATATAATCAGATTTGGATCGAGTTATTTTATTTTACTTTTATTTTTTTTTTTCAATATTACAAAAGTTGAGTTTTATTTCACAAAACGATGTTCACGTAAAACCTTTGCACCTCCATCGAACTGGAGCCACCGTCGATTTTTTAAAACTTAAATATAAATATGATTTATAATTTGAAAGTTGAAATAAAGAACATGATTCTATGGCGATTTTGTTAATGGATCTATAGCTTAAATTACTGAACCGATTTTAATCAATGATGCTTCATTTGGGGTATTCTGAAGGGAGGTACATACTTTCCTTTTAAAACGAATAAAAATAAACATTCGATTAAAATCGATAAAAACGATAAATTCGATTTAAAAATCTTCAAAATTGACAAAAACATGAATAAATGGTGCTCGGCGGAAAAGTAAAATCTACAATGTCTGCCAAATCATTGTTGCGTAATTATTTTAATAAATATTTCGACAGAAAGCACCTCACAGAAACAGCAAGGTAAACTAGTAATATCAATCATGCATAAAGCATTGATTATGAAACACTTTCCAAAAATACCGTGCCAAGTTGGCGATATTCCACACATTAGCGCGTCCAGAGACTTAAGGCATACGCACACACACACACAAACGTCATCTCAAAATGCCCGGTTCAAGTTCAGGTATGTTTGAAACGTACCCGTCCGTCGTAAACTCGACATTGAATTTTCCACCCCGGCGCAATACTACGCTTATACATTATACTACGTATATAGGGAAAGTAATAAAGCCGTAATAAATATCGCCTTTCCTATTTTTCCTCCAACCGTATTCAATGGATCATGGAACCGTATTCATGGCTCTTTGACGCCTTATTTGACTTAGCAATTTTCTCAAAAATCTAAATGACACGTGAATCCTTATATACAATAGTGTATAAGGAAAGTATTGTGACGGGGTCGAAAATTCGAATTCGAGTTTTCGATGGGAGAGCACGTTTCAAACATCTCTAATCACGAATTGAACATTTTTGAAGTGATGTCTGTGTGTGTGTGTGTGTGTGTGAAAGTATGTGTGTGTGTGTGTGTGTGAAAGTATGTGTGTGTGTGTATGTGTCAGTGAGTCTGTGGAGACGATAACTGACTAACGAATGGACCGATTCAAATGAAATTTGGTACAAAAATCACAATCCGTAAACACTGGAAGCCTATTGTTTTTATTTCAGAACCTTCCTGAATTTTCGAGTGAAATTTTGAAAAAATCGTCAAAAAAATCAAAACCTCTAATAAAGTTACGCAAATAGACATTTCTTATGTAAATTTTCATTATAAAACGATTGACATAAATTTTAGAATATTAATATGAACCGTTCTCGAGATATTACACATTTTTCAAAAAATTATCAAAAAATCATATAAAATAAAAAAAAAATATTTCTTATTGATAAACATGTTCACTTTTCATATGTAATACCATGCGATAAATTGGATGACATCATTCTCATGGATCTAGCTCATTCCATTCATGAAAAAAGGTACTTTGAGTAATACTTTTGTATTTGAACTCCAATAGTCATTTAACTGCTGTAAGAATAACTTATTTTTCCCTCTGTAATGCTTGGCGAGATTTTGGCGACGAATTTGGTGAAATGTCGCCAACTTGGCGACTTTTTAAATGTTGCTATTATTAATGAAAAACTCGACAAATGGATAAAAATGACGCTAAATTAATGAAAACGGCGACTCACTGATAAAAATTTAATATCTTGGAAAGAATATAAGTATTTACTATAAGAATAACCTATTTTCTTTTACTGTAAAAGTAGTCAATTCATTGCATTATATAAGGAAAGTCATGTGCTGTCCACATCAGATTTTTTAATAACAGATGGGTCCGATACATCAAACCATTCTGTCCGCATCTTCAAAAAGATCCGCACCCAGATAGCATTTTCAAAATCACCCGTCCGTTCTCAGACAATAGATAACCGGGCACAGACTTTAAAACAATAGAGAGTGCTCTTAATACTCACATTTGGGATATTTGGTTCCTAGTTCACGTTCGATGTTTGCTCCTCGCATCTACTTTGCGGCATGGAATCCGAAAAGATGAAATTTTCTTTTTCTTTCAATTAAGCACTGCAGAAATTGCTTTTCGTGAATCTTTACATATTTAAAAAAAATCTGACGTGGGCAGCACATGACATTCGCTACATAATGCAAGTACTTTACTTCTATCAATGCGAAATAATGATGAACAAGATCCACTGCACAATGTTATGTTTTTAACTTTGAAAGTACACTGTCATTGGGCGCTTTTCTCGATGACAACATGTAAAGTTATTTTAAAGTGCCAAATTAACTATATTTCGCTCAAATATAGCTTGATGATAACAAAATGTTCTAATTAATATATATATATATATATATCTATATATATACATATATATATATATATATATATATATATATATATACCTATATATATATATATATATAGACCAATATATATATATACCTATATACATATATATATATATATACCTAAGTAGACCAATAAGAATACCTAAGTACAGAAAAGCAAAAGATGAATGTGAAAAACGAAAAGTATCACAAGTGGCCGGGGGGAGTTGTGACCCCCACTCTCCGGTTAAGCAATGCTTTATGCCATGGCGACACTCCCGGAAGCCGATACTTATAATATTATTCTAATTAATATATATATATATATATATATCTATCTATCTCTCTCACTATATATATATATATATATATATATGTATATATATATAAATATATATATATAAATATATATATATATATATATATATATGTATATATATATAAATATATATATATAAATATATATATATATATGTATATATATATAAATATATATATATATAAATATATATATATATATATATATATATGTATATATATATATATATATATATATATATATATATATATATATATATATATAAATATATATTTATATATATATATATATATATATATATATAAATATATATTTAATAATAGAAGTTTGAAAATCCAATGAACGAAAAGTAAGAAGATGTAACACGATAAACCTAACTTTTTAAAAACACCCACAGAATAAAATATAATACAGCAAATCATCAATCAAATGGATTAAAAATACAAAACACTAGCTATCAAGTTACAGAAAATCAACCAAATTAAAAGGTATGGAAACAAAAAAAGAAAAACTTAAACTAAATTCAACTATCTAACTGGCGTACAAAACAAATGTAAAAATCAATTAATCCTCAAGCATATGGAAAAAATAAAAAAATTAATATCGAATCAACAAGTCAATGAAAAATATAATACAAAGGTATGGAATCGAAATAAGTATAACAAACGAAATCAAGCACAAACGCCTTACACGTGGACGAGGCTCTAAGCCTAAATCATAAATTGTTAACCTCTACAAAAATCTAATCATGTCCAAGTTTTTTGTAGAAGCAAACTCAAAAATGTATGTTTCTGAAGAAATAGATAGATTAAATCTATGAACTATTTCTACTTGGACGACATACATAAAGATGGAATAAAAAAGAAAAAATGAATACCTGGAAAAAGCACAGCATGTGTACAGACGATTCATTACAGGGATCGAGGGAACACTGATAGAAGAGACCAGTGTTGCCATTCGTAAAGAAAAAATAAAAAACCATTTACTGTTGCCATTCATAAGAATTGAAAAACTGTGAAGCGAAATGTAAAGAAAAAGTATTAATATACAAAAAGAGCTACTAAAAAGAGGGGCAAATAAAGGTAATGCTGAAGTGGGGGGGGGGGGGGGGGGGAAAAAAAAAAAAAAAAAAAATGGAGATGACTGGCTAATATAAGATACTATGAATAGAATTATATGATACTATGGAAAGAATTATAAAAATCCAGCTATTTTAAATTTTTTAACAATACTATTTACTAAATAAGTGGGATATTTATATAAATTACTAGTAATTTTGAGATTATTGATATGCATAGCATGAAATTTTTTATCAGATAATCTATAAATTCTAAAAAGCTGATTGAGTATAATATTTCTAAACAATTGAATCGAGTTACAGGAATTAAAAGGTAAGATTTTATTAATATTAAAATTATAAAAGTCTTTTTTATCATATAAATTTGTAACAATTCTATTAGAAGGATCAATAAAAAGATTTAAATCCAAAAAATTAACATTTTTATTAATAGTAGCTTCATTAGGTATTAATTCCAAATTGTCTGGATAGTAATCTATATCTATGAGATAATTTTCTGTATGTACTAAGCAAATCAGATCATCAACATATCTGTAAAAAGTATAATCTATTGAAGTAAATGACATTTCATAATGATAAAGGTATAAATTAGCTAGCATACTGCTACTACAGCCACCCTGTGGAACTCCTGAGACTTGTAAGTATAATTTATTTCCTTGAAAAATATAATTATTGAAAATAACAAAGTGAAGAAGTTTAGGAAAATTTTTAAATTTAATTTGATTTGAAAGAGGTGTAATATAAGCATTATATAGAGCTAAAATTACATCATATAGATCAGATATCTTAATATTATTAAAAAGATCTTTAAAATCAAAAGTTTGAAATCCTATTATTTTTCTAAGAGATGTTAATTTATTCTTTAATTCTTTACTATTATTTAGAATATGGTAGTTATTGCTAGTCTGGCTTAAACTATTATTTATTAGATTTAAAGAATTTAGTAATAATTTACTCGCAGTAGTAGAGTAAGTATTATGGCCACTAGTAACTGTTCTAAATTTAATAGGATTTTTATGAAATTTTGGAATAAGCACTATATAAGGAAATTTAAGATATTTATATTTAATATTTAAATCATTATACATATTGATAATTTTCAATTTAATACTATTGATGGAATGTAAATCAGGTTTAAAAAGACTATTATTTTTTAAATAATCTAACAGAAATTGAATATAAAATTTTTTACAGATAATAGCATAATTATTAGAGGCTTTATCAACATAGGTGATAACAAAGGATCTTTGTAAATCATTAATGGAATGTTTAATATTATCAATATTATATAAAGATCTAGACAATTTAATATCTCTAATAGCATTTTTAATTGATTCTAATATAGTAAATTTCCACATATTAAATGCCTCTAATGGCAGAGCGTATTTACAAGCTAATTTATATATATATTTATCAAGATCAAGATTAATTGATTTTAAGACTTTAAAAGAATTATTACAAGAAGGTATCCTAAATTTAGTGCCAAATGACATAATGGTATATATATATATATATATATATATATATATATATATATATATATATATAAATATATATTTATATATATATATATATATATATATATATATATATATATATATATATATATATATATATATATATATATTTATATATATATATATATATATATATATATATATATATATATATATATATATATATATATATATATATATTTATATATATATATATATATATATATATATATATATATTTATATATATATATATATATATATATATATATTTATATATATATATATATATATATATATATATATATGTGTGTGTGTGTGTGTGTGTGTGTGTGAGTGTGTACCGAAGGTCGTTTGCACTTTATGGAAACGATCTTGATAATTAATTATTATGCATTAAGGGCGTATTTTTGCTTCTATCTGATAGCCTTGATCCTTAACTATAGCTCTAGCTCGAATTTTCTATGAAAGTAAACATTTTCTTAGCACCAACATGTCAATTTTATCTCACTCCTCTTGGGCCGTTTTCCAAAGTCCATTCAGTGTTCTCGGATGCCGTTTTCCTAAGATTCGTTTTAACAAACCGAAAGCGCAATAGTCCATAAGAAAAGCGACAGGTGATTTTACAGGTATTTGACAGGGGATTTTGCAGACATTGGCGTCTATGGACGCCAATGCTTGCAGAAGGAGATCGAACTGTTTGGGATAGGGTATATCAGATACCTGTCTTTTTGAGAGGTTCTTCGTTCGGGTTCGACGCTGTCCCACCCGTAAGCAAAATGTTAAAATGTTACAAAATTTAGTCTACACACACAGACGTCACGCTAAAATAGATTTTCGTATTCTAGAGGTCTCCATGTAGATCCGTCGAAAACTCGAGTTGCGATTTTCGACATGATTCCAATACTTTCCCTATACATTACCATGTATTGTAGGGAAAGTAAAACATATCCAGTTTACGAAACTTACCGAAATGACAAAAACGTTTCCGTTTTGTAGCATCTAGAGATCTATTTTACATTATTCAAATTCTGGGAGATGATAGACAGCACTCGAGAAAGTGAGGGAAATTTTCTATAAGAGAGTATGTACACCGTCTATCCTTCCAAAACGGGCTTCACTCAAGAACTTCATAGAAATAGAGCAATTTCGTTAAAATGATAGCATGTTCATGTTACGTGTATTTTTCGTTGGCATTTGAAAGCCTGCTGCAGTTTACTTCCCGGACTAAAAAGAAAGGTAATCGGATGCCAGTACTTTCTGCATTCTTCTGCGGAGCTGTTTGCAGTAGTGAAATTCCTGAAAGCGCTGTTTTATTCAAAAGTATCGTTTTATTGGAGAGGGATATATCTCTGTCGCATCCTTGAATGTAATAGAAAATTATCATAAAGGAGCATAGCTTTCTTTGATGGGCTTTTTATTTATTTATCGTTTTGTAAAATTGATAAAAAAATATATTTTAAAAAAAAATATCTGAGATGCATTTTCTTGAAAGACAGAATGTATATGGGCTCGTGTTATAAAAAATCTTACATGGGCATTACAGGATTTTTACTACACGGTATGATGAATTGTTTTGTTATATTTTAGCTAGAAGGAATGCCCGGCGTTTCCCAAGATTTAAGATGCATATTGATTAAAATTACGAGTACGTCGAATCTCGCAACGAATTCTCGAAAAACAATAACAATAATAAATAACAATAAATAATAATAACAACAATACGCTCGTTTAGAAAAAAATACATTTTTTAAAGTCATGACTTCCGTCAGAGTATTTCCCCTTTGCATGCGTATTTTAAAAGCCATATAAAACTGTAGCAACGAGCACTGCCCAAATCTTGACATCAACAAGGTATGACTTGTTTTGGAATGAATCGAAGCAAGCGTTCAAACTTAAAATCGTAACTTTTAAAACCACACTTTCAAGATCCTTTTTTCTAATATATTTTTTTAAATACATTCAAAAATTGAGGGTAGGGGGACTTCCAAATATTCGATCGCGGTTAACATCAATAGGATTCCAGTTTTCACTGTAGGGTTCCAGTATTCACTCTAAGGTTCCAGTATTCACTGTAAGGTTACAGTATTCACTGTAGGGTTCCAGTGTTCATTATTGCATCAGATCATTTTCGAAAGGCTTTACTCGTTCATGAGATATAGCGTCCTGAGACTCATGGCCGTACATGCCAACACAAACATACACGCACTAACATACGTGCACATTAACACACACACATCACTTCACAATGTCCTAAGGTAACTTCCTTTTTAGGACACGCCCGGTAAGAGCGCGAAAAAGAATAAGGCCGTGTGTATATATAAAACAATAATTTATTTACACTATATAAATATATACATGACATTGATTCAAAGTATTTAAAAGACCCTTTCCCATATTCAAAAATTGAAAGTATACCAAATTAAGATAAACAAAACGAAAGTGTATATAGTCTCACAGACTAAAGTTGAAAAGATGGTAATTAAAAATTAAGCTTAAAACATCCCTATGAATATTTAAATATCCTTAACCCGGAGAGAGAGATAAAAGATACAAATCAGGCACAGGCCCTTAAATGTGGAACTCACCAACATTACTAGCAGTTGAGCAGCATCTCTCTTTACAGAAGACCATGATTGGGAGCCGACTTTTCTCAAACACCACACAGTTCCTTCTCCTCGCTCCTTTTTTTCAAATTTCTCAAAAACTCTCTCTCTCCAAGATTTTAAAACACGCCCCTGAGGCGCACACAACTATCTCATTGGATTCAGGGTCTTAACCCCTTGACCCCAAAGCATCGCCATTGGCTTTAGGCCTTCCAGAAACAAAAAGCCCCTTCTCAAGCCCCTGCGAAGCTGATATTCTTTCGGGCACTAATTCAAAGCTGGCCGAAAACCCTATGATCTCTCCGAAAACGGACAAACGTTAAACCTTTCGGTGAAAATACGATCTCTAAAGAAACCTCCGACATCCTGTCTTCTATCCTTCAAGAGCAGCTGGCCAAACGAAAAGGCTGACCCCCAAAATAAATAAGTAAACTCTAGATCGCAACCCCGAAAATATTGGATCATGGGTTTACCATGCGACACACAAACGTTCGATTCGAGCTCATAAATGCTCGAAGCGTGCTTTTCTCGAAATCGATTTTTTTTACCCTTTCACAATACTTTCCCTATACATTATGCTATGAATGTAGTAAACGTAATAATACGATGTACAAATTCTGCAAAAAATAGAAAGTACTTAAAACAGTATCTTGGCGCCATTGCTTAATATTAGCTACAATTGCCTAACTTTCTATAGTTTTATTGCATTTCTCTTTGAGTCTCGATGCCCAGCCATGAAAATATTTAAAGATGAGTTTGAAAAAGGTTGTAATTTAGGGAATAGCGCTTTAAACAAGAATACTTTTTCTGCATTTTACTCACTCACGTATTTTACAGAAGAGTAGCCAGAGACGAATTTGAAGAAGAGCTGGAAGGAAATTCAATGAGGGCTCAACAGTCTTAAAGGAAGGGCTCAGCAAAAACACAGTTAATCATTAGCATTTGTAAACCATAATAGTTATTATGATATATTTCAATTCATATAAATTATTAACAAACAATTGCATATTTATATTTGCAAGCTAAGAGCCGATTATTAATATCCATATAGCTATTATACATCAATATTAATGTATAATAATTACAATTGATTTTAATGTAAGCATTAACTAGCAATGAAGCTGTTAAAAATTGGTAGAAACATTCTGAAAGTTAATACAAGTTAATGCTTAATATTAACTCTTACCTACTTATCAGTTGATTTTGACTCTATTGTATAACAGTGAACCCCGCAATAATACAAAAGTATCCTAAATACCATTGTCATAATTTTCAAATATTTTTAAATTAAATATGTAAATAAATGAAACATAAGTATAATCACAAATTCAGCTAAATTAAAAAGATCTTTAAAAGAAAGTAATTTATAAAAAAAATTTCAACGAAATTTTTTGTGCAAAATTTGAATGACATTTTATACGAAATTCCATATCACTACTAAAAATTGAATATTTCTATCAGGGGGACTGAGTATACCTCTTGGAGGTAGGGGGTTAGCCCCCTCTGGCGCCTACCTAGCTACGACCCAGGAAGGCCAAGATTTTTATTCATTGTTTCTTCCTTAAAATTCGTTGTATTGTTCTAAATATTCAGATTACAAAGCAATGGTAAATATCTACTAAAGTGTATTTAGTTCATTGAAAATTCCAGAGGGGCTGAGCCTCCTTTGGCTACGGCTCAGTACTATTTAGAAACGTATTTGCTCATTCTCCAAACTTATTGTCACGCTTATTATTCTCCAAACTTATTGTCACGTTTATTATTCTCCAAACTTATTGTCACACATTACTTTTTTAAATATTTATAATTCGAAACAAAGCATAACAAAGTCAAACAGAACATAAAACATAGGATATGTATAATCTATATTAGCTATTTTTTCGTTTCCATTTATAATTCATATGAAAAGTAGGATATAGGCAGAGTAACATTTCTTCTACAAACATAAAATTTTTTCCCATTTCGTTATTTTTATTTAGTAAATTGAGTTTCATAGCACAAAATAATCCATGGAATCAATTGTTATCCAAAATTATAATCAATATAATATGCACTCAACGGACTGGCTGAGTAACAGGGCGATGTATTAAAACGTCGAGCACAAAATTATGGATGATGTATCCAAATTATTCAGCACTTTCACTATAGCTATGGAATCTTGGTTTTGGTGTCATTCGTTCCGTCTCAGCTTCAAGACCAAGGGAAAAATACCAAATTTCAAAAATAAGAAGTAGGGGGTGATGATAAAAAGATATTTTCAAAAATGTGCACCAATTTGACTCTGAGAAATAGTAAAAATGCAATTCGATATCCTTTTTCTGCCAACAAGTAAAACTGAAAAAAATAAATAAATTATAAATACCAGTGAGGCACGCGAACATTCTTCCCGTAAGTAATTTAAACAAGAAAGATCAATCATGCATAAAGCATTGATTATGAAACACTTTCCAACTGAAATCCAATCCACTGAATGTGTAGCATTCCTAAAATACGATACATTCATTCAGTGGTGAAATTTTTTTAATTATCACAGAGCTACAGTAATTTATTTTACTTGAAAACTTAAAATTTCATTTAAAAAAATGAACTTTATTCAAATGACGTTATCGAAATATAAATCGTCTGGCTCTCTATGCAAACGCAATGAATAATTCATTCATATCACTTCCAGACTCCAGAGTTAAATAATTTTGCGTGAAAAGAATTCAATAATTTTTATACAGCTCATTTTACAATACACTTGCAGAATATAGATGAACGGAAAACACGTAAAAATAAAACGGTTTTAGGACAGATGCAACATTAAATATAAATTTCAAAGAATTGTAAAAATTACGATTATTACACTGGGAATAAAATATGTATTCCATATTTTATTTTGAAGTGAGTCACGTACTCTCTTCATATAACATGGGTGTAATTAGTATTCTAAGTTTTATTTAAAAAACTACCTGTCACATGGTAAACCCATGATCCAATATTTCGGGGGTGAGATCTAAACGAATTTATTTTGGGGGAGCAGCCCATGGATGCCAGCTGCACTCAAAAACAGGATGCGCAGTCGACCTTTGGAGATCGCATGTTACCGAAATATGCAATTTTGTCCGAGCAGGACGGGATCATAGGGTTGGCGGGCCTTTTGAATGAGCTGCCGAAAGGGGTGTCGGTTCGCAGGGGCTGAAAAGGGGGCTGTTTGGCCTGAGGGGTCTAAGAAGCCAATGATGTTGCTTTCGGGTCAAGGGGTTCGCCCCAGAAACCAATGAGAGAGTTTCCAGCGTTTCAGAGGCGTGTTTTAAAATCTTGGAGAGAGAGACAGTTTTAAAATTTTAAAAATAAATCGAGGGAATTGACTCCGACACGAACGATGGAAGAGCTCTTTTGGCATTCGGATCCTCTGAAACGGTGCGAAATCGACGACGCAATTGAAATTGGTGAGTTACCCATTTGGGGCTTTTCGTAATATGTAATCTATTTTCTCTCTTTCTCCTCTGTAATATCTACTAGTTAACGTTTGTTAGGCAGTTTTATGCTAGGTTACCATCTGTTCCAATTTAGTCTATGAGACTCTATGCAATTGTGTTTTTTTAATTGGTATGCAATCCAATTACTTCAATATGGAAAAATATTGTTTTAAGTGAATAATTTTAATATATTGTGTAAATAAATTAATGTTATTGTTAATGTACACACGGCCTTATTCTTTTCGAGCTCTTACCGGGCGTGTCCTAAAAGAGGTAGATACCTCAGGACGACACTACAGAACATATTTTGCTGAAAATTTATTTTATATATTTTATGGCATAATTGGAATTATTACTAATAGCATAATTACTAAAATTTTCGAAGCCATTTGTGAATTTTAAATTCGCTTAAAAATGTTTGAAAAATTAGGTCCCATAGGGTTCCATGTATTTCATTTTTTCAACCCGAGTTCAGCCCAAAACTAATTGGGTGATATTATTCATTTACATTCCATATATGTCCCACAGACCGTCTCAACAGCATACCAAAATTTCATTTTGATAAAGTCATTTTTACGGCAGTTATCGTGCGAAAGGACAGACAGACAGACATTCAGAATGACCAAAGTCATAAATATTTCTTAACTATGTTGTAAAGTGTTAAAAAAGCAACACTCAGTCACTGTCTGTGTATCCTTAACTTAAAAGGGGGTTCATAATTATTGTTGTAAATAAATTAAAATATCTGATGTGGACAGCACATGACTTTCTCCGACTCAGATTCATTTTCTCTTTATTTCATTAATAATTCATTAAATTTAGTTTAATTGCATTAAATAACACGTATAATTAATTAAAGTTATACTGAATTTACTCTTTTAATTCATCTTTCGTTTTCATTTGGTAACTGGACTTATTCTCAAAACCGGCGTAGCGAAAACGTGAAAAACTAAAATATCTCGAGAAAGGCTAGTCCTAGAGTAATGGAGTTAGTCTTATTCTTTTCATAGTCCCAAATTACATGTAAAATAAGTATTTAATTAATGCATTTGACAATACATAGTTTTTATTTTAAATTCTGACGATTTTTGCGGGCCATTTTGCAAAGAAAACGTAAGTTCTTTTTTTCCGGATGGTACCAACATTTAATGAGTACCAGGATAACTCACGAGTGACTTTCCTGCCAAATTTCGAGAAATTTGGTGAATTAGATTTTTAGTTAAAGTGGATACATGCAATTTTTGCGGGACATTTCGCAGAAAAAGGTGGGTTCTTCTATCTCGAATCATACCAAAATCTAATCAGCACTAGGGTCACCCACAAGGGACTTACCTATCAAATTTTATGAAATGCGGTCCATTAGTTTTTGAGTTAGAGTAGATACATACATTGCACAGACAGACACACACACACGGGCAGACACATATACACGTATAGACGCACACACACACAGACAGATAGACATACAGACACACACACACACAGTCGTCACGCTAAAAATAGTTTTTTCGTATTCTAGAGGTCCCAAAACGTGTAGATCCGTCGAAAACTCGAGTCGCAATTTTTGATATGATTCCAATACTTTCCCTATGCATTACCATGTATTGCAGGGAAAGTAACATGCGTTCAACGTCCGGTTTCATTTTCAGTAAGTAATGTCGTATGCAACGTAGCTCTCTAGAATTTTCCATTGTTGTAAATAAGTTAAAAAGGAGTTCAATATCCAGCTTTATTTGCAGTATGTGATATCATACGCAACGCGGAATTCCAGAATACTGCTCGTTATATATATATATAGATAACGCGATATAATCTGTCTTGTTAAAAAACCCTTCATAATTCTCAGGTGGAAATGATATTCATGATATACATTGGCCAGAAGCAATATACAAACGCAATTTTATATCTTTTCACTGCCAATTGATTGTTTCTCTGCCTGCAGCCTTGCAGTTCTTTATTAACGGATGTTAAAATAAAAGCACTGTTTTTGACCTGAGGGAGAGGGATGAAAACGTGCTCGAAACAATTGCAGCCATCTAATTTTTCTATGCCTGATTTTTTTAAGAAAGTATTAAAAAGTTATATTCGCACTCGCAGCGGTTTTATTTATTGTGATGTTAAACATTGTTACGAAAGAAGCCGTTTTTGTGTCTTTATTCTTTATTTAAAATCGAATAGTATAATTTGTAGACCTTTTATATGCGTAATTATACAGATATTGCCCATATTTAATATGAAATAAAAAAATCCTAATAAATATATTTACCGAATACACACTTTATTATAACGCGGTACTTCTGGATAAGAAGGCTAGAAAACCAACTTTTCGGCTTGCTGTCCACCATATTCCCAGAACGGAGAGAACGAACGAGAGAGAGAGTGTAGTAAATCGCTTGTTAATATATATATATATATATATATATATATATATTTTTATATATATATATATATATATATATATATATATATATATATATATATATATATATATATATATATATATATATATATATATATATATAAGATTTAAAATGAAAAAAGAAAATATGTAGGTGGAATGATTGTGTTTACAGGGTTGCAGAAAGGTCAAGGGGGATTGCGACCCCTATTTCCTGGTTAGAAGCTAGCTTTGACTTTATGAAAACGCTCCCAGAGACTCTGCACGCCCGAAACAACAATCGATCATGCCCGTGGGGAAAAAATGGCCGAATCCCAGACAACAGAAAAATGATCAAAATAACAAAAAAATTGGAAATTTTACTAACCAGCAAGACGAGAAGCATGGAAGAGTTGCATAAAGCGTATAAACTTCGAATAGGAAAGCATACATAAAAAAGTCGCGTCTAACTTATAGAGCCATCTGGATGTGAAACAATCAGATAATCCTAGGTAAGAGTTGAGTTGTATTGTATGATGTCGGATAAATTAACATAATTTTTATCACAATAATTTCTGCAAAAAACATCATGATAGTGCTGTACAAAGCGGAAGGGATATGATTGTTCCCGAGTTCCGTTGATTAAATGCATCATGCATTTATTAAATTCTGTAATAGATGAGTTTAATAATCTGTATCTGTTCAAGTGATTTACGATTAAATTTTATATTTCAAGACTCTGATAGTGCGGCAATTTGCGCCTTTCTCTTTCTTGAATTTCATACTTTTTGGGATTGTATTTCTTTATATATATATATATATATATATATATATATATATATATATATATATATATATATATATATATTACTAAAATAGCTTACTGTGTAATTTCTTTTAAACACCCTATTCTTAATTCTCTTAACTTCAATAATTTATTTGCAAAACATAAGCACTTGTTACCAGTAAATGATATCAAAATACAAAAATCATTCAAATATAATTTACCAATTGGTAGAACTATTTACAATTACAATGAAGTTTCTAGGACATTAAACTCCGATGATCTTACATCATGTGTATGCAGCAATCAAAATCTTGCCCCTTTTGTCAACTCCACTCATGGTCACATTATTACTGGGGATCTCAGTATAGTTCAGGATGATATACTTAGGGATATTATGAATAAAGGGTCTAAATTTCGCATTCCATTCTGCCATCACCCTAAACAACTTCTTCTGTCTCTATCATTTGATTTTGATAAATTCATATATCAACTTGCTTGTTCACATTCCATTCCTATTGAAGCATTCAATCTATGGAAGTATACGACCTTACATCTACTTAAAAATGTTATTATAAACACTAAATTAACGAAGCCTAGGTATCCTTATAAACAACTCCTTTCTGCTATCAAAGAACTACAACAACATTTTGTCATAACTTATGTAGATAAAGCTTCTAATAATTATGCCATCATTTGTAAAAAAATATTATGTTTCTCTGTTACAGAATTACTTAAAAGATAATCAAATTTTTAAACCCATTAATAATCAGTCTATCCAAATCAAAACTAAAATGCTAAAATTATATACACAATTAAATATTAATTGTAAGTTTTTTTAAATTTCCTTATGTTACTTTGGTTCCTAAATTCCACAAATCACCTCTCAGTTTTAGAACAGTCACTTGTGGACATAATACCTTTACCACTACAGCTAGTAAGTACTTGCTTAACTGTTTAAATCGAATTAATGAATCTCTTAAATTCAGGAATTCAGGATATTTCATTTTGAACAATAGTTTTGATTTAGTTAATCACCTTAGCAAGTTACCACAAATTCTTGGTTTCCACACCTTTGATTTTAAAGACCTATTTAATAATATTGTCATTAAAGATTTATATAAAGTTATTATCTCTCTTTATCATGACTATATATCTTAAAATCATGATGCTTTTAATATCAAAAATTTTCCTATGCTCTTGCACTTTGTGTTATACAACAATTATATTATCCAAGGTGATAACATTTATTTACAAACATCTGGTGTACCACAAGGTGGCTGTAGTCCTTCCGAGAGGTTGGTGGTAGGGGAAGGAGGGTACGGTCCCTGTGGATGCCTCCCCCACTGGGTTCCGGTCTAAATTGGGTGGCACTTCCCGGCCGTCCATACAGTTACCTTACACCTTTCTGGTAGGTCGGACGGTCTGGGTCTCAACAACAACAACAAGGTGGCTGTAGTAGTAGTATACTCGCTAACTTATATCTTTATTATTATGAATGTCATTTTAACTCTAATTCATATATTATATATAGATATGTTGACGACTTAATTTGTATTATCATTGATGATTCCTATCCCATTAATATTGATTTTTACCCGTCTAACCTAGAATTAATTCCTAATGAGCCTTGCGTTAGTCAAACTGTTAATTTTTTAGACCTAAATTTAGATACCCTCAATAATCATGTAATCACCAATCTATATGATAAAAAAGATTCTTACAACTTCACTATCATAAAGCTGCTATCATATCAATCTTGTAATTCTATTCAATTGTTTAGAAACATCATTTTATACCAGCTATTTCGAATACATCGACTTTCTGATCCTCAGTTTCACTTTCTCCACATCAATAAACTTAAACGCATTTGTCAAAACTACCTATATCCGGAAGTATTTGTAAATAATATTATTAATAATTTCAAATATACCACGTAATAATTTTACACATGCATTATTTATCTTTGATTGGTTAACTCATTTTTGAAAATTCACCCATTCTTATCACCTCACTTACCACTTGGCCTGAGTCTAATACTGTTTACTATTTTCGAATGTCTATTTTCCACTTGTCCTGAGTCCTATACTGTTTACTATTTTCGAAAGTCTCCATACTTATTATGTATCGTTCAATTGTATTCATTCCCACTCGCATTGACGAAGTGAGGTGAAATGCTCGCCCACTCGCATTGACGAAGTGAGGTGAAATGCTCAGTCACTAGTTTATCTTACACGTGGTGCTTTGCTTTTGATTTCACATTACAGTTCGTGGAGGTATTGTTTTTCAGCTTTGTATAATTCAATTGATTTATTTTTCTAATTCCACTAGCCAGTAGACAGTTCCAATGGTGTCTATAGTTAAATACTATCGCCATTGTCAGAAACTGGCTATTCTATCGGTTTTAATTCGAATTGTATGGCTGTCCTGATGAGAATGCAATTTCGAACTGACCGCCATTTTTTGTGTGGTATCGATTGATTGTTCTCTATTCTTGATCTCTTGTCTTGAGCTGATTATTATTGCCTATTCTCATTTTTGCAGAGTTTTATTTTTATTTACTTTTATACTTTTAATTGTGATTTTTGAATCCTAATATTCTTTTCATCCCCCTTTCCAATGTAGTGATATGTAACCTTCTATCTTTATCCTTAGACTTGGCTTATAGTTACTCATTTGTAACAGATATGCTAGAGATGGGTTTTTTTGTACATACAGTAGTTTATGCATAATTTTCGATTAAAATCCTTCAATTTTTATTTATATATATATATATATATATATATATATATATATATATATATTTGGATAGAATAACTTTTGCAACACCACGGCGAGTTTTTGACTATTGAAGTATGACAAAAACTATGGGTTCACGTATTTCAGACGACAAAAATGTATCCTGACTTCAGATGGTTGTTCTGTCATTTCATACTGAAGAAGTCGTATGATTTTAGCTTCTGAAACCGGTTGTTGTTGTTTATTTGAAACAGACCGTCCGACCTACCAGAAAGTGTACGGTATCGTTTTAGACGGCCTGGACAGTGCCACACAATTTAACCCAGAACCCAGTGCGGTCGGCATCCACAAGGACCGTACCGTCATTGCCCTACCACAAACCTCTCGGAAGAACTTACGGACATCCATATTTAACGTATTCACGGGGACAGTTTGGGTAGAGACGGAAATCGAACTCGGATCGTACGAGTGCAAACCTTAACCACTGGGCTGTCCCACCCCTTCCGATACCGGTTGATATATTTTATGATTAATTGCTGCACATAACCAAGTCTTATTTTTCAATTTTTCTGCCGTAGTTTGAGCATAATATTTTTATTAGCCATATATTCGTTTTCCATCCGTATTGTCTCGCTTCAATTAATTCCCTAACGCATTCCCTTTATACACCATTCATCTTCGTCTTGTTACTGTCAAACTTCTTTTTAGCTATATTAAAAGTTCAACCCTTTTCATAGAACAACCCTTCCAAAACGTAAATTAAGGAATCTCCTTGTAACTTTTCCCCCTCATCTTAATTCCAAAACTGCCACCCGGCTCTTTTTTAGATGTGTGCACCT
>OX578137.1:21979468-21981968 GCA_951213105.1 Amaurobius ferox
TGGAACAGCAATGATTGTAAGTGAAGCGTCTTATATATCTATTATGGTGTAAAGAACTTTGATTCCCCAACCGGGATTTGAACCCTGGATCTCTGAGCTGGCCAGCCGCCGCTCTACCGTTGAACTACTGGGACGAAATTGTAAGCTCTTATTGTCGAAGTGGGTTCTGCAATGTGTAGTCTATTTAATTTCTCCAGTAAGAAACTGGTTTAATGAATGATTTTAACTAAATATTATTGTAAGATTTTCTGTTATCTATGTCTATGGATTTGTACCTTTCAGCGAAAATTTATGTTTCAAATTAAAAACAAGCATTTTGGTGTTCTTGAATGAGAATAAAACACGAATATGGTTAGAACCTTACAAACTGACTAAGGCAAATATTTTTTGCTTTCAAAACCGGTTGACACTATTAGTTTGTGTTGTATGTCGCTTTTAACGATGTTATTTTAGTCTTATTACATTAGCAACAGTTTGAGATGTAAATATCCCAAATTGGCTTTAATTTTAGCAACGTGCAATAGACGGCGGTACCGATAAAATTTGTCCATTGTATTGGGATGCAGGACAGGGCCGCATTTTGACTATTAAATTCATAAGTGCATAATTCGAATTTTAATAAAACCTCAACGAGGCGTTTGCTTTCGGTTGTAGGAGTACTTTTGTACAAATTTTCATAGCTGTGAGTTGCTCAGATTTTTCACTAAAGACGGCACATACAGACAAACATCTTCCTTTATTGCAAAAGAAATTTTAAAAAATCTCATGTGGGCAACACATGACTTTCCTTGTATAATGCAATGAATTTACTACTTTTACAGTTAAAAAAATATTATTCTTATAGTAGATACTTATATTCTTCCCAACATATTGAATTTTCTTCAATTAGTCGTCATTTTCATTGATATAGCGTCATTTTTATCGATTTGGCGAGATTTTTGTTAATTTGGCAACAATTAAAAATGTCGCAGAGTTGGCGACATTCCGCCAAATACGTCGCCAAAATCTCGCCAAGCGTACGGAGAAATAAGTTATTCTTACAGCAGATAAATGACTATTGGCGTTCAAATATAAAAGTATTACTCAGAGTATCTTTTTCATGAATGGAACGAGCTAGATCCACGAGAATAATGTCACCCAATGTATCGCATGGTATTACATATGAAAAGTGAACATGTTTCTCAATAGGAAATTTTTTTTTTATTTTATATAACTTTTCGATAATTTTTTTTGAAAAATGTGCAATATCTCGAGAACGGTTCATGTTAGCGTTCTAAAATTTATGTCAATCGTTTTCAATGAGCAATTACATAAGAAATGTCTATTTGTGTAACTTTATTAGCAGTTATGATTTTTTGACTATTTTTTAAAATTTCACTCGAAAATTTAGGAGGGTTTTGAATATTCGATTGCGTATAAAAACAATAGGCTTCCATTGTTTACGGATTGTGATTTTTGTACCAAATTTCGTTTGAATCGGTCCATTCATTCGTCAGTTATCGTCTCCACAGACTCACTGACACACACACACACACACACACAGACATCACTTCAAAAATATTTGTTTCGTGATCAGGGATGCTTGAAACGTGCTCTCCCGTCGAAAACTCGAATTCGAATTTTCGACCCCGTCACAGTACTTTCCTTATATATTATGTATATAAGGAAAGTAATAAATCATGGAAATATACAACATAACCAAACTGATTATCAAGAAGGCTTCATAACCATTCGTTGTTTAATTTTTCATAAAATTCCCCGATCTGAAATAGTCTTACTTTTTTCAATTTCTCTTGAAAGAACATTTTGTGTTTTTCGTATTCTTTACTTATTACCTTTTTCATATCTTTCTGTCTTCTTCATCATATTAGGGCATAAGTTTGATGTAAAGAAGATATAAATCAAGATAATATAGGCAACACTCGCTCTAAAAATGTAATAAGGTCATTTATTTTTATGTGCCGTTAATGTAATTCAATTTCTCCCTTAACATCTCAATTCCTGTTGAGGTATGTCATAGAAGCACAAAGCTTCAATAACGTCAAATCTATTTACCAACTGTCACCTTTACTTTATACTCTAGTTTATAGTAAAGAAAGACCTATTCAACCTTCTTTTGATGAAAACAGTGTCAACTGCAACAAACATGTGTTGCCAAGCTTGATCAAACAAAGCACACAAAAAAAACCTGAAAGTAATAGTGTAACGGACCTTAAAACGTCACTGCAAGAGTCAGAACTTTTTATTTAGTTTCAAATAAAAGAGCCTCAAAAGGACCAGAAATGTGTTTTCCTGGAATAAAAACATTGGGTTGCACGCAATCTCAGTTTCAATCAGCAGACGATTATGCCTTTCAATTCTCTAATCACTTTACCATCAAAACGATGGCAACAAAGAGGGGGTGAAGGATTTTTTTTTCATTCGTTTTATTCTTTCATTGCCTCATAAATACTCTTTATTTATACGTGGTTTATTTTAACAAGGTGTATAAACTGTATGT
>OX578137.1:21984468-22004468 GCA_951213105.1 Amaurobius ferox
GAAATAAAAAGCAGTAAAGCGAAAAGGTAAAAAAAAACTAATATTATACAATAAGAGCTACACAAAAGTGGGACTGTATAACAGTAAGGTTTATGTTTAAGTGGATGTAAAAATAAAAGTATTCTTAATACAAGAGAATGGTGATGTTTGGCTAATATAAGATACTATGAATAAAATTCATGAAAATCCAGCTACTTTAATATTTTTAACTATACCATTTACAATATATATATATATATATTCAAAAAGAAAAGAGGTATGGATGGAAACAATATACCAAAAGATGGCCGGGGGGAGTTGTGACCCCCTCACCCCGGTTAAGCATGCTTTGCGTCGCGACAACACTCCCGGAGAGCCGGTATATTGCAAAATAGAATACGAATGTATCAAATATTAAGATGTAAACAGACATCATACACAAACAAATATAAGATATAATTGTCGAGATCCAGCCTTATCAAAATTCATCAACAGTAAATGTTTGAAATATGTCTGAAATATTGTTTGAAATATGTTCACAAGTATAAATGAGCAAATCCACATAGCTTCTACTTAAAGAAGACTTTAAATATTGATTATTTAATAATTTATTTAATATAAGTGTAAAAGGAAATTTATGTGCTGTACACATCAGATTCTTTCCTATAGTTTTCAATCAATTGGGGAAATATGATAAAAATGGTACAGGTATATCTTAATTCAGAATCTGTCTATAAAGGTAATTCCGTAAACCGAGAACAGATATTCTCATATGTTTCTTTCTACGGAAATTAAACTACATTTTTATGAGAATTTTTCGAAAAACAATATTTAGAAAACTACTAGAATTGTCACATATTTTTAATCACGAGCAACGTGGGATATATTTGTTAGTTTCAATAATAAAAAATCCGATGTGGGCAGCACATGACTTTCCCTGCAGACTCAAATTCATTTTCTCCTTATTTCATTAATAATTTATTAAATTAAGTTTAATTGCATTAAATAATACGCATAATTAATTGTAGTTACACTGAATTTACACTTTTAATTCAGCTTTCGTTTCCATTTCGTAACTTACAGTTTTAAATTAATAGTAAGAGTAAATTATAGTTTTAAATTAATAATTAAATCAAATGATAAAATAGTTTTAAATTAAATTAAAAAATCTGTTGTAGACAGCACATGACATCCTTGCAGACTCAAATCCATTTCCTCTTTATTTACATTAATAATCCATTAGATTGAGTTTAATTGCATTAAATAAAAAGTATAATTAATTGAAGTTAGACTGAATTTACACTTTTAATTCAGCTTTCGTTTTCATTGGGTTACTGGACTTATTCTCAAAACCGGCCTAGCGAAAATGTGAAAAACTAAAATATCTCGAGAAAGGCTAGTTCTAGAGTAATGGGGTTGGTCTTATTCTTTTTATGGTCAAAAATTACATGTAAAACAAGTACTTAATTAATGCATTTGAGCATACATAGTCTTTTATTTTTTATTTTGACGATTTTTGCGGGCCATTTTGCAAAAAAAAGAAGGTTCTGTTTTTCCGGATCATACTAAAATCTAATCAACGCCAGGGCAACTCTCAAATGACTTACGTACCAAATTTTGAGAAATTTGATAAATTAGATTTTCAGTTAGAGTGGATACAGACAATTTTTTTCGAGCCATTTCGAGAAAAAAGGCGAGTTCTTATCCCGAATCGTACTAAAATCTTATCAGCACCACGGTTATCCACAAGTGACTTGCCTATCGAGTTTTATGAAATTCATTCTATTAGTTTTTGAGTTAGAGTGGATACATATATTGAACAGACAGACACACGTAGACAGACAGACGCACACACGCACACAGTCGTCACGCTAAAAATAGTTTTTTTTTAGTTCTAGATGTCCCAAAACGTGTAGATCCGTCGAAAACTCGACTTGCGATTTTCGGTATGATTCCAATACTTCCCCTATACATTACCATGTATTGCAGGGAATGTAAAAAAAACTATATATATAAAATTTAATAGATAAACTGTATTATATATTTAGCTATCCACTTTCATTCACGCTTCGCGCGGTCGAATGGGTGTTATTAAATGTGACTAGTAGTCATTAAATGTGACAGCTACAAATTTATTAAAAGCTGCTGATAACTTTTCCAATAGAAAACCCCCGATTTAAACAGAAAAATGGCACATGTTGAAATCCTGTTAGCATATTAAATGTTGAAATATTTTGAAACTTATTTCCCCGTGTGACGAAATAATTTAAAGGTAATAAATTATAAAATAGTATGGTAACAAGTCAACTTGTTAATACTTTAAAAATAAAGACCACTAAAAAAATTGACCAGAAATTAAAAGTACTTTGTTAAAATCTTCTTTTTACGACGTACAAAAATCACACGGCCATAGAGCTTTCGAGCATTACTATGCCCTTCATCAATAATGAAGGGCATAGTAATGCCAGAATGCGCTATGGATGTGTGATTTTTTTACGTCGAAAAAAAAAAAAAGATTTTAAGAAAGACTTTTAATTTTGGCCAAATTTTTTGATGGTCTTTATTTTTAACACTTTACAAGATAGTTGAAAAGTGTTTATGAATTTTTTCATTCTGTCTGTCTGTCTGTCCGTTAGCACGATAACTGCCACAAAAATGACTTTATCAAAATGAAATTTTAGTATGTTGTTCAGACTATCTATAGGACTTATGGGAATATAAATGAATAATAACACCCAATTAGTTTTGGACGAAACCCGAGTTCAAAAAATGAAATACATTGAACCCTATAAGACCTAAATTTTCAAACTTTTTTAAACGAATTTAAAATTTACAAATAGCTTCGACAGATTTAGGTAAGATTCAAATTACCCCATAAAAATATGAAAAAAATTCCAGCAAAATATATTCGGTAATTTTTTAAATAAAAATTAAAATAATAATTAAACACATATTATATGAAAAGATCACGTGACCCACTGCAAAATAAATAAGAAAGAGCAATCATGCATAAAGCATTGATTATGAAACACTTTCCAACTGCAATGCATCCGACTGCGATACATTAAGTGGTGATATTTTTAAAATTATCATAATACCACAACAATTTATTATAGTTGAAAACTTCATCGAAAACAAATAAACTTTATTCAAATGACGTCATCGAAATATAAATCGCCTGGCTCTCAATAGAAAAGCAATGAGTATTTCATTCATAAACTTTTTTCCATTCCTTTCATTCAGCGGCGATATTTTTAAAATTATCACAATACCACAATAATTATTTTACCTAAATACTTGAAACCATGGAGGTAAAAGTATTTTATAACTTCATGCTTAAAACTTTATTTAAAAACGCAATACTATAGAATCGTCTCAGTCTCTATGTAACGTCATCAATGAATGTTTCGTTCATATTAGTTATATTGCAGACTCCAGAGCTAAATAATTTTTGGTTAAAGAAATTCAGCAATTTTTATACAACTCATCTTAGAGCTTGATGTGTTTACATTCTCCATTCGTGAAAATTAGGCTTCGTTGAAGAAATAATCAAAATTAGATGATGTGTGTTGTGTGTTGTTTAATGTTCAATGTTCAAAATGTTTAATGTTTGAAAAAATCGAATTCAACTAAAAAAATCGACTAAAAAAAGTTTTAATATATAACATTATTTTACACATTTAACATTTGCTTACAGGTGGGACAGCTTCCATCCCAAACGTAGAACCTCCCAAAAAAACAGGTATTTGACATACCCTATCCCAAAGAGTTCGACCCCCCTTTGCAGGCATTGGCGTCCATGGAAATCGCCGACAGAAATCGTCTGTCTTTTGGGGAGGTTCTTCGTTTGGGATGGACGCTGTCCCACCCGTAAGCAAAAGGTTGAATGAATTTTTTTCGAAACGGAATTTTCAAAGGTTTTACATTTTTAAAATGCTCCATGCGTCTTAATTTTTGTCTGAGATGCATGGAATTTGGCGAAAAGATGCCTCTCATACTTTTTAATGAAACTGAGTATGCATTTTATAATTGGACTTTATTAAGGTAATTAAAAGTGAATAAGAACCTAATTAAATGATGAAAATTAAGTTTTAATGCAGAAAAATATTTTTGAAAAATTAAATTTCTGAGGGATTTAAAAATGAATACCCAAATTTGTTCATAATGTATTTTTGAGTGATCTTAATGTAAAATCAATCAAAAATGTGAACAAATGGTAGGCAAGGAGAATTATCAAATTTTCGTTAAAAAAATTAAATTAAAAAAAATAATACAAAATTATAACAAAATTGAAAAAAAAAATTAATGGCATTGTATATAGTAATGTTAAGAGGAATATTTATACAAATTTTCACTTTTCTAAGTCAGTAAATAAATAAAAAAAAATTTCAACGTCCACCGTCCCCTTAAAACGTTAACAATTCAAACGTTAAAAACATTGTTGCAGTGGAAATTATACATCATTTTTTCACTATGCAAGAAGTAAATTTATTGCATTATATGGGAAAAGTAATGCACATTCCACATAAGAAATCACGTGCCACGTCGGGTATAGTTGCTAGTCTAGTAATAAAGAGAATATTCATCTTTCTTTTTCCATTTTAGACTTTTTTTCTCATTTCCGATAACCACAATTTTTTATCCCGCCATACTTTCCCTTTATATATGCTAAATATATTGTGACGAAAGTGTTTTGTGGGGAAAAGATAACACTTATAAGGTAAACGCTAACTAACTTATCTGCTCTCATGAAAGTAATATGCCATAACTCTGCGATTTACTACGAGAAAAAGCGCCTTATGCGTCACTATGGAAACAACGATGTATTGGAATTTTACGATACAAAAAAGGTGTGATGCTATTTTTATAATCTGACTTTCATTTAAGTTGTTTTAAATTTTAAACTATTAAAGCTCCTGGTAGTTAATTAACTCAGAGGCATTTAAAATTGTATTTCTTATTTATTTACAGCTCGAAATTTACATAATATTGTCTAAGAGTATCCGCGTTTCAGTGTCTTTTCACTCTTTATCGGTTTATCGGTTGGTAATTTCCAACACATTTTCTGAAATATGAGTCTCCATGCGACTTTTTCAAACACTAATATTTCAAAGTATTTAGTTCTGTTTGTCTCACAATCATTATCAGAATGAAGGTCTATTCTGATAATGATTTTGAATTATCAGAATATATCTTTTGAAAATTAGGTATATTATATTGCCCTTGCAATCCTAATATATTTGTAATCCTGATATTATATTGTCCTTGTAACCCTAACATCCGCAGACGGATGCGGAGTGATTATCAGACGGTTGTCTAATGAAACATACCCCCCCCCATATAATTAGTTAAATTAAGTTCAGATAAGGTAATATATGATTATAGATCAAAAGTCTGAAGAAACTAAGTATTTGAGATATAACTATGGAAATAATGGTACTCTAACTCCATGGATACTTTTGGTGAAATTTTTAAACCATGGAGTAAGAGTTTTATTTACCTTTATATTTCAAATATATGAAGGTAATATTTTTATTTTTTAAATATTTTTATTTTTTACATAATTTTATTTTTTAATTTAATATTTTTTTTTCAATTTGATTAAGGATAAACTTGTTGCCATTCGGCAAACAATAATGTAGTGCATTTTTAGCACGGCGTTCCTAAAAATGCGTTTTATATAGAGATTCATGAAATTGTAATGTGGAGATAAAATATTTTAAGTCGAATAATTTGATTGCTTTGAGGAAAAAGTGTCTTCCAATTTTTATTAGAATTTTTACGCATTTAACATAATTGATATAATCAGAAATTTTAAATTCTTCGTAGTAATAGTATAAGACATTTGCTGTCCTGATTGACCAAGCTCAGCACTAGTAATGACGGATCTTCCTATGTTGAAGGGTCAGTGGCAGACGAATTAATGGACGTCGATGCCTGATCTCATCTTCTGCGGTCGTCTCCAAATAGTACTCCTAAATACCGGATGCATGGAAGACGGCAAAATCCCTTGAATGGCTGATAGCAACGCCATTGGTGTGGGCGTAGCTCCTCTCCTGACTGCACGATCTTCTCAAGCAGTTGTCTGTTTGGGAGGCCCTGAGGCTCTGCGACGGTTACATGTGTTTTCTCTGATCTACTGTTGCCAACCCCGAGCAACCACCATATCGCTCCGACTAAGATAGCGACTGATACATCTGTTGGATCAACCAACTTCTTTTAGGCCTACGATGCGACCTCTCTCTAAATCCGACAAAAGTTCGTGGAGTCGCTGAGTACTCCTCAAAGGCATTTTTATACACAGCTTGCAGTATCAAAGCAGGAAATCTAGTTCCAATTGCCCGTGAGTGAGAGCACCGGTCATTCTAAACGGCGTTCTCATGCGTTTTAGATGAGTTCTATAACATCATTGGCGCTGACAGTTTGATACTTCGCACAACTTTTAAAACGACATTCGCATGCTAAGTTCCGCGGCTGTAACTCAATTTTATGGGTGCAGATATTTGCAACAGAGTGTATATTCACACGCACATACCAACATGCATACATACACAAAATACATACACGAAAAAACATAAATACAATAAAAAGCATTTTACATGCACACATTGAAACATACATACACAAGCAGACATGCACATACACCACCACGAATGCGTTCGATTCGAGTTCAGGGATGCTTGCAACGCGCTCTCGATTTCGAAAAACTCGAATCCGAATTTTTGACCCCGTCACAATAAATTCCCTATACTTCATATTAAATATGTATAGGGAAATTACAAACATAAGTGCCAACACCCACGGTGCCTTTTCGTGGAATAAAAGCATCGGTTTGCTTGATATCTCAGTTTCAATCAGCAGACGATTATGCCTTTCAATTTTCTTATCATCAACCGATCATAAAGATGGCGGCAAGTTTACAAAGACGGCGGCGGAATTTTTTTTTCTTCATTCCTTCTATTCTTTCATTGCCTCATAAATACTCTTTATTTGGACGTAGTTTATTTTATCAATGTGTATAAACTGTGTATATAAACCTGTTCTCAACTTTAATTCCATGTTGTTATGCTTTTCACATCTATTCAAGTTTGTTGTTTTCTTTCGAAAGTATGCACTAAATGGGTTTTCGTTCTGGAAATTCTGTGGTTCCTGGAAGTTTGCGTACCTTGTTAATAATTTATCCTCAAGAAACAGGACATATACAGGGTGATTAAAATAAGATGGACCAAACTTTACACATCAAACCAAGCATTTTCACCCCATTGTTTACTTGGTCGGAAATGAAACGTAAAGGCGCTAGTGGGCGCTTAATGGTGAAACTGATGAGGTGAGACGAAAACATAAGATTGACTTAAAAAATTATAAAATAACATCTAATAAACAATAATTACTATGGCTCAAAAGAGCGACCGTCAACCTGAATGCACGTCTCACAGCGGCGACGCATTGACGAACTCGTTGTATAAAAATTTTAGCGAATTTAATATTCGAAAGTCCTATATTTGTAAAAGACCAGTAGTGAACCGCATTTCAGATATATTTAATTCTCAATTCGATCAAAATTTGTGTTTTAAGAAGTCCAGAGCAATCCAGAATTTCCCCTCCTAAGTCCCTGCGTTCTCTTTTTTTCAAGTTTAAACGAACTCCCTCTTTTTGGAATATTTTTCTGCTGAAAAATGTCTATTTCATCAGTGGTTCCACTGTTTCAATTTTTTCTTACTCAAAAAGACACTGGTTAGAAATATAAACATGAGGTATCCACTCATAAATAATTTAATCGTTAAGAAAACAAGAAAAATAATCATCAACGATCGGTGGTGAAAGCTGGATTATCATTTCTGCCTCTGTTGCTGACTTGTTCTCATGTTAATACACCAGATGCGCGGCGTCTGCTGGAGCTTGGTATCGGTGATTACATCGCGCGTGCAACAGAGGTATGATGTCATTAACGTTGTAGCCAAAATTGGCAATGAAAATTAAAATAAATGTATTATTAACAGACGATTTTTTTTCTATATACTTCTATATAACATTTATTTATTTTGTGAGCTTTGCAGAGCCCACTTCAACAATAAGAGCTTGCAATTTCGTCCCGATAACTCAACGGTAGAGCTTCGGCTGGCCAATTCGGTGATCCAGGATTCCAGGTTGGGGCAGGCAAGGTTCTGTACAATGGTCCCCAAAGAATTTACCCTGTAGGTGAGTGCAAAGATGTCGGAGGGCTGAAAGTGATCTTCGCACGACTAGCACGGATTCAGTGGACTCTGGGATATTGAGAGCCGATTTCAAATTAAGAGGACAACGACCACGCAGGATAATACTCAAGGTATAAATAGTAGTATCAGGAGGCAAATCTCAGGTAAAATTAGCAGGAGGTGATCAGTCAGATTGTCATCTGTCCTAAGGTAACTTCCTTTTTAGGACACGCCCGGTAAGAGCGCGAAAAGGAATAAGGCCGTGAGTATAAACAAACATTAATTTATTTACACTATATAAATATTTACAAGAATTTGATTTAAAATATTTAAAAGACAACTTCCCATAATCCAAATGGGATGAATACCAATTTAAGATAAGCAAATAAACAAATACAAAAGTATATGTAGTCTCATAGACTAAAATGTGAAAGATGGTAATCTATCATGAAAACAACTGACTTTTACTATTAAATAATTTATTTGGAGTTAACAAGTAAATATTTTAATTGGCGTTAATTAGTTAATTTAATTGGAGAGGGAGAGAGAGACAAGAGATACAAATCAGGCACAGGCCCTTAAATGTGGAACTCACCGACATCATTTGCAAATCAACAGCTTGCTTCTCTCTTTTCAGAGGACCCTGATGGGGAGACGTCTTTCTTTATCGCCACCCAGTTCCTTCTCCTCTCTCCGTTTTTAAATTCTGAAAAACTCTCTCTCTCCAAGATTTTAAAACACGCCCATGAGGCGCACACAATTATCTTATTGGATTCTGGGTCTTAACCCCTTGACCCCAAAGCATCGCCATTGGCTTTAGGTCTTCCAGAAACAAAAAGCCCCTTCTCCAGCCCCTGCGAAACTGATCTTCTTTCGGGCACTAATTCAAAGCAGGCCGAAAACCCTATGACCCATCCGAAAAGGACGCACATTACACCCTTTCGGTAAAAATATGATCCACAGAACACTAACCGACTTCCCGTTTCCAATTCCGAGGGCAAGCAGCTGGCCAAATGAAAAGGCTGACCCCCAAAATAAATAAGTAACCTCTAGGTCGCACTCCCGAAAATATTGGCTCATGGGTTTACCATGCGACATCATCTACACGCCAATCTGACATTAGAGGGTGGAGAATGCAGAGTGCACTTCGACAATAAGAGCTTGCAATTTTGTCGCAATAGCTCAACGGTAGAGCATCGACTGGCCAGTTCGGAGGTCCAGGACTCGATTCCCGGTTGGGGCAGCAAGGTTCTTTACAGCTTGATAATTGAATTTTATTCAATTTAGTCGTGCAAAATTAATAATAAGATAAATCTACACTAATAAAACGCTTGCGATTATGTATCAATGTATGCAGCTATGTTCACCATTTTTCTCCGCCAATTCGCGCTCACCAAAATCGGGGTTGGTGATTAAGGACAATTTTTTCCTTAGAAGAGTATTAGTTATTTTCAAAATTCAAATTATAAATATCTGTTTTTAATATTTTACAGTAACATCCTCGAACATTGAGTCAAAAATCTCTCTGAACCAACTCTTAAAGCAATGAATAAATTTCCGACGCGAATCAGCGATGAATTGTGGATTGGCATTTACGTTTAGAATAAAATCATTATATAATTGTCCAACGTGCTTTTGTCATTCTAGACCCTCCCAGAAGCCTTCTGGTGATCTGAAAGGCTGACTCTTATAATATCGTTACAGGCAAAGAACGACTCGGAACAAATTTTTGATTTACCCCGCCCCCGCCAGGGGGGAGTGTAAGAAAATGAGAAAAGGAGTCATAAAGATATTCCGGACCCCCCATAAGCCCACCGTTGACTGAAAATACTGAATCATTGCACACAGTTTTTCGCATGTTATCAGCATCATATGTGCAATTCCACGTTAAAAACGTTGTGCCGTGAATCTTATGCATAATTTTTTCACTGTGAAAAAAGTAAATTCATTGCATTACACACGGAAAGCCATCTGTTGCTCACACCAGATTTTTTTTTTTATCTTTAAAATCTTAATATTCAAGTTAATTTTTAATGAGAATGAATTACTAAATCTATTTGGTAAATACTGATTTATTGGCTAATGAAACCTAATTCAAATATATTATTCCGAGAAAAACAAAACAAATAACTTCAGTTTTTTAATCATAAATTTTATATAAATGAATGAATTTCATCATAAATGAATGGAATTTAAAATCGCTATGCAAATTAGTTAAAATATTTCGAAAGTATAGTTAGTTAAGTAGTAAGTAGTAGTTGCATAGATAAAAATTATAGTTAGTTAAGTAGTAAGTAGTAATTGTATAGTTAGAAAGTATAGTTAGTTAGTTAAAATATTTCGAAAGTATAGTTCGAAAGTATAGTTTAGTTAGTTAAAATAGTATATATCGAAAGTATAGTTTAGTTAGTTAAAATAGTATATATCGAAAGTATAGTTTAATAGAAGAATATCGGAATATAGTTTAATAAAGAATATTGAAAGTATAATTTAGTTAAAATATAGTTAGTTAAATATTTCGAAATTTTAATTATTGCTGCAATTTTTCTGATCTGACTTCGGAATTCCTTTGGGTTGCGAATTGCAAGAAAATACTCGTTAAGAGAAGATAATAGTTTTTAACTTTAAAAAAAAATGAATTTTAAAATTTTATCTTTAAACTACATTTCACATTTTCAGGATTAACTTACTGAAAACCGCATCAAAATCGGACGCAGCTTAAGTATACAACTATGCTTTACGACTACTTCTATATTCTATGCTTTACGACTATGTACTTCCATATTCTATCCTTCACGACTTCTTCTATAATACCGATTGGAACTTTTCGAACATATACATACATGTTGATGATGCTACATACAGTTTTTATAATTGTGCCTACAAACTTTTTGACTCTTGTGTATCCCTAAATATATTCCTATAAAGAGTAAATATAAATCGTGGCACATTTCAGGCACTATTCTTAATATTAAATTTAAAAATAAGTTTCGTAATAAATATATTAGAGTCGGGGAAGGAAGTGACTTACTGGAATTTCTTAGACTGCGCAATCTGGTAAAGAATGAAATCAAAACTGATTTTTCTAATCATATTGCTAAAAGTAAAAGAGAATTCAATAAAAATCCTAAAGCTTTCTGCAGCCGTTATAAATTTGTTTACAACTATGATTGCTATTGCTAATTGCTATTGCTATTGCTAATTGATATTTCTAATTGATATTGCTATTGCTAACTGCTTCTCAGATTTCTTTGAATCTGTTTACACACAGAACAGCCAACCTGGTAATTTTGAACTACTGAATGCGAGATTAATAATATTGACTTAATTAATGTTAAGTGTATTTCTGAAAATGATATTGTTAAATCCATAACGAAGTTAAAATCCACCAGTATGTAAGCTGTGATGATGTTCCCTCTTTTATTATTAAATATTACTCTGACTTATTTGTTTACCCTTTGCCTATTTTGTATAACCTTTCGATTGAAACTACGACTTTCCTCAATGTTTGAAAATACGGTAAAGTTATTCTTGCACATAGAAAGAACAACAGACATGATATTTTTAACTACAGACTTATTACCATACTCTCCTCTTTTTTCCAAAGTATTTGAGTGTATTATGCACAAAAAAATATTTTCCCAAATTAAGCAATGGATCTCGCCTTACCAACATGGATTTGTGCCAATGCACTCAACCGTATCTAATTTAACTTGTTTCACTTGTGACGTTATTGATGCTGTTGAAGACAAAAAGCAACTGTATGTTCTCTATACTGATTTAAGTAAATAATTTGATCACATTGATTTTGAATTATAAATCCATAAACTAATTACTTGTGGTTTCAGTATTGATTTATCGACTTGGTTGTATCCGTACATTACAAATAGATTTGATTCTGTAAAGCATTTTTTGACATTAACTTGATTATATAGTGATTCCTCTGGTGTTCCTTAAGGTCCAACTCCTTTTTTCAAATTGCGTTACTGAAATATACTTCAAATTATTAAAACTGTCAAATGTCTTATGTTTGCCGATGATCTGAAACTTTATATGAAAATCAACTCGTTTGCTGTGATTGGGTTTTACTGCAGAGTGATTTGCATAAACTGCATAACTGATCCGTATTAAGAAGACTCTATTTAAATACTCCTAAGTGCTAAGTTATGAGTATTTCTAGGGTCCATAATATCCACAAATACAATTACCATTTAAGTAATTTTTCTTTATCTCGGTGTACTAGTTTTATTGATTTAAGTGTCACTGTTTATGATTCATTTAACTTTCAAAGGTGTATTGGTAACACTTAAAAATGGCTAACAAAAACTTGGCTTCACCTTAAGACGATCTCGTGTTTTGTCAGGGCTGATACTATTATTTGTCTTTATAATTAAACCTATTTGAGACTACTGTTCTAGAGGATCCTATTTATTATCAGCATTCTCAACAAATCGAAGTAGTCGACAATATTGATGATTTGTCTTTATAATTAAATCTATCTTTGAATGCTGTTCTAAGATCCTATTTACTATTAGCATTCTCAACAAATCGAAGTTGTCGACAATATTGATGATTTGTCTTTATAATCAAACCTATTTTAGAATACTGTTCTGGGATCCTATTTACTACTAGCATTCTCAACAAATCGAAGTAGTCGAATATATTGATGATTTGTCTTTGTAATTAAACCTATTTTAAAATACTGTTCTAAGATCCCATTTACAATTAGCATTCTCAACAAATCGAAGTAGACGAATATATTGATAATTTGTCTTTATAATAAAACCTATTTTAGAATACTGATCCCATTTACTATTAGCATTCTCAACAAATCGTAGTAAACGAAAACAAATATTTAGGTACTATTATTTACAAAATTTCCAGTTATTACCCCTATGATATGCATACTATTTAAATTAGGCAAAAATTCAATTTGATATCTGTTCACAAAAGAAGAAAATGGTCTTACCTCTTGTTTCATTAAAATTTTAAATAATTGATTGTCCAATTTCACTTTCTTGCTTGGAGTTCCATATGTCTGTTCCATAATACTACTATTAAACACAATACATTGAAAACTTTTCTGACTACAGATTTATTGTTCTCCTTAATACCTATTATGCTGATATTGATATTTTTATTTTGACTCTTACCATTTTTTTAAAGCACTATAAAGATTAATAATTTGTATTCTCGACTTCTTATTTTTCAAGCAATGTCTTCCTTGGGGAAAGAAGAATCTAAATTTGAATAGCAGCTGCCCATATTGCGGACGGTAGATGGTGCTGGCAACCATGTTATAAAAAGGCGAAGTGCGAAGCAAGAGAGGCTCGATACGAGATGGCACGAGGTGATAAGAGTTGGTAAGTGTAGCGTGGTGTGTATGGATGCAGACGATGGTAGAAAAGGTGGACCATGTACAGCCACGGAAAAAAAACCGCCCCATCCTCTGTTAATCGAACATCGTTCATCATAGAGAAAATTTAATGATACCATTCGATTAGGAATAACATCCTCTACAAATTAATATGTGTAAAATTTGCATAAGGGGCCGTCTTCATATCTAAACGGGCACAAACTTTGAAATTTCCAATGGCAACACCCAATTTTGACGTCACCCACAAGTTCTAGACCCCCAAATTAGTCCAAATTCAAATGTTCACAACGTTTCTATCTTTATATCCCAAGATATTCAATATTCCGAAATGTGCAATTTTCGGGGATCAGCTCTATATTGAAAACAGCAATTTGAAGAGCGATGTTTAGTTGATTGACCACAGAACTGTTGTAAATTATTGAACTATCCTCTTGACATTCAACATTATGGCTTACCTCACAGTCAAAGGGTCGCAGGTTCGATTCCTGCATGAGAGGGTGAGCATTTTCATGGCTGGGTATGGTGTTGTGTGTTACTAAGGCAATGGGCCTGTAATGGGTAGGATTATGTGAGTCTCACATTGGGCACGATTATTAGGGGTAAAAAGCCGTATTGGGTACGTTGCTAAAAACTAATTGAGCATTCGTTCCAGGGTCAATAAAAGAAAGAAGAAAAAAAGAAGAAAATGTTTATTTTCAAATGTGATTTTATAATGCTGTTTCAAAAACAATTTATAAAACTAACAAATATCTGCAGATCACGCAACAAAACAACTCCGTTGGAACTTGGTGACGAATTTAAAAGTATCAATACTGTGTGCAACCTCCTTCATTATCAATCACCGCTTGAAGTCTTGTTGATGTTTAGTATCACATAATTTTATAATTTGTTATTGCTTTATATAAATATTTTTTTATTATAAATTATCACATTTTGTGGGCGATTTCAACTCGCAGTAGCTCGGAAACATAAGTAAATCTCATTTATAACAATACAAGTTTTCACCCTTCAATACACAACTGGGTAAAAATAAATGCCCGTTTTCTTAAATAAAGATTAACTTACAATTAATATAACTTTTTCAAATTAGTCATTTTTTAAACTAATATACAACCCCTAAAATCATCGTGATGATGAATATTTAAACATTTCGAAAGAACTAGAGGGAGGAAACACCTGGAATTTTATATAAACATATAAAAAGTCTTTGTGAATCGATTTTTATCAAAACATGTCCAGGTTTGTATTCATATTTTTCAATTATTGATTTCATAATTAATATTTCATACAAACAATTATTTCCACAAAAATAAAAATCACGTAAATGTGTTTGGGTTGTTTAGTAGTAACGTCATACAAATAATCAGCGTGAGCAGATTATTACAGAAGATATGAATGGAAGTCTTGGAAACTAATTTAACATTAGGAGCTCAAAACTTTACATACTCACAACTCAAAAACGCTTCACCCAAATGACTTAGTATCACAGGTTGAATTTTGCTCTAGATTCGAACTATGTTGTCAAACTTGGGTGTTGCCATTGAGAATTTCAAAGTTTGTGCGCGTTTAGATATGAAGACGGCCCCTTATGCAAATTTTACGCACATTAACTTGTAGAGGATGTTATTCCTAATCGAATGGTATCATTCAATTTTCTCTTCGATGAACGATGCTCGATTAACAGAGGATGGGGCGTTTTTTTTTCCGCGGCTGTACATTCTGATTTATTATTTGTAAATTACGTTAATGGAGTTTATTTTATGATTTCTACAGTTTAAGAGTAAACTTGTTGTTTTTAACAAAATATGCCTGCGTGTTCATTCCGACACCTTTACAGCATGTTTTAATGTACTTGACATGTTTACTGTTTAGTATTCTTGTATTTTACCTTTTTTACATTTTATGTTTTGTGGTTACTGAAGTTGAATATTATATGTAGTTACCACATAAATTGAAGTCAATTCAATTTAATTTAATTTAATTTAATTTAATAATGATTTAAAGTGCATTTGTATACATTGTAATTTTCCTTAATTTGTATTTTCTTTGAATTTTTATTTCAACAGTTTCAAATTTTTGTGTCTCTTTACATAATTACAAAAAACGTTATTATCCAATGTATTTAAAAAGTAATTTGTCTATTGAAAAAATAAGTTCACATGCACCAAATTAAAAATTTTACATATTTGAAAAATACATTTATAATAAAAGCATTTTTGTCTCATTTTAAAAGGAAAATATGAAAATTAGAATTTATCATTTTTCAAAAATATTTCTTTGCTAAAATATTCAAATGTATGAGATTTAGTGCATTGACGCATTCAATGACTTCACTGTAATGAAAACAAATTATTTCGTGTGACTTTGGTTAAAAAATAATCTAGAGCAGTGTGAACTCCGCTAGATTAACAGGGAAACCCACAAATAATAAATTTTGGGAAATTTGATCAATTAGTTATCAGCTAGAATGGTACATGCATTGCATAGAGAGACACATAGACAAACACACAGACATAATTTTGAGAAATATATTTATCAAGTAAAATGAAATTTTTGAACCAAAACAGAAAAAAAAAAAAAAAAAAAAACCCGGAAGTGAAAATCCTTAATAGTCCCTACCCTCTCTATAATTTGACGCTGAATCCATATTAGTCATCACTATAAGCTCTATATATCTATAGCAAATCCTGAAGAATAGAAGCTTCAGGGCATATTTTTATCGAAACAGTAGTATAAAATTTAGCCACCGATGAACAAAAAACACAATGTAATTTAGCTCAATCATAATACATAAAATGTACATGATGCACACACACAAAAAAAAATTCAAATTCCCATTTTTATAATCTATCCTTTAAAATTTCAATCGAAAATTGCCTCAATCCCATCTTACAGTACACAGAAAAGAGTTTTCTTTCAATTCCTATCGTGTAAAAGGAAATTTTCTATAGTTATTTCTTTATATCTGGATTTTGTTTGCGTTCTGCACTTAACTTGCGCAATGCCGTTAGCGTTTTATCTGGAGTTTTTTTGTGGTTCAATGTAAAGGATTTTATCTATTTTCTTTTCATAAGGAATCTGAATTTTCTTTTATTCGAAAGAACGCTTTAAGAATTTTCTGAAGAATGTAGGTCAGAAGTTGTTTAAGCAGCGAATATAATATGTATTCAATGTAAAGAAATATTGAAGGAGAATATTCAAGTTGTACGAGTGTTTGAAATGTTTGAAAAAGTTCTCTTCAGGGATTATGTGAATTAAAGTTTTTGTTTTCCTTTTTTAGCATTTTTGTGAGAGCCTTTTTTGTTTAATCATCTATCATAATAAAGGAAGATGTTTGTATGTCATTCTGTCTGTTTCATCCGTAGCAAAAATTAGAGTTTCGGACAGCGGCAGAATTCCGCTCCGGACGATATTTTTTGATTTTTTAAATTCAGATTAGTTTAAATTTAGTTTCTTGGTTCAAATTTTTTAACTTAGCAACCCTTCGCAACCCTTTTAACCCTAGTTTTCTTTAATTTCGCATTTTTGTTATTAATTTTTTTAATTAAAATTAGTTAAAATTGGTCATTTTCCACCATTTCGTCAAATCTTTTTATTCGTTATAGCTGAAGACGATCTGCAGTGTACATTCTAGACAGCTTTCGTCACAGTAACTAGGGTTTAAAATGCGAAATTATAACTTTACGAATTTGAAAGTTTCCGTTCTATATATATATGTATTTTTTTCTGTATATATATATATATTTCTGTAATACATAGTGATGTATAGGGAAAGTATTGGAATGATGTCACATATTGCAACACGAGTTTTCGACAAGTTTTGGGACCTCTAGAACAATAAAAAAATATTTTAGCGTGATGTGTGTGTGTGTGTGTGTGTGAAAGTATGTGTGTGTGTGTCTGTCTGTCTCTCTGTGCAATGTATGTATCCACTCTAACTGAAAAACTAATTGATCGAATTTCTTTAAATTTGGTAGGTAAGCCACTTGTGGCGACCCTGGTGCTGATTAGATTTTAGCACGGTTCGAGATAAAAAAGAACCTGCCTTTTTTTGCGAAATGGCCCGCAAAAATTGCCTGTATTCATTCTAGCTGCAAAACTAGTATACCAAACTTCCCAAAATTGTGTGAATAAGCCACTTGTGGGTTATCCTGGTGCTGATTAGAGTTCGATATGATTCGGAAAAAATAACCTGCCTGTTTTTTGCGAAATGGCCTGTGAAAATCGTTAAAATCTAAAATAGAAGACTACGTATGCTCAAATATATCAATTAAATGCTTGTTTTATACGCAATTCTTGACGATGAAAAGAATAAGATCAATTCCATTACGCAAGACTAGCCGTTCTTGAGATATTTTAATTGTTTTCGCATTTTCGCCAGACCACCTTTAAAAATAAAGCCAGTTACCAAATGAAAACGAAAATCGAATTAAAAGTGTAAATTTAGTGTCATTTCAATTAATTATGCGTGTTATTTAGTGCCACTAAATTCAACTTAATGAATTATTAATGAATTTAAAAGAAAATGAATTTGAGTCTGCAGGGAAAGTAGGCTACTGCTTACATCAGATTTTTTAATTTGGTATTATATTATCCATAAGCGTTTTGTGCTAAAAATTGACATAAACCTTTAATATTTAAAATTTTACTTCTCGGGGAATCGATGCATTTTTAACACTTTACAACATAGTTGAAAAGTGTTTATGACTTTGGTCATTCTGTCTGTCTGCCTGTTCGCAAGATAACTGCCGTAAAAATGACTTTATCAAAATGCAATTTCAATATGTTGGTGAGACGATTTGTGGGACATGCGGAAATGTAAATGAATAATATCACCCAATTAGTTTTGGATTGAACCCTGGTTGAAAAAATGAAATACATTGAACCGTATGGGACCAAATTTTTCAAACATTTTTTAAGCAAAGTTAAAATTTACAAATTACTTTGAAATTTTAATAAATATTCAAATTATCCCATAAAATTTATGAAAAAAGTTGCAGCAAAATATGTTCGGCAGTTTTTTAAATAAAAATTAAAATAATAATGACACCCACATAATATGAAGAGATTACGTGACCTACTTCAAAATAAAATATGGCATCCATCTTTTTTCCCAAAATATAATTCTTTTAAATTGTTATTTAGTTTTGTATCCGTCATAAAACCGCATTATTTTTGCATATTTTCTGTGCATCTATATTCTGTGCCAACGTAATTACAATATTTTTTAGTTTAAATGATCATCAAAATTTGATTATTTCTACAACGAAACCTGATTTTAATGGATGCAGAATGTAAAAAAGTGATTGTAAGATGAGTTATATAAGAATTGCTGAATTTTTTTCAAGCAAAATTATTTATTTAACTCTGGAGTCTGGAATAAAAATGTATGAATGAAGCATTCATTGCTTTTAAACAGAGAGTCAGCCGATTTATACTTCGATGACGTCATTTGAATAAAGTTCATTTTTTTCGATGAAGTTAAGTTTTCGTGTAAAATAAATTATTGTAGTTCTGGGATAATTAAAAAAATATCACTGTTGAATGTATCGAATTTTAGAGATGAGATACATTCATGGGATTGCATTTCAGATGGAAAGTGTTTCATAATCAATGCTTAATCATGATTGATCTTTCTTGTTTCTATTCTGAATTAATCATAGCGTTGTTTAGTTTTATCGTGTGAGGTGTTCTGTCAGCAACATAAAATATATTATTTAAATAATATATATATACTGTTTGCGACCCCAGTACCAATTAACATTGCTTGTTGCTGTACAACATTTAGCAACAAAAATCTGTTATTTATTTTCCAGTATCTATATGCATTGACTGGCTGACTCAGAGGGTGCTATATCAAAATTATGAAGCAATTCCACTATGGCTGGAATCCTGGTATAATCGTCTATATCTATAACAGACCCTGAGAAATAGACGTTTTAAAGAAAACTTTTGAACCGGAAGTGGGAAAATAACCGGAAGTAGAAATCCTTAATGAATCTCCCAACCTCTGCCGGAATTTGATGCAGAATCTCTATCAGTCATCATCTAACCTATATCTATAGCAGAATCCGAAAAATAGATGTTTCAGGGAAAATGTAAATTTTTGAATCGGAAGTGATATCCCCGAACTGAAAATGCATAGCGAGTCTCTTTACATATATTTGGAATTTGATCTTGACCCATATCGGTCATTATCTAAGCTATCTCTATACCCATTTTTGTGAAATAGATGTTTCAAAGAAAATTTTTGGGAGGTTAGTTACCGGTAGAAACCGAGAGAGGAAAATAATCCAAAAAAGAAAAATTCTTAGTGAACCACCATATCTTCTCCGAAATTTAATGCTGAATCCATATCATCTAATCTCTATCTACAGCCTGCTTTGAGAAATAAATATTTCAAGTAAAATGTGCATTTTTGAGCTTGAAAAAGAATCAGAAGTTTAAAT
>OX578137.1:22009468-22044468 GCA_951213105.1 Amaurobius ferox
ATGTAAAAATAAAAAAAAATAAAAATACAATTCAAGTAATATTAACATCACCATAGAAGCAAATTCACGGCCATAATGCCGATAAGAGAAAAGAACAGAACCTTCCCAAATTCGATGATTAATCAGAATTAAATTCATCTTCAAGTCTGAGTATTTAATTCTAATTAACCCAAACAAATGCCTGTTTCAGATTAAGCAATAGTACATTACTATAAATGCTTAAACTCAGACTACAGGCATCAAAAAATGAAAAAATGAAAAAAGGATACATTAAGAAAATTGTATTACCATGCGGCATGAACCATTCCTCTTTACCACGTGTATACACGATCAACCTCAACAACTTAATCTAGAAGCACCGGAAGGAACAAGTCGAAATTCTACCAGGGAGGCAGTACGAACGTTCACGGAAATACTCCCAAACCCGTCCAGTGAGTCTAAGCTGGAGACTGGACAAACAATTCAGAATACAACTTCCCAAACATGCAGAACTGAATATGAATATGAATCATAGATGAGAATTCCTACTAAACAAGTAATTCATAGGAAAACTGGATAATCGAAAATACCACTATACACCATTATAAGGGCGCACAAAACGTAGTTTCAATACTGACAAAAGTTACATTTTTTTGCGAAAATAAAATTCAAAACATTAATGTTAATGCATCTTATTTTCCGATTTTTTGATTTTTCTAATGTTTTTGACTTAGTTTATTATTTTTCATTTTTATTTATTTATATAATTAATAAATAATTATATATAACATACACATATATATATATATATATATATATATATATATATATATATATATATATATATATATATTTTTTTTTTGTCTCTCTCTCTCTCTCTCTCTCTCTCCTGTATGTTAGTCACTATAATTGGGAATGTTTTCTAGGATGTTATCGAGTGAAATTTGATACACTGAGTTGATAATTTTAATAACAAAATTGGGGGGATATGCATTATTAGTCGCTGTACTCAATAATTCCATAAAGTGCGCTAATTTATAATATTCATCACAAATTTTATTGATTCTAAGAGCCTGGTTTATTATAATATTTCTAAATACAGATATATGCAGACAAGAGTCAAAATGTTGAATTTTTGATGTATTAAATTTAAAATCCTGTCTTTTATCATACAAGTTTATAACCATATTACAATTTTGTAAATTTAAATTTAAATCTAAAAAGTTTGCAACATTTGTGTCATTATTACTTGCATTTAATTGTAAATTTTTTGGATAAAAGTTTAATACTATAGGGATATTATTATTTGGGGATACACATAAAATGTCATCTATATATCTAAACATGTGCATATATATATATATATATATATATATATATATATATATATATACTGTAAGACTGAATCATATCCAGTTAATTTTGTTAAATATCACTTTAGAAATTTTGAATACTATTTACAATATATTATTTATTGTTTTAGTCTAATTTGAAATTGCTATTGTATACTTTGAACATTAAAATATTCTTTGAGATTTTAATGTCTTAGTAATAAATTTTGGATACATATTATATAATTGTTAATTATTAATTATTAATGAGTTTATTGCGTATTTTTTTATTTTATTATTTTAAATTTATTTTTTATTTATTTATTTTATCTTTATATCTCTATTTTTTGGGTTTGAAACTTATAAATATGTATAGTTAAACATGCAGAAGTATTTCCTATAATTCACATCAGATGGCGCTCTCTTGTACTCTTTCCTAATACTTTGTTTAGTGTAACGAAAATGTGTCTTGTATAATGGTGAAGAAAGGTATGACTTTAATTCTATCCGAATCATTGTGGATTGTTGGTTAGATTGCTTATATGTTTGCTTAATGCACTTTCATTATATTCCTTCCAATTTCCTTTTGCTTATTTTTTGTCATTTTCGTTTATGTTATAGTCTGGAAATGTGTCGGATCTTTTGACGTTATTTCAGCCATGCGGCTGTATCGTTAAGCGAAACACATTTGGAACCTCTGTGGATGCAAAGATCCTTGATAAGCTGGATTCACAGAGCTTCTATCCTATTTCATATTTTCGGATTGTATCATTTCTCTTATTTTGTCATTTTAATATTTTGAGCCTCCAGATTTTGATAATGCTTTGTTGTTTGAACTTGATTAGTATGCTTCGCTCTTGAATGTTGATAAATTCATGTGTAATATTCATATTTAAAATTTAGATCTTTTTGTCTGTTATGGTAGCATTGTTTTCCTTTTGTCTGATATTTCCTATCATATCATAATTAATTAATTTTCCTCCGTATTGTATTTGAACCAGGGTATGACATTGATCATGTTTTAAATTAGTATAACTATTTTAATTTTATTTTTAATTTTATCTTATTTATTTATTTATTATATATATATATATATATATATATATATATATATATATATATATATATATATATATATAAAGCAAAGCTGAATATGACTCTTTTTTTTACAACTGTGAGATTACAAATGAAAGGAGGATCTTTGCAGGCAATTTTGAAAAGATAAAAATGTCATTATAGAAGTTTAAACAGACACAAATCGGTCAAAACGAGTAATGTAAACGCTTTCAATAGTGAAATGAAATAGTGCCAGTTCTATATTTACCTATACGAAATTTCGTATGACACTGAGTCTGATTAGAAAATTTTGCGATGAAAGAAAAAAACCCTGATGCGGGCAGCGTCTGACTTTCCCTATATAATGCAATAACTTTGTTCCTTGCACAACGAAGGTGTACATGTTCCACAGGAAAATGTCTTTGATATTGAAGTAGCATCACATAAATTGAAATTTCGCACTTTTGGTAACCTATTAGTACAAACAGGATGACTTACTCATGCTCTAGTGCAAAATCCGCATCAAATTGCAATTGACATTTAATTAATTCCAGAGAAATAAATGGCTATGGGTGAATTCTATGGCGTTAAATTCTTACGGAAGATGTTACAAAAATGTCTTCTCACGTGAATGGAATTAAGTTTTGTTGTTACTAATTCCTCATGGTCTAACTATGAAGGGTAACGAGAAAGAGTAGAGAGACTCTAGCCTTCAGAGTCATGAAGGGTAGAGAGAAGGGTAGAGTGATTCTACCCCTCATGGTTATGAAGGGTAGAGAGATTCTATCCTTCATGGTTATGAAGGGTAAAGAGATTCAACCCTTCATGGTTATGAAGGGTAGAGAGATTCTACCCTTCATGGTTATGAAGAGTAGAGAGATTCTATCCTTCATGGTCATAAAGGGTAGATAGAAGGATAGGAGACTCCAGCCTTCATGGTTATTAAGTGCATAGCGAGAAGGGTAGAGAGACTTTACCCTTCATGGTCTAACGATAATTAGAGTGAATAACCTCTGTAGGTGTATAGTCCATGAGATCTACACCCTCAGAGTCGTATACCAGAACAGGGGACGGAAGAAGATGTCAAACCAATGCAAGTCAGGAGAGGTCTGTTCAAAAAACTTGTCCCTGGAAAAATGAAAGTGCTCTGTATGTCCACTGACGAGCCTTGATGGAACGAAGTTAATCTACGTTTCGTTAGTTATGTTAACATATTTTCTGCATAATATTGTACATGATGGAAGGCGAAAGATACTTGCTACTTCTTAACTTCATGCTATTTTTTTTTTTTTTATAACTTTATTTGAAAAAAGTATAATATCTCGAGACCGGTATATGCTACGGTTCTAAAGTTTATCAAAATTTGTGTTTTGATGAAACATTACGTATGAAGTGAATATCAAGTTATCAGTATTAAAAGTCCTGATTTTTAAAGATTTTATTTCAAAAATCCATTCGAAAATTGAGGAATCTTCTACCTGACGAGCATCAAAATTTATAATTTCACTTTATAAAAGATCACAATTCTGGGCGAGTGGGGATAGGATTACAGTGCTGGATCTCGTCTTCCGATATAGGCCATATAGAAAACTCGTGTGATTTTTTTCACCACTGCAGGGTTGAGATTACCCTTTGGTTATGCCACTGTTCCCCCCCCCCCTCCCATTAGAATACCCTGGTTACGGCTACATCACAATGACTGGCCATATACTACAGCGAATGATCGAAAACTAAGTAGATTTTACTTAATATAAAACGCATAATATTTGCCCCTATCCCTTGGTTTTTACGTCCTCACCAAGTTGCGCATGCGTCTGATCGCGCCACGCGAAAGGCACGCGACGCTACATTTCCACCCCCTAAATACCCCTCCCGCTATGCGCCCCCTATTTTGTTTCGCACCTGCATTAGATCAACCACCAGGTGTGCTTCTTCAGAAGGTCGATAGCCTTTGAACCTCCCTTTATAACAAGGATAGCCTTTTTTTTTCGATCTTTTCACGATTGTGCCAAGATATATCGAACCAAAAGTCAGTGGTAGCTGAAAAATTCAGCGTAAGGTATCAATAGGAGGGACGGTAAAAGGTTCCAGAAATTTTTGTGCGATTCATGGAAATGTCCCAAAAACCGTTATTAACGTGTATGTGTTCTTTAGCCAGGGTTGAGCATATGGCAATCGCAGTGCATTATGTTTGCTGAAAGAAAGATTTTGACTTATGGATAAGCTCCGGAAACTAACCTGCCGTAAGTTCGAGGTATGAGTGTATTTAAAAAAAAATTCCAAAATGCAAAAATGTCACGAATAGAATCGATAGCGATATACAGCCCATGAATTTGAAGAGTCCACAATAAGAGCTTTTAATTCTCTCCCATTAGATCAATTGAGAGAGCATTGGTTGTCCAGTACTTGATTCGATCCCAGGCTGCGACAGCAAGGTTCTTTGCAATGACGCGTTAACCTATTGCTTACGGGTGGGACAGCGTCATTGCCAAATGAAGAACTTCTAAAAAAGGACAAGGTATTTGACATACCCTATCCCAAACAGTCCGATCCCCCTTTGCAAGCATTGGTGTCCTCGCCAAGAGAAACATTGTACCTCCCTCCTTTAACGCCAATGCCTGCAAAGGGGGATCGAACTGTTTGGAATAGGGTATGTCAAATACCTGTCTTTTTGAGAGGTTCTTCATTTGGCGTTGACGCTGTCCCACCCATAAGCAAAAGGTTAATAAATTAAACCTGCATGGTGATAGGGTCGCTTTCAGCAAGTGACCTTGGTACGATTAGTTTAGTATGGATTCAGTGGATTCTGCCATATTGGGGACAGATTTCAAATCGTAAGGTAAACGAGCATGCAGTATACTTACCCGGATAAAATTATAAGTACCCGGAAGGAAACTTTAGGGGCAAATAGTAGACGTGAGACTTGGCAATCAAATTGCCAAGTCGTACATCAATCTGACATTAGAAGGAGTAGAATTCAAAGTCCACTTCGACAATAAGAGTCGTCTTATTGTCGAAGTACCAATTTCGTCTCAGTCGATCATTTGGGAGAACATCTGTTCGGCAGTTAGATCCCCGGCTAGGCCAGGAAGATTCTTTGCAAATTGTTCAGAGTTTATGCAAGCAAAAATATGAAAGCATTTGGTGGGCTTGAAGTGTAGAGATTTGCAGATTTTGGTTGTGAAAAGTGTAATAAATGTTTAAAATTAACTACCACTCTTTTGCGTATAGATGGCGCTGCTCCTTTTGCCCTCGGTCAGGTAGCAATAGTTGCCATATGTATAATCGACATGTACGTGTTGAAAACCCAGACCACACGACAGACCCGAAGGTTTACTGTAGCTAAGTGTGTGGCCGGCGACATGTACGTGTGTTCGATCTTAGCGTCGTTCGCGTATCGATATCAATTCGATCTCAGCGACTGTCGATGCTACGATCGAATCAAGGAATCAGTATGTTGTTGCTGTTGTTGAGACCCAGACCGTCCGATCTACCAGAAAGGTATAAGGTAACGAGGAATCAGTATGTGGAGCAATTCGAGCAATTTCTGCTGGCAAACAGAAATACGGAGGAAAATAGGAAGCAGACAATATTAACGGTAATCGAACTTTCTACATATGGATTACTAAAAAATTCTCTATTGCCATGCCAGTGCAGCCAGCAGATAACAAATCCGAGTGATATTGTGAACGTTCTAAGCAGTCACTTTGACACGGCAACTTCTGATATTGTAGAAATATTTAAATTCAATTGCCGAGTTCAAAAGCAGGGAGAATCCGTATTCAATTTGAACTCAGGAATTTAGCTAAGTATTGCGATTATGGAAAATCACTCGATATGATGCTTCGTGATAGAATTGTTTGCGGGATTTAAGATGAGAGCATTCAGCAAAGAGTTTTAGCAGAACTAGGGCTGGATTTCCCGAACATTCGATTACATTTAATATCAATAGTGTTCCAGTGTTCACTGATTTTAACAGTTGTACCAAATTACGTCTGAAACATGCCATTCGTTAGTGCAATATCGCATCCAAAGTTTCACAGACACACACACTGACATACATGCACATACATCACTTCGAAAACGTTTGATCCTTGAATGCTTGAAACGTGTTCTTCCCTCGAACACTCGAATTCGAATGTTCGGCTCCGTCGCAATAGAGCATGGGCACGTGACGTCACAGGCAGGGGCGGCAAATAGGGGGCGCGGTCGCGCCCCCAAATTTTTCTTATTCCGGACCAAAAAATTCTTATTCTGTACCTAAACTGAAAAGGCGTAAAAAAATTCCAAGCAAATTCGGTGAAAAAAAGCCCCAAGGTGAAAAAAATTCCCATGATGATGTTGAATCATATCACAGAATCAATATTCAATATGAAATTATACATTCAGTATCTAATAAAATTGAGACAAGATTTAATGAGAACAATAGTTTTGTTTACCCTTAGTTCGGTATTATCCGGATCAGATGTCGGAAAAGAAAAAGAAAAAGTTTCTACCATATGCAAAGTATATAACTTCCAGAAAAAGGAATTGCAATGTGAATTGCGACTGTTTTATTCTATGATGAAAAATGCAAACATAGACCATCCCAATTTTAAAAGTCGACTGGATTATTTTAAAGAGCGGAATTTAAAAAATGTGTTTACTGTCATAACTTTATTAGTTAAATTGTTTTTGACTGTGCCAATCAGCTCAGCCAGTTGTGAAAGGTCTTTTTCGTGCTCAGGAGGTTGAAAAATTATTTTCGCAGTGCACTGGTACAAGAAAGACTTTCATCTGTAGCTGTTTTAGCTATAGAACAAGATATACCACTGGATTATGATGATATTGTAACAAAATTTTCTCTTTATCCAGACTCTAAGAACCGGCGTTTAAAATTTCAATAACAGGTAAATAAATATAGATATTTGTATTTAGAAAAATTATGTTAACAACAATTATGTTAACACAATTATGTACAAACATTATGTTAACAACAATTATGTTAACACAATTATGTACAAACATTATGTTAACAACAATTATTTTTCTCAACATCAATTCAATTTTGTTATCCCTCTCCCCTATTCCCCCTCCCCCCTGTTAACAAACATTTTATTCATTTCATATTGTGGATTTTCATACAAATCTCGCACCCCCAAATGAAATGCTGAAATGCCGCCCCTGGTCACAGGTACCATTTTATCTTACGTTTTCAAAACAATATACTCGTTTGCATAACAGTATGGAAATTTTCATTATTTCTGTTTTAAAAACGGTTACTTTAGAAACTTACAATCGTTTAATCTCTCATTTTAGTAGGATATATCTAAATTTATCTTCTTTGATGGATATTTTCAATTAACCGGAAAATAAAATATTCACTTTCATTAAAATATATACACGAGGTTTTTTTTTTTTTTTTAAGAAAAATCAGTATGTATCTTTCCCTTTTCGCTCGCATATACATTGCAGAATTTGATAGTAAATGTGTACATCTTTAGAACGCTAGTTAGTGATTATGGTAAAAATGAGTGGCACTGTACAATCACATAAAGTGCACTTTAGCAAATGAAATCTTTAAATATATATTGTTATTCAAATAATCTAAATAACTTATTTTCATCACAAAGATACATTTCGATGCTTAATGGGTTTAGTTTCAATTTTTATTTGTATCATCGTCAGTTTACCATGACACGCTATGGTAAAAATAATGCCCTCACGTTTCTGCACATTCTACTACGCAGGTTGTTTATTTACGCTTGTGCCCATGCTCTATACCACAGTATTCTGTGCTCTATACCTTCATTATACGTTATACTGTGCATGTAGAGGAAGTCGAAAGAAAAATAAAAGCTCCAAATTTTTTCCATTTCTCAGGAAATATTTCAAAATTGCACTTCAGTGGTATTTACCCAAGGAATTAGTCTTCACGATTGGGATATTTTATATCTATCTGCAAGCACAGGGCCGTAGTGAAGAGTGTGTCTCTGTCGCGATAGCGCTTAGATAAATATGGTGAGGCCACTTCCGGTACTCGGGGGCAAAAGGAGGGGCATATCTCCTTGTTTTGGTGTGTTCCTCTTATCAAGGAGAGTTTCAAAGTCCGACATATTTATTACGCTGGGAATACAGAGAGTTTGTAAGTTGGGTCTATGTGCCCTAGTCTGAAGTGGGATACCAACCCTCTTTGTCTTGTGCTTGAAGAAATTAGGTATTTGGAGGCATAAGAATCGATAAGCCTGGCATGCTCAGGCATTTTTACTTGCTCATGCTGTTGTAGAGAGAAAATATTGCTTCGTAGAAAAATTTCGAGATTTTGATGGATAAATACCTTACTCCTGAACCCATTTTTAACACTTTTGAAAAATGTGTTTGTGTGTGTGTATATGTGCAGTGGCGCTGTTAGGGGGAAGAGATTTTGGAGTCATAACTACCCTAGAAATCATGTTTCGGGAAAGGAAAAACAAAGTATTTAGTTACCAACACCCACTCCCAAATCAAGAAAACATTTTTTTTTCTGGCGACGCTACTGCGTGTGTATGCGTGCAGACGATAACTTATCAAAGAATGCACCTACCACTATTAAACTTTATGTGTAGATACATTGTGCGTAAAACTAGAATTAAATGGACCCTTTAAAAATTCTCATGAGAAACGCAATATTTTAAGTAAAATTGAGAAATTAAAATTGTACTGGGCCAATAGTTTCATAAAAACAAATGAAAAAACATAAAAAAAAAAAAAAAATTGTAATTTGTAGGGGTACACAAAACCGTTCGAAATATGAATTGATTCCAGACCGTACTTTGCGATGGGAGAGAGACTTCAAATTTGACACAAGAGTTAAGTTTTAGATAATAATAAGAAGAAAGATTACACTTTTCCAATATTTGTTAATTTTTCGGTGGCACACACCAAAACGTTCCATTTGCCGAATGTAGTATATCATAGTCTTTAAGACCAACTACAAAGTCTTTGAGACAAACCATACAGTCTTTAAGACCAAACACACAGTTGTTAGACAAAACACGCAGTCTTTAAGTAAAATTGAGACTTGACATCTTGTACAGGGGTCAATAGTTTAATAAAAGTGAATTAAAAAATACGATTTTCAATAGCTGTCGCTCGGGGTAAGGGCGGGTCTTCACGCTAAAACGCTCGAAACAGGAATTGATTCGACAATATACCTTTCCATGAGATATAGATTTGAAATTTGGTGAAAGGATTCATTTTCTCAATAGTAAGAAGAAGAAAAGTTACAGTTTTCCAATATTTAATATTTTGAAAGTGCCGAACAGCAAAATGTTCGATTTTCCGAATAAATGAAAAAGCCAGGTAAATTAAGGTAAAATAGAGACTTGCAATTTTAAACATGGTTCAATAATTTGAATAAAACCTGTGAAATAAAATGCTTCAAAACTGTTCGTTCGGAGATGGGAGTGGGGGGGGGGGGGAGGGGAAGCGAGTATCGCGAAAATGTTTGAAATGTTAATCAAAGATCGCAATCCAGAAAGCGGTTTAAAATTTGGTTTGTTAGATAGTAATAAGGAGGAAAATTGAGATTTCTAATATTTGCTATGTCTTTGGGTACCGAACAAATGAGAAATGGCTTTTTTTTAAACTGAAATAGAGAGTTAACATTCAGTGCTTAGGTGAACAAACAGTTGGATTAAACCCTATAGAAATACTGAATTTAAACACCCACATTTAAATAAAAATGCTAATTACTTAGAAAAATATATGTGACACGATCGTATGTAGATCATTGTCAGGGTTTTGTTCATTGTGACATCGTTGATTTTCAACGGATATTCGGATCGTTGAAAATATCACGATATATCTCTTCATAGAGGATGCGCTAATCCTTACATCATAAATTGCACTTCTATCGCTTATCAAAATGCATCCATCACACCAGTAAACACACATCGTTATGACTTTGATATTAACGTCCACTTTCATAACAGTTTATGCTCAAAATCTCATCGTCTACTTCAACACCAAACCGAACCCAAACAAACCCACCATTTCTGCGTACTATATCTCCGATAAACAACTACTCTCCGCCCATTGCGAATTCTCCACTTATCTTCGATGCCGGATCCAGACACACACACATATCTGAGTGGCTGAGGGGCCCCCTAAAATGTGAGGCCCCTGCCGTTAACGACGCCACAGCTATATCAACAATGGGACGCTGCTTCAACTTAAAAGGGGCCCCGCCACAAATTCCTAGCGTTTCACGAGTCGGCGGGTCCGGACCGTTTAGATAAATCGGGAATTTCGGGAAAGAATTTTTCCTCTTTTTTTTTCCTTCTATGTTTTTGCTGATTTGGCTGTTTTGCGAGACGGGAAGTATTTGAGGGTACATCCTGGGGGGGGGGGGGGGGGAGTGTTTGATGCCAATTATGTAGTTTAAAAGTAATCTGAGTGACATAAAAGGGCGCCGTTTGAAGGTAAACTGTTTTATTTGTAACGAAGCTTTGGGTGATAAGGTTGCGAGTTTCTTCTTACATAATAAAATATGTTTGTCTTTCTGTGCTTCTGTCTGTGTCGTCTGTAGCGGAACATTGAAGCATCAGATAGAAGCCAAATTTGCTACAGAGGTGCTTAGTCTCCGTACGATGCATCGAGGCTTAATTTTTTTTTAATTTGAATTTTCTTTTAATTAACTGTTATAACCCCCCCCCCCCCCCGTAATATTTTACTTTATAAATCCCTTTTTATTTATCTTTACCACGAGGCAATTTGTAATTTTGATCCAGATCAGACCCGTAGTTATGCTTGGCGTCTAGTTCTCGACTCACTACGTTGAAGACCCAGACCGTCCGACTCATCCAAGGGACTCCAGTAACTGCTTGGACGGCCGGTCGACTCACTACGTCGAAAGCCCAGGCCAGCCGACTCGTCTGAAGACTAAGAGTAGCAAAACAACAACGGTCGACTCGTGTCAAACCTTTATCAGTTTTTCTGAAAAGTTAGTAGTTGCTTTATTTCGTTTTTTGAGGATATTCCTTTTGGTTACCATTTAATTTATGAGCTTTTTCCTTTTATTGTAATTTGTACGTTATAATTAAATTATACTTAAATGCCTCGTATTTAAGAATGTGAAAACTTAAATTGATTGATATGTGAATTTTGCCTGGCGGTTATGGCCTATATTTAAGGATATGTTTGCAACTTGTTTTCACTTCGCCACTGATGAAGGTCATAATAGCGTCCGAAAGTGCTATCTATGACCGTGTGACTTTGTAAGTCGTAAGAAGGAGATTTTAATAGAATACTTTTAAACCTATTTTTTGGTTGCCTTTCATTTCAAAGTTTTAATTAGTTGAGGTGTTTCCATACTATTTTATTTTAATTTGCATTAGTTTGAAAGTTACTAACATTTAAATCCGAAACTATATCAAATTTTAGCCTCCAAAATCATTTTTATTCCACTTAGGCGTTAAAGACAAAATGGCGCAAGTGGTCTGCGAACGATATCTTCAGAAATCGACTTTGAGTGCTATTTTATGAATATACTTCCATTATGGATATAATCCATAGAGCGTCCAGGGGATAGGATATCTGTATCGGGGATGACGCTTCAAGGCGCTGGTTTAAGGTCCGGTGGGAGTCTCGGCTGCTGCTGTTGCTACTTCAGGTGTTCTGGGATTACTTTCGCAACGGCGAATCGTTACTTCCGTATTCTTTCGGGTGGGTCGGTTCTATTTCCTGATTAACCATTGCTGGGGCTCCTAGGCAATAATTCTAGGTACCCTCCATCAAACTATTATAGTTCAAAAGGGGAAGAAGTACATTGAGCACTGAAGATATCCTCCACAGTTTTTCGTACCCCTAGAATTTGCATACTTTTCATATGGTCGAAAACGACCCTGACCACAATGCGAATACGTATTCGGCAAATTTCATTGTAAATTTAAAATTCATTTAAGTTGCACCAGAAATACACATGCATTTCTGCGAATATTGCGCATTATACAATTTAAGCGAAAAATTCAATGCATATGCTATGCATGGAAAACGAAATTCTCAGGTTCAGAGAAGAAAATTACGAAATAAATTGCTGACAATTATTTCCAATGTGCTGGAATGATAAAAAAGAACAGTTTTGTTCCGAGACAGAAAATCAAATAGTCCCTACGTCATCCCCATCACAAAATACTTTACGTCATGTTGTGATATTTCCGTGAAATGCATTTATTCATTCATTCTTATGAAACGGGATTACGGCGTCCCTCCCTCATCGCCTTGTTGCTAGGGGAGGAGATGCGGCGAAATCAGCGCCATCTATTGGAGAAATATCGTGAATTTGATCAAGAGTTGCTTTTAGAGAGAGAGAGAGTCGAGCGTGGTATTTTTTGCCTTTCAATTCTGACTGTTCTGTTTGTTCCCTTACAAGTCTGCTTTACCATGATAGGTGAAGCTAGGTTTTGAAACCCGTATATCTCTTATAATCTCAATTTCAATGTATAACACTAATAACTAAAGAAATTTTAGTATTTTAATTAAGTATTCTTACGAGCGATTGTAAAAACAGTGGACGAAATTGTTTTGCCTTATATTTAAGAGCCTTAGACGGCAGTGAGTGACTAATATCGGACTCAGAGTGGGGTTTACCAGATTTGTCGCAATAACGCAGAGTCGCTATGATACCTCAGCCGTAATTTAAAAACGTATCCATTTCATATATGCAACAAAACTAAAATTTATGTATATAAATAAATATATAAATGACTGTAAAGCATCTGTCGCCCACATTAGATTTTCTATACAAGAATAAAATGATTGGCGAAACTTTCAATTCATTGAAACCACTACCAAAAAGTCCTAGGTTCATGGGAACATTTCTATTTTGATCTTATATTAATTTCTGTCATTTACTTTCAATCATCTACTGCATTTACTTTTAGTCATCTACTGCATTATTGAAAAGAACTCGAGCCTCAGCGGCGGAACGAACTACCGATCTCGGGAAGTTAGACGCCGGTCTTTTCTTTAAGATATAGACACGGATCTATTTCTTTCTATATTTATATATAAATTGCACCTCCTTTAAAATCCCATTTGAACATTAAATTAAAGGATGCTAAATTACCTTGAAAACCTCTTCCCATCGCATTAAATCTCTCATCCAATCTACCCTTCCATTGCGACACAGATTTTTCCATACTGGGCCCCGAAATTTAACAAAGAGTGGTTGTTTTACGAGAACTTAGTCGTGGTAACTCCTTATGTATGGGGCATTTTGTTATCCTTTATTAACGGCTGACGGAATAATTCCAGAAGGTAGCCCTTTAGAGATGAATTTGGAAGCAATTTATAAGAATTAGAGCATAAAGGTGATATTTTTAAAATAACGCGATTTCGGTGGGATTTCTAAAGTAGGCTCAGACAAGTACTACTAATCTAAAGGTAAATCGTCTGAAAAATCTGGAGAAGGGGAATTTTAGGGGAATTTACTTACAGGAATGTTTGTAGAGGAGGTAGGGGAGGTTTGATATAATCATTTTTTCATTTTTTTTCTTTTAATGTAAAGTTTAATAAGCCACAGAAGTTTGACAACTGTTCCCTTTTTCGATCTCGGCGAATTTAGGTAACCTCGTGTTTCTCAAATACGGGAAACGTTTTCAATATCTCTCTGTGTATTGCCACTTCCGAGCAATCAAATGTTTTCTGTCAACCAGGATTAGAAAAACACCGTTTTTTCACTTTCCCTGTAATACATGGACATAGTAATGTATAGGGAAAGTATTGGAATCATGCCGAAAATCGCAACTCGAGTTTTCGACTGATCTACACGTTTCGAGACCTCTAGAATACGAAAAAACTATTTTTAGCGTGACGTCTGTGTGTGTGTGTCTCTGTGTGTGTGTGTCTGTGTGTCTGTCTGTGTGACTAAACTGTCTGTCTGTGTCTCTATGCAATGTATGTATCCACACTAACTCAATAACTAATGCACCGAATTTCATAGAATTTGGTAGGTAAGTCACTTGTGGGCGAATCTGGTGCTGATTAGTTTTGGGTATGATTCGGGGTAAAAGAACCCGCCTTTTTTTGCGAAATGGCCCGCAAAAGCCTGTATCCACTGTAGCTGAAAAACTAATGGACTGAATTTCACAAAATTCGGTAGATCAGTCGCTTATGGATCACCCTGGTACTGATTAGATTTTGGCACGATTCTGGTAAATGATAGTCACACGCAAAACTTTTTTTTTTGTTGTTGTTGTAGAAACGTATTAAGTTGTAGTTGAAACGTATTCAGTTTAGTCCGACGTTCAATAAAAAAAAATGCAAAGAAATGGGAAATTTTAAAAGTTAATTGTTTGCAAAAACTCACCAGTACCTCCAGTTGAAGGGCGTTAGTTAAATAAACGAGAAACGTTAGTTAAATTATAGAATGTGCACAAACATTCCTGTTCAGTTCTGTGTGTGTGTGTGTGAGTGTGGAGGAGGGTAGATGCCCCGATGGCGGGGGCATCTACCCCCCCCCCCCGAACTCGGAATTTTTAGATTGCTGATCCTCCTCTATACCGTCAAACCAAAAGAATTCTTCGAGGCCGAGGGAACAATCGGGAATGTCTTTCGTAGCAGTGAGTGCGGAATGCTGCAGCCCCGCCACAGTTCCATTCCCAATGCACTGTCCTCTTACGGGGTAGATATTTCTAGATATGTCTCTCCTGAACAATACGGTGGCACGTGAGGATCTGGTACTAATCGGAATAAAAGTATGTCTGCATCTCCCGTCGTTTATTGACAAAGAAAAATATTTTACACATATATTTCGAGTATTATATAATTAAAAGAAGTTATTTTGTAGTAAATTATTTCGGTAGAATGTCTACTCTATCTGCTTCGACGCTTCGCCACTGGTTTTAGCCTCAAACGAGTCTCAAAGGTCTTTAAATATCCAGATATTTTAACAATGTTCTCTTTATGCCCTAATTCTTACAAATTGCTTCAAAATTCAGCGTTGAAATGCTGCTTTCTGGAATTATTCTGTCACCGTCCTTAATAAGGGAAAATAAATAGTTGCTTTAGGGGGGGAGATCGTCTGCCAAAATTTTCGCCGAACAATCACTCTTTATGAAAGGACGGGGCTCCGATATGGAAAACCCACATCGCAACGGAAGGATATATTGGATGGGGAATTATTGCGGTGAAGAGGGATTTTTAAGGTGATTTCTCATCATCCCTAGGATAAGACAAGTTTGATTTGGCCTTTAAAAGGGATTTTAGAGGGTGTCGTTTGAAAGAATGAGGTGAGGTGATACAGGACAAAATTTTGCGTTGATAAGATGAGCAGTGCTTCATTTTAAAGGGGCTATATATCTTTGTAAAAATTGAAAAATTATTTTCCAATTACCTTAACCATTTCACATAATAAAAGAATTAGTCTGCGTGTCATCTGTAGCGAAAAATCAAAGCTTCGGATAGCGAAATTCGGGAAATGGGAAGCTAAACTCCTGAGACGACAAACTTTTTTTTTTTCTTAAATTCGAATTAGTTTAAAAATTATGAACTTAAAAATCGAAATTTAGTTGAGTTTAAAATTTTGATATATAATCGCAAATGGTTGTTTTCAGAGAAGCTCGGCAAGAAAATTGACCCTTTTTCGAGGAATTTTATTTGAAAATTAAAAAACATTGTAAAATAACAATGTTAAAAACTCTTAAATAAATATCATTTTATATGTAATATCTTTAATTAAAAACAGATTACATGATTTAAAAGACGCTAATATGTATCGTTACCTAGATATTGCACAATTTTGATCGAAAAAGAAAAAGTTGAATAGAAGCATTAGTTTTTAAACTAATCACGAGCTGTTTCCGAGATATTAAATTATGTATCCCATAGGGATTATGATATCTCTAGAAATTATCAAGTAAGTTTCATTATATTTGCTAATTTAAATCGCTAAACATAAAAGTTCTATTGATTTTCTATTCTTTTCATTTCTTATTGATGTTCAGCAAGAGTATCTCATAAGAAAAAACTAATTTCTGTTGTTCCATATCGAAAATTTTTTTATTTGTAGAAACAATCATCTGCTATTATTTATTTTGATGCTGATATTAAATTATGTATCCCATAGGGATTATGATATCTCTAGAAATTATCAAGTAAGTTTCATTATATTTGCTAATTTAAATCGCTAAACATAAAAGTTCTATTGATTTTCTATTCATTTCTTATTGATGTTCAGCAAGAGTATCTCATAAGAAAAAACTAATTTCTGTTGTTCCATATCGAAAAATTTTTTATTTGTAGAAACAATCATCTGCTATTATTTATTTTGCTATTATTCTAGTATTTTAATTTAATGACCTTAGTATTTTGACTTATGACCATTTTTGAAAGCAGTTTAGATTCATTTTTTAATGTTTCAAATATCTTCTAATAATATGAATTAAATAAATACCAGTTGTAAAAAGATACATTTTCACGCTAGGTCGATAAGTAATGAATTTAATATTCTTCTATCTTTATCTTTGCTTTCCCTGCAATGCATGGTAATGTATAGGGAAAGTATTGGAATCATACTAAAAATCACAACTCGAGTTTTCGACAAATCTACACGTTTTGGGACCTCTAGAACACGAAAAACTATTTTTAACGTGACGTCTGTGTGTGTGTCGGTCTGTGCAATGTATGTATCTATTCTAATTCACAAACTAATGGACCAAATTTCATAAAATTTGGTAGGCAAGTCCCTTGTGGGTGACTGTGGTACTGATTAGATTTTGGTAAAATTTGGGATAAAAGAAAGCCTAAGTTTTTTTGCGAAATGACCCGCAAAAATCGCTAGTATCCACTGTAACTGAATATATAATTAATCAAATTTCACAAAATTTGATAGGTAAGTTACTAGTAAGTTACCCTGGTGCCGATTAGATTTTGGTACAATCGAAAAAAAAAGAACCAATTTTTTTTTGCAAAATGGCCCACAAAAATCGTCAAAATTTAAAATAAAAGACTATGTATGCCCAAATGCATTAATTAAATGTATGTTTTACATGTAATTTTTGACGGTGAAAAGAATAAGACCACCCCGTTGCTCTAGGACTAGTCTTTCTCGAGATATTTTAGTTTTTCACATTTTCGCTACGCCGGTTTTGAGAATAAGTTCAGTTACCCAATGAAAACGAAAACTGAATAAAAGTGTAAATTTAGTCTAACTTCAATTAATTATACGTGTTATTTAATACAATTAAAACTCAATCTAATGGATTATTAATGTAAATAAAGAGGAAATGGATTTGAGTCTGCAAGGATGTCATGTGCTGCCCACAACAGATTTTTTTAATTTAATGTAAAATTATTTTATCACTTTATTTAATTATTAATTTAAAACTGTAATTTCCGCGACTGTCTCGGAAGATGAACATCGAAGTACCATGCATAATTTATATGGAGTAGTAATGTTTCATTTAAACGTATCCTGTTTCATGATGAAATGCTTCAAATTATAAATTATTCATAAAATGGGCACTTAATAAATAATGACGTTTGCCGACAGTATTTTGAGCCAATTCCACAGCACGAATAAAAATCGAGAAATTCATAGGCAGCTCTGCCGCCGGCAATCAACCACATTTCTGAATAAAATAATTGTTATAACAATGAGACAAATGATGACAATGTTGTGGCAATGGCAGAAAAAAGAAGAGAAAGGATTAAAAACCTTGATTGTTATTCATTTGTTTAAATTATATGCTTATCACTCTTTATTTGCGTGATGTTTCTTTCGATGTGAATAACATCGATATTATAGAATCTCTGAGAGCTCTGGTGAAATCTGAGCGTTACGAAAAATGTAAACATTTGCAACGCTTATATCTTGGAATCTATTAGATAAAATATAAACAATGTTTATTTGTTTTGTCAAAAATAAGGTATTTCTTTTATAAAATATATAAAAATAACTTCAATGCTTTAATATTTTGATTTGTTTTTTAAGAAACGACAGTTTTGAGAAAAGTAAAGTTTTTGTCTGAGCGAATTTTCGCTTCCTTTTATTTACTTTCATTCGAAAAATCTTCTACAAATTATAGATATAAACAGTAAACAACAAAAATGTTCAGTGGAAAATCTACTTTGTAAATTAATAACTTGTTTGTACAAAATATTTTATAGTTTTCGAGCAATCGTCTTCTCAAGTTGAAGAAGATTGAAAGTTTTTTTTTCCATTTTAAAAGTTTGTAATGCTAAAATAGACTATGCACAGTAACCAATTTGTAGCTCTTTGAAAGCTCCATAAGGATATACAATTGGTTGGATCCAGTTCTTAGTTTTTGAAAGCGGTGACACTTTCCATATGTTAATATTTTGACTTGCCAAAGTTTTCCAATAGGAGGAAAAACTTTAACATTTAAAATGCGATGATTGTTGCAGCTCAATGTGTTTTTCCTTGGTGAAATATTGATCCATAAGCTCGAGATATTTTGTTTTGTTTAAAAAAAAGTGAAGAAGTAAAGTGAACTTAGAGATTCTAAATACGTTTATTGATTGATGAGGTTTGAAGAGAAAATATGGAAGTATAAAATTTAAGTAACGTATTCATTTGAATGTATAATCTCGTCAGAAATATTGTATATATTTAGTTCATATAAATCTCAATAAGTTAATAATATAATTTGATATTTTAAAGAGAAGTTTATCGTCGGGGTAACAGGCTAAAATCGGAGCGAAAATTAAAAGTGATCAGGTTCTTATAGTTTTCGAAATATAGTGGTTATATAATTTCGATATTTTGATATTTTGAACTATTTTGAAAATATTGTTCTGATTTCGATATTTTAGTATCTTGAAAATGTCTAACCAAGCTGAAAATGTCTTGAATATAAAAATGTCTAACCAGAATGAAAATGTCTTGAATTTGAAAATGTCTTACCAAAATGGAAATGTCTAACCGAAATGAAAATGTCTTGAATTTGAAAATGTCTAATCAAAATGAAAATGTCTAACCAAAATGAAAATGTCTTGAATTTAAAAATGTCTAACCAGAATGAAAATGTCTTGAATTTGAAAATGTCTTACCAAAATGAAAATGTCTAACCGAAATGAAAATGTCTTGAATTTGAAAATGTCTAATCAAAATGAAAATGTCTTGAATTTGAAAATGTCTAACCAAAATCAAAATGTCTTGAATTTGAAAATGTCTAACCTGGTTTTAAAATGTCTAACCATAGGACAAACCAGCCACAGAGTAAAACATTATTCCCGAAAAATTATCTCGGCTACACTGTACTGGAAACTACAAATTAAAACGCATTGCTTAAAGAATTCGGCAAAAATTCAAGATTATGTGATATTGAGCCATATAATGAAGCACCTATGTTAATAAACCTTTCCAAAAATTCCTTCCTCCTTGTAGATTCCTCAAGAGATCTAGCTCAAGACAAGTAAGTACTTATTTAAAAGAGACAGAAATCTAGATACTCGACAATGGGCTCTTTATGCCTTAATTCTTGCAAATTTCCTCCCCATTTTGTGTTAAAATGCTTTGAAATTACAATGTCACTGTCTTCAATAATGGAAAAGAAAATGAGTTATGAATGATAAGCGTTGATATTTGCGCAGAATAATCTCTATTTGCTAAGGGACAGGCGGGTTCAACATGGAAAATTCCACGTCGCGATGGAAGGATAGATTGAATAGCTTTAGAAGTAAAGAGGAATTTTCAAGATGATTTCACAGAACCCAGAGTATACGATATGTTTAGTTCCGCCTTTAAAAGAGATTTTAAAACGTGTCATTTGTTTAGAATCTAAACTAACGATACCTTCTAAGATCCTTCTAAACTTTAGGAGGATGATGTGTGGCAAAGATATGATACAAATTTGGTGTTGTGGAAAACAAAGAGGTGCAGTGTCTCATTTTAAAGAGAAGAGAGGTGTATGAAAATAAAAATAATTCTTGTTTCAGTGGAGACTCGAACCACCGATCTAAAGCTGGCCAGGCAATTTTCTATCCGTTCAGACTCTGGTAAACCGTTCAATATCTGTACGAACTCTCTCTCTCTCTCTCTTTCTCTCTCTTTCTCCCTCTCTCTCTCTCTCTCTCTATATATATATATATATATATATATATATATATATGTCTTTACAGAGAACTGTGTCATAGATATATATTTCTATCCGGATAATTTGGAATTAATTCCTAATGAAGCCACTATTAGTAATAACATTAATTTTTTGGACTTAAATCTTATTATTGCACCTACTAAAAGGACAGTTACTAATTTATGTGATAAAAAAGACTATTTTAACTTTAACATTAATAAAATATTACCTTTTAATTTCTGTAACTCGATTCAATTGTTTAGAAATATTATACTTAATCAACTTTTTAGAATTTATAGATTATTTGATAAAAAATTTCATGTTATGCATATTAATAAACTTAAAATTACTAGCAAATTATATAAATTTCCAACTTATTTAGTACATAGTATAGTTAAAATGTTTGGAATGGTAGATTGCATTTAAATTCTCTCCTTAGTATCTTATATATAATTAGATATAATTCTATACTTGGTATCTTATATAGCCAGACATCCACTTTCTCTTGAATAAGCATTACCATGTGTTTACAGGTTCTTACTGCTGAATATCACCTTTTATCGTCTTTTACTGTTATTTCTTTCTCGCGATTGGCAACAGCAGTTCTCAACTTTTTATTTTTTGAGATTGGCAACATTGGTCTCTTTATTCAAGGCTCCAATGGATCAGACGTATGCAGTGTTTTTTCAGGTATTCTTGTTTCCTATTATTTTTCAATCTTTATGCATGTTGTCCAAGTTATCAGTGTTTATAGATATAATCTATCATTGATATCAGAGACATGCATTTTATGTTCATTTTTATAAAATACTTGAACTTGATAAAGAGTTTAATCGAAATGAACAATTCATTATTTGGCTTAGGGCTTGTCAACATGTAAAGCTTTCATGCTTGAATTTTATTTTATCGATTCCTTTCCATTGATGTTTTTTGTTTGTCTTCAGCTTGGTGACTAGAGGTTTGCATGATTCTCTGTTTGATACTTTTATTTGTAAGGCATTCTTTATGGGGTTTTTTGAGTTGAAACTTCTCTCTATATTCTTTCAATGGATTTTCAAACTTTTATTATTATTATTATTATTATATATATATATATATATATATATATATATATATTAAAAGTAATAAGACAAATTTAAAATAGGAACAGTGCAATACCCTGATTCATTAACATTATGGAGGAAAAATAACAAAGATATATCTAACAAAGGAAACCATTGCTACCATATAATGCAAATTGATCTTAATTTTAAATTAATAAGTAATATAATTGATAATACAAATGAATTAACATTCAAGAGCGATACATTCAAATCAAGCACATGCATCAAAGGATTTTCAAAAGCTGGAGGCTCAAAATATTAAATGACAATAAATATTAAAAATAAAAGATAAGATGCAATTCGAATATGAAATTTGAAAGAACCTCTGTAGATCCAGCTTTTCAAGGATCTTTGCATCCACAGAGGTTCTAAATGTGTTTCGCTCAACGATACAGCCACATGGCCGAAACATCGTCAAAAGATCCGACGCTTTACCAGATAAAAACAAAAATGAATATAACAAATAATATTAGACAAACGGAAAGAAGAGGATGACAGTGCATATAGCAAACATATCAGCTATTTATCCATCAATCAACTAGGATGCAGATAGAAATTAAAACCCATACCCATCTTTTCCATTATTCATGACGCCGAATATTTCGTTGCTCTAGCACTGGAAGAATTTGGAAAGAATTCTAGAGTGCGCCATCTGTTGTGAATTATAGGAAATACTCCTGAAGAAGGTATTCAATCAATTGACAATTGATATACAAATAGACAAGTTTCAGCACTATGAATTAGAGATATGAAGAAAATATTTTTACAAATTATGCTAAATAATAATTAATAGTTATATAATATGTATCCAAAACTTATCACAAAGATAATTAAATCTCCAAGAATATTTTAATATTTAAAGTATGCAATAGCAATATTAAATTTGACTAAAACAATAAATGACAGATTATAAATTGAATTTAAAATTTCTATAGCGATATTTAACAAAATTTTCTGGATAGGATTAGGCCTTTCAGTACTGAATTAAATCTGCTAGATGGTTACTATATTGAGTATTTTTACATAACCTAAAAATCTTATGAAATTGACTTATTAAAATATTTTTGTATACCTGTTTACTCATACATGAGTTAAAATTGATTATCTTGTGAATTTTAAATGGAAAACCCTTTCTTTTGTCAAAAATGTTTGACAAAAATGAATATTTATTATCAAGAGATAGAGTTAAATCTAAGAAATTAACACTTGATGAGAAGTTGCTTTCGTTTGGTATAAGGGATAAATTTTTGGGGACATTTCCACATATCGAAAGCTTCAATGGGGTAGTTTTTACTACAAACAATTTTGTATATGAATTTTTCTAGATCAATATTTAGATGTTTAATTAAAAGACAGTGATTTAATGTATTTTTGATTCGAAATTTGGTACCATGAAGCGTAACATTTCTAAGTGCTAAATTTTGAATAATATTAAGATCACTAGTAATTATGTGTTTATGATTGCAGTCTATAAACTTAGAATAATTTGGATGGTTGCAAACATAAAGTATATATATATATATATATATATATATATATATATATATATATATATATATATATATATATATATATATATATATATATATATATATATATATATATATATATATATATATATATATATATATATATATATTCCAGTTTTATTTTCAATCTTTTAGCTTGTAGGCCAAGTAGTCGGAGTTTATAGATATTATCTATCTCCATCTTCAGAAACAAGATTTTTTTTTGTTCATTTTGAATAGATACTTGGACCTGAAGACGAAGCTATTCAAAATGATTTCCTTTTTAAGCCTAGTGCTTTTCCATGTGTTTGGCTTTAATGTTTAGCTATTTTCTGTTTTTCAATATTCGAAATCTCACCATTGATATATGTTAATTATATTTAACTTGATGACTGGATATATGCATTTTATTCTCCTCTTGATTGATGATTCTCTATTTTTTACATCTTTTTACATAGTTAGCTTATATTTCAGGTTATGGTTATATGAGTTACAACTTCCCTCTCTCTAATCTATCATTGGAATTTCATATAATATTTTTATGATATATATATATATATATATATATATATAAATAATCTGTACTGGTGTATAAATTAAATGCAAGAGTATTGGTACGAGTATAGTAACACTTCACTCAATAAGTCTCTGGTCTGACACATATATAGGGCAACCAATGGGCTACCGCGCCCTGCTCTGACACATATATAGGGCAGGGCGCGGTAGCCCATTGGTTAGCGCGCTGGTGTTGCACTCGGTAGGCCCGGGTTCGATTCCAGCCACTGCCAAAACTGCCGCCGTGTTCATGCGGAGTACGATCACGTTAAACATGTGGGTCCGAAAGTCCTTCCGAGAGGTTGGTGGTAGGGGAAGGAGGGTACGGTCCCTGTGGATGCCTCCCCCACTAGGTTCCGGTCTAAATTGGGTGGCACTTCCCGACCGTCTAAACAGTTACCTTACACCTTTCTGGTAGGTCGGACGGTTTGGGTTTCAACAACAGCAACATATATAGGGCAACACTGTTGACAGACCCATATGATTTCTGGATAGTACCAACCTTCAAACGACACGTGTCAAAATTTTATGACATTCTGATTATTAGTTTATAGGTTACAGTGGTTTTAGTAACCTTAGTTTTGTAATTTTCAAAACAATGGATAAAAAAGAATTTCGTGTGTTGATTAAACATTGTTTTTTGATGGGGAAAAATAATCTTGTAGCCAAACAGTGGCTTGATAAGCGTTATGGAGACTCTGCACCAGGGAAATCAACTATTATTGACTTTTATGCTGAATTTAAACGCGGTCGTACAGACACCGGTGATGCTGAACGCTCTGGTCGCCCAAAATCGGCAGTTGTTCCGGAAAACATAAAAAAGTCCACAAAATAGTTTTGAAAGACCGTAAAGTGAAGTTTTGTGAGATAGCTGACACCTTAAAGATATCAGAAGGTAGTGTGTTTACAATGTTACACGAAAATTTGAGCATGCGTAAGTTGCTTTCGAAGTGAGTGCCGCGTTAGCTCACACCGGACCAAAAACAACAACGCTTCGACGATTCAGAGCGCTGTTTGGAGCTGTTCAGGAGAGATAAGTAGGATTTCTTGCGTCGGTATGTGACAATGGATGAAACATGAATCCATTACTACACACCTGAATCAAAAAGATCGTCAGCTGAGTGGACAGCAGCCGGTGAAAGTCGTCCAAAGCGACCTAACACCCAAAGGTCAACTGGCAAGGTTATGGCATCCGTATTTTGGGACGCGCATGGTATTTTGTTCATCGACTATCTTGAGAAAGGTAAAACTATCAATAGCGAATATTACATGACATTATTGGATGGATTGAGTGTAGAAATCAAGAAAAAACGGCCTCACATGCAAAAGAAAAAAGTGCTGTTCCATCAAGACCATGCCCCGTGTCACAAGTCGATGAAAACGATGGTTAAATTATATGAATTACGCTTCGAATTGCTTCCTCACCCACCGTATTCTCTAGATCTGGCCCCCAGCGACTACTGGCTTTTTACAGATATCAAGAATATGCTCCAGGGAAAGAAATTTGGCCTAAATGAAGAAGTGATTGCCGAAATTGAGGCCTATTTCGAGAGCAAAGACAAATCGTTCTACAAAAAAGGCATCTAAAAATTAGAGGACCGTTGGAATGAATGTAACACTCTTGAAGGAGAGTATGTTGATGAATAAAGTCAAATTTCTAAAAAAAAATTGTTTTTCTTAGTTAGACCGGAGACTTATTGAGTGGGCCTTGTATGTACATATCTCATGGGTTTTTTTCTTTATCCTGGCATTTATTTTCATTTGTCCTATCGCTGTATCTACAGAAATTGTTTGCCAGCGATTTTGTTAATGGTTTACATGATGTAACTATTTATTGGAAAACGCATCCTTTCATTGTTAGTTTGGTTACTCTGTCTTTTTATCCTCCTGAAGCCGAAGGCTGTTTCATCCTCTGAATCCGATTGATACATTTCACCAACTGTTTACACCGCTACTAACGAAGATGTTCTATTTTCAAATTAAATTTTCATATTTAAAAATATTAAAATTTTCCATTATAAATTTTAAAATATTATCTTCTCTTCTCGATTCAAAATATTTAAAAAGCGCAGTATGATTTCATATTTACAAAAAATTCTTCCTATTTGCAGTTTGTTTCATTCCCCCCCCCCCCCTCCCTCAATATTTGCTTTTCAACTTCTGCGAACTACGAGCAAATATATCTTCTTAGTTCATTTCCTAAGGAAAACCTTTTAACATTTGTAAATTATGCAAACAAGGTGAGCGTTCTTCTTTTCAACTCCAGCATCCACCGGGAATCCGAAGGGTTAAAAGGAGAGCGTAAAATGAACATGAATGTAAAACTTTTCCCGCGTTTTCGAAAGGTTAAAATAGAAATTTAAAAATGAAAGCGAGGGCGGTATTTATTTAATACGTGTTTTGATGTGCTTTATTTAGTGTCAACGTATTTCTCTGTATGTTTTCAATTTTTTTTTTCATTTTAACAGAAGAAAATTCACGTCCTGTCCTGAAATTATCTATTCTTGTTTTCGTTTGTCGCGTTGTAATAAAAATATTTGTTTTCCTGAGGGGTTTCCTAACTGGAAATTTTTCATCGAAAACAATTAATAGATTTTTTTAACCTTAACTTAAAAGAACTGCGGAGGATTCATCATAGGGTAGCAAGTGATGTGTGAATTTTTGAACAACAGCAAAAGATTTGTGGAGTATTTATCATACGGCAGCAAGAAATGAGTGAATTTTTGAACCGTAACAAAAATTTTGTGGAGGATTCATCATACGATAGCAAATGGAGAGTGAATTTTTAAACCGTAACAAAAATTTCGTAGAGGATTCATCAGACGGTAGCAAGTGGTGAGTGACTTTTTGATCCGTAACAAAAATTTTGTGGAAGATTCATCATAGGGTAGCAAGTGGTGTGTACATATACTTCATATTCGATGGAACCATTAAGCATTTGTACACTTTTATTTCGTATACAGTCTTACGAATTTTCAGTCTTATTGTATCTGTTAACTCCGCTACGAATTCTTGCTTTGGGTGTTCCATATCTATCTATTCGATTGTTCCTCTGCCTGGCACCTTGCAGTTCTTTCTTAGAGGATTACTAAGAAAATATACTGTTCAGATTTGAGAAAGAGGGTTAAAAATAACAATTGTAGTCACCTAAGTTCCCCATACCTGCTTTCTTTAAGAAAATATTAGAAAGTTATATTTTCACAAGCACTTATTGTATTGACTATGTTTATTATAAAAGTAGTCGTGTTTTTCTCCAGAACTGTGCCGCACGTAATACTATACAACATGCACAAGATTTCCGTTGACTGACCGGCTGCAAATCTTCAAACATGTCCATTTTGCTTATAAGATAACCTAAATGCCCACTACTGTTATTGAATAACCCATAGCTTTAAAAGGAAGTACTTGGCACTTTAACCCCACACTGATAAAAACTCGACTTCTCGGTGTAACGTAGAAGTTACTCCTTCCAAAAATTTGCTGCAACAGACGGCGATTGTGACTCACTGCTAACGGCCCTTCAAACCCGCTGAATCACACGTTTCAAACCGAACTGCAAAAAAATGTCCCAGACTCTTAAAGACGCGAGCCGACATTTGCTAAATACAGCAACACTGAAAGAGACTTGGAAAAAGAGAGGACCAGAAAGCAGAACGGGCGGTAAATAATAAAATAAATAGATAAAACCAGTCTTAAAAATAAGTATTTTGGCTAGTGGGTGATGTCGGGTGCTTGAACTAAACGACGTCACAGCAGCATCACCGACTAGACATTCGCCTTACGCGTGGAATATTTTGGTGGCGGTTCTTTTGTTCTTATCAGCAAACGTTAGGTGAGGAATCTTTGAATGGAGAAGAAGCAATCAACCTACTCAACTCGACCCTACGATGGGATAAAACGGGCGTATGTGAAACTTATGCGCAACTATGTTACTCATTCATATATGTGATGCGTCGATAAACAAACTAAAAGGCGAAAATCTGATGTAGGCAGAACAAGTGTATGCAGTTTTCTCTCAAAAATATGTTTTATTTTGCTTCATTTTGAAAGAAAGAAAAAAAAACCTTTAAGGTCAAATTTCAATACATACATTCATTGAAATATAGAAAAAAAAACAAATTGATGCAAATTCACTGTAATAAACAGCCCTTTACCTGCATCTTCCAATATTTCGGTTTACTACTGGTATAGCTGTTTTACAAGTCACTTTAGAATTCATCCCGATCTTCAGAGCCCGGGGCTGACCGTGGTCAGTACATTTTGGTTTCTATTACATATACAATGATACTGCGAACAAAAAACAAACTCCAACGAACCGCAGTCAGCCCGGCTACCGTACAATCAGGGCCAGATCAAGTCAAACTGGGGCCCAGAGCCTAGTGTTAATTCGGGGCCACTATACACTTACGACAAAACGTGCAAAGCATCAACACATAGCACATTTGGGGGGGGGGGGGGGGTCAAGATCATAGCGCCGAAGGTCGTTTTCTGCATGTAGAAATCGTCCAAACTTTTTACGAAGAAGGTATATAATATTTAAAATTAATTAACATGTTTTAAAATTTAAAATGAAAACTTATATTATTAGTTTTAAATTAATTAAAAAAATATTTCTGCTTTCATTTTTCATGCATACAAAATTTGGGGCCCAGGGCCGCCGCTCTGGAGGCCCGTCCGTTAATCAGGCCCTGCGTACAACTGCGTCAAACCCTAGGACGAACTGGACAGTCTGGGTATTAAAAGTCAGCCTAAGCTCAATGATCACACTGGAAATATTAAAAGTTAACTCTTGCGCACATTTTCACCTTAATACTTGCCGGTGTCCTTAGGCAAAAGTAAATTTTTCTTTCCCCCATAATATTTTTACAGAAAAAAAAACGAGCAATGAACTCGACAAATGGGGCCTCAGAGCATTGTGAGCCCTCGGCAGTTGCCTATTTTGCCTATATGGTAAAATAATGCTATGTTTGTCTGTCCATCTTGAATATCAATCTAACCAAGTGAATATATTCTGTATTGTCCAGCATTGATGAATGTTGGAGGCTTTCACATCTAAGCCAGAGTTCTTCAGTACTGAACATTATAGAATGCATGTTCTGTTCATATTATTTGGTTATTGAAGTGATTATTATCTATTATTAAGTAATTTGAAAAACTAACACTCTGAAATAGATGGCCCAGAAAATGTCGTGCAAGTAGTAAACCGCAACATTGCAGAGTCATGTGACGTGCCAGACGTATTTAAGAGATCATCGTATTCACCTCGATAAGTAACAAGTAGTGGTGCACGCAGATTTTTTACTTGGGGGGGGGGGGGGGGAGTATTTTAAGAAATGTGTGCTTAAACTTAAGTTTAAGTGCACATTTCTTATGTTTAATTACACATTTGACCAATAATCCGAAACAAATGTATTTATTACCACATTGATGAGCGAGATGCCATTAAGAACCGAACATTTTTCAGCAAAAACAAAAATAAATTCGATTCACTTCTTCTACAGAGTTAATAATTGAACTAGAATTAAAAAACCTGCGAAGCATGATGCATATTTGACATTGTATAAGCTGACTTACTAAAACTGGTTAGTACGTTATTTCCATCTATAGCTAACACCGCGCGGAATCAATTACTTCTGGTCAACAACGATGAAGCATCTCTTCTTGCATTCATATATGCGCTGTCCATCAATTTATTATGAGTTACAGTGTAAAAGAAACACGCAATAAAACGTACATGTAAAAAATCTATTGAAAGTTATCACTTTATTTTAAAAGGAATGTAATTTTTAAAAATGTTTACACTTTTCTTAGCTTTCATCTATACCATTTCATTTTCTTTCATTATTTTTTTGGGGGAGGGGGGGGGGGGAGAGGGCTGTAATCTCAGCAGCCCCCTCCTTGCATACGCCTTTGGTGACAAGAGGTCATAGGCGAAGATATCTTCACATATCTACTGTTGATAATTAGAGTTATAAATTCTGTGTATACTGTTTTTAACACTTTCCAACATGGTTGAAAAGTGTCTATGACTTTAGTCATTCTGTCTGTCTGTCCGTTCGCACGATAACTGCCGTAAAAATGACTTTATCAAAATGAAATTTTAGTATGTTGTTCAGACGGTCTGTGGGACATATGGGAATGTAAATGAATAATATCACCCAATTAGTTTTGGATTGAACTCGGTGTAAAAAAGTGAAATACATTGAACCCTATGGGACCTAATTTTTCAAACATATTTTAACATTCGCAAATTGCTTTGAAAATTTTAGAAAATATTCAAATTATCCCATAAAATATATAAAAAAATTTGAGCAAAATATGTTTGGTAGTTTTTTAAATATTAAAATAATAATTGCACCCCTACCTTTTAAGAGATCACGTGACCCACTTCAAAATAAAATATGGCACCCATCTTTTTACCCACTGTCAAAATTGTGATTTTTAAAGTTATTTTAAATTTATATTTAGTGTTGCATCCGTCCTAATACCGCTTTATTTTTTAATATTTTCTGTGCTTCTATATTCTGCTCCAAAGCAATTACAATATTTTTGAGTTTAAATGATCATCAAACTTTGATTATTTTTAACGCAGCCTAATTTTAAAGTATGCAGAATGTAAACAAATAAAGCTGTAAGATGAGTTGTATAAGAACTGCTGAATTTTTTTGACGCAAAATTATTTAACTATGGAATCTGGAATACAGGTGATATAAATGAAATATTCACTGATTTTACATAGAGAAGCAGTCGATTTTATAGGATTGCCTTTTTCGATGAAGTTTTAAGCATGGAGTTAGAAAGTACTTTTATCTTCATGGTTTTAAGTTTTAAGTAAAATAAATTATTGTAGTACTGTAACAATTTTAAAAATGCCACCGCTGAATGTATCACACTTTAGAGATGTTTAAATAAAATTGCATTGCAATTTGAAAGTGTTTCATAATCAATGCTTTATGCATGATTGATTTTTCTTGTTATATTGATATTACAACTGGAAGAATCATTAGCATATATCTTAAGAAGAGTGACTTGCTTTTATCGGTATTTTTTAACATATATAAATCATGTCATGTTTATTCTTCAAATTTTGCTAACAAATAATAAAATGGATAATTATATATTATTATTTGTATCCCCCCCGCTTTTAAAAAAATTCTATGGCTGCCCATGGCTGAATGAGATTGTCTCATGTGTATATACTGTTGATAATTTGAGTTTAAATCTTCAACATGGGGTATTCGGATATACGTATACCCCGTTTAAAACGCATGCAGAAACGAAATCTAAAAGGAAATTGTTTTGAGCTTGTTGGCATGGTGTGAATCGTTTTTCTAATTTATTAATGACCCATTTCAAAACTCTAATATATTTATATAAATGTATATATACATTATAAGTAAAACATTAAGATGCGGCCATTGATAGCAGGAGACAGTGAAGCTATTCCTAATGGTGCAGTTAACGATTTATAAGAATCAGTAAATGGGGGAAATTTGGTGACGCAAACGCCAATGACAGCCAATTATATTGAAGCATATTTTGTTATTCAGGACCATTGCCAAAAGTATAAAACCCTTTCGTTAATTTAATTCAAACGGTAACGATGCGCAATGCAGAGAAGTTTTCGTTCCAGAAACTCATGCTTTGGTGGCCAACTCACTTCCGATGATTAATAGCAGATTGAAACGAGACAAGGGAGCGCCTTATGGCAATATTTTCGACATATAAAGTATTTGAATTGGGGAAATTTTCGGTTATATATATATATATATATATAGAACTATACAAATATGAAATATACGTAAAAATGTAATATAATACCACTCAAATCGTTTAAATTAGTTATATATATATATATATATATATAATAGTTTGAAAATCCAATAATTGAATAGAGATAAGTTGCAACTCAAAAAACTCTAACTTTAAAATATACATAATGAAAATAAGTATTAAATACAGAATCATCAATAAAATGGGAAAAAATGTAAATTTCTGGTCATCAAACTGAAGATAATCAACAAATATCAATGGAATGCAATCGATAATTGAAAAACAAATAAAATCCAAGCATTAAAGCTATACACGTGAATAAGCATTAGGCCTAAATAAATGAATTGTTCATTTTGAAAAACTCTTCTTCAAGTCCAAGTATTTAATCAAAATGAACACAAAATGTGTGTTTCTGGTATTATAGATAGATTATATCTATAAACTTAGACTACACACATAAAGATGGAAAAGTTACAAAGGAAACAATAATACCTAGAAAAAAACTCTGCATATGTCCTAACCATTGGAGCCCAGAATGAAGAGACCAGTGTTGCCAATCGCAAAGGATAAAAGTAGAGATCCACTGTTGTCAATCGTGAGAAATAAATAACAGTAATGTGAAAAGGCAATATTAGGTAATATTCTAAGAGCTACAAAATAATGGGGCGTATAATATGATCGAAAACAGTGAGGCTAATGTTTAAGGGGATGTAAATACAATGTAATGTTAATTCAAGAGAATGTTGATGTCTGGCTAATATAAGATACTAAGAAGAGAATTCAAGAATATTCAGCTAATCCAAACTTTTCAACTATACCATTTACTAAATATGCTGGATATTCATATAATTTGCTGGTAATTTTTTGATTATTTATATGCATAGCATGACATTTTTTATCTGATAATCAGTAAATTCTAAAAAGTTGATTAAGTATAATATTTCTAAACAATAGAATCGAGTTGCAGGAATTAAATGTTAAGATTTTATTAATGTTAAAATTAAAATAGCGTTTTTTATCATATAAGCTAGTAACTATTCCATTAATAGGTTCAATAATTAGATTTAAATCCATAAATTTAATGTTATTACTAATAGTGGCTTCATTAGGATTTAATTCCAAATTGTCTGGATAGAAATCTATATATTTGACATAGTTTTCAGTAAATACTAAATAAATCAGATCATCAACATATCTGTAAATTTTATAATATATTGAAGTAAAAGACTGTTCATAATGATAAAGATATAAATTAGCTAACATACTCCTACAGCAGTCGCTTTGTGGAACCCCTGAGACTTGTAAGTATAATTTATTTCCTTGAAAAATATAATTATTGAAAGAAACAAAGTGAAGAAGTTTAGGAATATATATATATATATATATATATATATATATATATATACATGTATATATATATATATATATACATGTATATATATATGTATATATACATGTATATATATATGTATATATACATGTATATATATATATATACATATATATATATATATATGTGTATATATTTATATATATATATGTGTATATATTTATATATACGAGATATATGTGTATATATATATATATATATATATACACATATATATACTATACACTATTTTTCCATATGGACTCAATCAAATATTTAATCATCATAATATAGTTAAAAAGTCCTTTACTTCTCCTAATGAAGACCATAATATTTATAATTCCTTCAACAATCATAAAAGTAAATCAAAAAGAACTAAAAGAGCAAGTAAATATAATAAAAAATTGCCATCATTATCTGAACTAAAAAATGCCATCCTTCAGCAACATGCAAATTTTAAAATTACTTTTGATTGGAAACAATGTAAAAACTGGATTTTCGCAAATAAAAAGCAGCAATTAAATATGGTATATAACCTTTTTCTAAGTATTGCATTTGATAACGTTCATTTTAAACATTTATTCTATGATTTGCTCATTACCAGAAGTAAAAATCTTAATGGTTATTTATATGTCACAGACTTAAACTTTAATGACGAATCAAAACAAAATACTAAAATAAACGAATATTGTACCTTGAATTTTACTAATTCTGTCTTAAATAATCTGAAGATAAATAATTTTTTAAAATCGGTTTCCAATTACTTTCCAGTCAAACATGTAAATCCTAAAATTGCTTATAAATATGATAAACCGCTAGGACGTTATATTTTCAACTATAATCAAATTGCCAAATCAGTAGATATTAATCAAAACTATGAATTGGATAAAGAGTCATATTGCCACTGTCATTTAGAAAAATACAAAGACTTCGTAGATAAACACCATGGGCATGTTATAACGGGAAATCTAAATATTATTAATTATGATGCACTAAGATCACTGATGTTACTGGGTACTAAGTACCGTCTACCTACTAAATTTAAACATAAATTAATTTGTAAAGGTTTATTTCTTGACTTAAATAAATTTATCTATAAAATCAGTTATAAATATCAAATCCCTGTAGAAGCCTTTAAACCCTGGAGAGACTTAATAGAGCAATACTTAAATCATTATATATATAATCAGAAAATTAATAATTCATATAAACTTAATTCAATAAAAAATGGTATTAAAGAAATACAAAATGATTTTGTCATTACATATGTGGATAAGGCATGTGGAAACTACTCAATTATATGTAAATATTATTATAAAAATACCCTTCAGTCACACTTACTTAATAAGCAAATCTATAATTTACATAAAACTAACCTTAAAGTCTTATACAATAGAATATCAGCCAAATATAAACAAATCCATCTAAAAAATAGTTGTAATAACATTCCATATATTGTTTTAGTACCCAAGTTTCATAAATCCCCTGTTGCTTTTCGAACCATTACCAGTGGGCATAATTCTTACATTACTAATGCTGGAAAATTATTATTAAAGATATTACATGAAATATCCTTGTCAGATGAAATCTCAAATAATTGTAAAAAACAGTTTTGAATTAGTTAAGAAATTGAAAACTCTTACTAATATTCGTAGTATTTATACCTTTGATTTCAAAGATTTGTTTAATAATATTAATATAGATGATCTGTATAGAATTATTTTAGGAATTTTTGAAAAATATAATATCAACCTAAAATATTCAAATTTTCTATTTAAAAAATTACTTAACTTCACTCTTTATGAGAATTATATTCAACATGGTGGTACTTTTTTTAAACAACAGGTTGGTATCCCACAAGGGGGTGTGTGCCTCATCTTTGTTAGCTAATCTGTATTTATTCTTCTATGAAAAAAACATTAATCCAAGCTTGCATAATATGCACATGTTTAGATATTTAGATGACATTTTTAGATGACATTTTATGTGTATCCCCAAATAATAATATCCCTATAGTATTAAACTTTTATCCAAAAAATTTACAATTAAATGCAAGTAATAATGACACAAATGTTGCAAACTTTTTAGATTTAAATTTAAATTTACAAAATTGTAATATGGTTATAAACTTGTATGATAAAAGACAGGATTTTAAATTTAATACATCAAAAATTCAACATTTTGACTCTTGTTTGCATATATCTGTATTTAGAAATATTATAATAAACCAGGCTCTTAGAATCAATAAAATTTGTGATGAATATTATAAA
>OX578137.1:22046968-22309468 GCA_951213105.1 Amaurobius ferox
ATATTTAAAATTTATTTGAAAATATTTAGGACTATAAAATGCTACGCAAGAAAACCTTTTTAAAAATTTAAATGGTTAAATTTATAATTAAAAAATTATGCAGTTACTGTTTTTTAAAATTTCAACAGATTATTTACATATCATTTAAATATTTAAATGTGGTTTTGAATTATTTGAGTAATTTAAAATTGCTCTACTCTAAATAATGAAAAACTCTAAATAAGCTTATATGTTTATTAAGTTATATTTAAATATATTATTTAATTTATTGTAATTTGTATTGGGGACAGTACATAAAAAATAATACTATAAAACGTACACATATTTAAATAACTGAGTATGGTTCACAATCAACTTCTTTCTTCTTCAAAGTATTTTGGCACAACAATGCATTTTTATTGCGTCATTGCAACCTGGACAATTAACATTTTTTCTTTATCATATACATATTAGCTTATGTCATTGTTTATTTTCTCCAAATTCCTTCAGAATTGGAAGCTAGAGAGAGTATAAAAAGCTAAATGCAAGCTAAATGTAATGGACTACATCAGCAAATATTTTGGAATCACCTCAATTATTTCTATCTTAATATAACAAAGAAAAAGACACAACAGTAACGTTCTATCACCAAATACCCCAATATATTTATCGACTTTACGTCGAGGCGCAAAATTAGACTAGAAAAACAGTTTTTGCATGTCTTAGAATAAAACGTTTTCTATTATGTATTATTATCAGATGTGAGGTAAAATATTTGAATGTTTTTGCCTTTGTTCATATTTTGGATAAGAATGAATATAGACAATTGCCCCCCCCCTCCCCCCCCCCGATACACACACATAACATCTTAAAATTTCTTTAATAAAAAGCTTTTAGCAAGGGCTCTGGAGTTTCACGCAATTATCGCTGGTTATATAATTTGGAGCTCTTACTTTTTTTCTTTTTTTACAAAGAATGTTCTACGAGGCACAAAAGTAAAATTTTAAAGTAAAATTTTAAGTAAAATAAAAAAGTAAAATTTTAAGTAAAATTTTAAAAAACTTTTTTTCTGGTAGTTAATGAATTGATGTAAGCACTAGAAAATATTTTCGTTCCTCTAATTTAAAAAATGCATTTCGCTAAACACTTATATTGATCAATATTGATATAAATAAATGAATTACTTCTAAATATTTTTCAATTTAGTGTTGTAGCGAGTACACCAAACTGAAATATGTTTCCAAATAACTGTAGCAAACGCTCATAACGAAGTATTAAATGTTTTGAACTGGAGACGTCTTTAGCTCAACTCTATAGTGTTGACCTACCACGCTTTTGCCCATGGATGAAATCTAGGTAGTACCAAGTTGCTGATTTCTTTTTTTCCCTAAAATCATTGAGAGAGGGATACTGTAGCGAACGGTCATAAGGCAGTATTAAATGCCTTAATCTGGAGATGTCTTTAGCTCAATACTATGATGCTGACCTCCAAAGCTTTGTCCCCTTGGGTAAAACTCCATCAGTGCTAAATTGCTGATTTTACGTTTCAGCTACAGTCACTAGAAAAGAGTACTATAGCTAACGCTCAGGAGTCAGCATTAAATGCCTTGAGCAGGAGACGTCTTTAGCTCAAATATATGATGCTGGCCTACCCCGCTTTGGCACCGTGATCAAACCCTGACAGTGCTGAGTTGCAGACTTTACATTTTCGTTACCCTCACTAAAAGGAGAGTGCTGTAGCGAACTCTTAAAGAACAGCATTAAACGCCTTGAGCTGGAGGTGTCTTTATGTCAACGTTGCTGATTTCGTGCTTTCGCTGCAGCCACTTGGAGTGGGAGTACTATAGCGAATGCTCATAAAGCATAGTTAAATACCTTGATCTGCAGACGTCTTTAGCTCAATTGTAAGCTCACCGTCTCCAGATCAAGGAGACACTGATGCTTGCCTACAACGTTTTGGACCACGCAGAACCCGGCAGTGTCATGTTGCTGATTTCACGTTTTTGCTACAATCATCGAGAAGAAGAGTACTGTAGCAAATGCTCATAAGGCAGTATTAAATGATTGTATTTTATACGTCTTTAGCTAAGCACTATAATCATGTGTGTCCATAGGGGACATATGTCCCTCCCTGAACGTTCAAGGCCACAAAGGTGGGCATCAAGCCGGTGGATGTTGCACATCTTATCCTTGTGTTTGATCCACTGATGTCAGTAGTTTGTCTCTCCTGGAAAAAGTCCTATGGGCGCCCATAGCTACAATACTGACCTACCACTCTTTTGTCCAGGGACAAAAATCCCGGCCGCATCAAGTTGGTGATCTCGAATTCGCTCTACATCGAGGACTTTGGACAAGAGCGAAGCAACCTTGGCTCTATTATTTTCAGTTATTCAGCTTTATCTTAAGAACATCTGCATGTAAAAAAGTAAAATCCAGATAAGATGTCACCAAGAGGCTGTTGAATGAAAGATTAAAAAATGTCCTGCACTTTCTTCATCAACTTCGTAATTGGCAGTACAATTCCCACAGCGCACATTATTACAGCCTCATGACCGCTCATTCACGTCAACTTATAGCGCGTATGCCTCACCTTCAACTCAACAACAGCTTCGTTCAGAATTTGAAAACTCACTGGGAGGGGGAGTATTGTAGCTGTAGCGAAAGTTCTCAAATTAGTAATAAATGCCTTAGGCTGGAGACGTCTTGAGTTTAACTCAATGATGTTGGCCTACCATTTGGTTACGGGACCAGTTCCAGGTGGTACCAAGTAGCTGATTTCGCGTTATCGCTGCCAGCGTCAGCGCCTCAGCGATTGAAGTGCGAGTGTTATGCCGCACGTGGTACAGTATCGATATGGAGACGTTGCGGAGTCTCCATATCAATGTTTTGAATTTTGTACTGTTATTGGCTATTGATTTTTGTACTAACTTATTGCCAGTTTGGCTGTGGGCAGTGGACTCCCCGGCCTTATTTATAGCGTCTTTCCCTGCAAATCCTTGTCACACCATATTACATAGTATGAGAAAGTTAAAATACAAAAATTTAAAATCACCCTCATCAAACATCCATAATTTTATCATCTATTTTACGTTGGGAGAGTAAATTAGACTAGAAAGATTATTATTACTTTTTTTTTTGCATGTCCTATATAATAAAATTCTTCTGTGCATTATTAGCAGGTGGGGGGAGTAAAAAGAATTTGCCAGTTTGTTAGAATTTTATAAAGGATAACAACAAATACCCCTAAATTCTTAATTTTTTTTCCCCAGAAAACTTTTCGCCCGGGTTTTAAAGTGCCATGCAATTATCGGTGGCTGTATTATTTTAAGCTATTATTTAAAGAATGTGTTTTGGGATAGAATGAAAAATTTCCACACTAATTGTTATATCTTTACAATTTCAGAAATTTATGTAAGCACCAGAAACACTGGAAATTTTAAAAATGGTTCCTATACTTTACGTTATATATTTTTCTTTAAAATAATTAAATTTTAAAATCTTGCAGTTGAATTTTAAAGCTCTAAATATTTTGATTAAATGAAATTTTTAAATGCAGTCTAAATAAACCAAATTTATGCATATTATTTGTTTTATTTAGGTTCAGCAATTTAGATATGCTTAAATAAATTGAATATTAAGGCATTTGTGTTGAAAATAATTTGAGTATATTTAGAATTTAAAATATATTTCAATATTTAAATGTTTATATGAAGTATATACCACTATTTTCATTTAAAAAAATAAAATGTAAAATTAAAGCATAATAATTTTTTCTTTTTATTAAAAATTAATTTCATATGCAATGCAAATTTAAAGAACAAAATAGTATTGTATTCTTTTACTAAATTATAAAAATTCCAATGAATTTCCAATGAGTTTGTTTAGCATATGCCAATTTATAAGAAGCTAAAATTAGTAGCAAAAGGGATTCCCGTACTATTTTTATTAATATTAAAGAAAACGTTGTTTCAATTATAATAGTTCGAAGCTCAAACGATATTAACACTTTAATAATGCAAAAAATATGGCCAAAGATGGCACCTTTTCAAATTAGTTGCTCTTATTGGTTGTTGCAAACTGTAGGTGCTCAGTAATTATTATGTACCGCGACGCTTACTTTATACATGCTTTAATGCAGGGTCCACAATCTTTTACTATCAGCACGTACCATACTATGTAAAATTCTTATAGGGAGCACCAGCACTTTTTTTCTTAGAATCACCAGTATTATGTTGATTTTTAGGGATCACCAGTACTATGCTGATTTTTTAAAGAGTAACAGTACTATGTTAATTTTTAAAGAACATCAACACTATGTTAAATTATTTTAAGGAGCACTTGCGCTGTGCCAAATTATTATAAAGAGTTACAACACTATTTCAAATTTTTCTAGTGACAGCCAACATGCCATAGTATTATATTTTGCTTTTCAGAAAATAACAAATGAAAATGTTCTGTGAATTAATACATAAATCAGTTTTTGATATTAATTAAATATGTATTTGAACTTTAAAAAATTTTGCAATTTTTTGATGCAATATACATAAATTACGGCTAAAAATTGAATTTGTTCTTATAACTAAATGTCCAAAAAATTTTCAAGTATTCTAATTTAAATTATAGTAAATTCCATGGATGCTTAGTGAACATACCATGTTCTTATAGTTACATATTTCATATAAATTAGTTCAAATATATCTAGTTAAACTAAATATCTTATTTAGTTAAACCTTATAGGGATTAAATTACTCTTTTCATAAACAAGAAAGTACAATTGTCAAATATTCTCAAAAACTACTTTATGATTTATGAGAGCACTAAATTATTGCGAACCTCTGTTTTAGTGCAAAATTATCCTTTGGTTATTTTGCAAATTATTTATTATTTTTTTTATTTTCAATATTTTATTTGATTATAATTTGCAAAATTATTCTTTTGTTATTTTGCAATTATTTTATTGGAAAATAATTTATTTCGACGAAAATGTTATGTAATTTTAACTCGTACAATGGGACAGACGATTTTCAACTGATTATCAATTCCAACTTCCCAAATTGACCTTTCAGCTGGCATGCAACGGAACAACAAACAATACCAGTTTCGAACTGCATTCCTTGCGAGATCCATCCTCGCTCGTTCCTTTCTCCCCATCGGTTCGCCGTCCTCTTGAATGAGAAAAATGGAGGGAAATAACGCGCGCGTTTTTCCATCCACATTCATTCATCCATGCATTCTCGCATTCATTCACAAGACGTGCGCGCGTGTGTGTGGGCTCTTCTACGAAGGAATGGAATGCAGCTTCTTCCAGAGGTCAGGGCAGTAAGTGTGTGATTGGGTAAAAAGGGTTTCGTAGGAAAAAAGGCCTCTGCATTCCGTAGGAAAGGAACCGGAAGACCGCAATGAGGAAGGTTTCTTGGGGATGGAGGAAATATTACGAAGTACGTACAGTATAGATCAAAGAACAATTACGAACGATACAAGAATTTTATCTGCACTGCAACGTTGGGAAAACTTATTATTTTGGGGAGGTTAAAGACTTTTACTCATTGTTTTCTCCTTAAAATTCGCTTTATTGTTCTTAATATTCAGAACATAAAACAGTGATAAATATCTACTAAACTGTGTTTAGTTCATTGAGAAGGTTTAAAATAACGGCATGTGAGATGGATAGAACTGCGAGAAGGTAGGTGATTGATTCTCAAGAGAGGAGAAAATGCTCTTCAGTCGGTTTCTAGGATCACTTTTCCTATGTTTCATGGATGGAAACACTTTTTCATATGGATACGAGGATGCAAACATTATAATATATTTTTGAGCATGATTCACAAAGTTCGGAAATGTTGATTTTGGCATGGATTTGTAAATATCCTGTTTTGCTCGGGGAGGGGGGTGGGGATGTATTGAACACAACAACGGACTGCATTCGGCTCGTGGTCTGTAGTTTACCCATCCCCTGTGTTAGGTCTGGAAGGATCGGTAGCACATACTTTAGCCAAATTTCTCTAACATAATTTCGGCCAAGCCGGCTTGGGCTTAGGTTTCAAAAGTTCAGGGAAAACCAAATCAGACATATTCAATATTTGAAAAAATATAAATAAAATTTAGTAGAGAACATAAAATTCTTAATAACAAAATACACTTCGGACCTTGTTTTTGACCTTTTATTAACAAGAGCAAGACTGCTAGGTATTCATCTCACACTTTCACACCAAAAAGGAAAAACTAACCAATCTTATTGTGTTATTAATTACACAAATCCTATATTTAATTATATAAACCTTACACAAATTTTTGAAACATTCCAATCCTTTTTTCCAATTAAAAATATTAATATAAAATATATCCAGTTAATATATGTTAATATTAATATAAAATATATCCAGTTAATATATGTTAATATTAATATAAAATATATCCAGTTAATATATGTTAATATTAATATAAAATATATCCAGTTAATATATGTTAATATCAATATAAAATATATCCAGTACCTTTAGGACTTTAAATATACAACTACAATCTTTTATCAAAACAGTTGAACAATTCTGTATCTTGTTCATGTACGGAATCATGCTATCTACCCTTTATTGACCAACATCATGGACATGTAATCACCGGAAATCTCAATTTAATTCAGGAACCACATTTCAAACAATTTCTCAGCTATAGATCTAAATACAGACTACCACTACTATATAATAAAGAGAAAATAATACAAGCTTTTGACATTGATCTAGATAAATATATATATAAAATATCAGATAAATACCACTGCCCCTTTTGAAACCTTTAAGAGCTGGCAAGTACAAGTCACCTGGCATGCAAAACAATTGATACAACAATTACCTATACCAAAATATACACATAATTACCAAGACGTCTTTAAAGAGATCAAGTTAATCCAAGACAAATTTGTAATCACTTATGTTGATACGGCATCAAGTAATTATGCGTTTATTTGCAAAAATTTTACTTGGACGAACTCAAGCTGCAACTCCATACCTCAATTTCATTAACTCCTACAAACTCTAATATCACTATTATAAGTAATCAAATTATTGCTTACTTCAAACTTCTTAAACAAAAACACAATCTTAATTTTCCTTACTTGATATTCATACCCAAATTCCATAAATCACCCATTTCTTTTAGAACTGTTACTATAGGATTTAATTCATACACAAATGCTGCTGACAAACAACTTTTAATTATACTAAATCAGATTTATGATCATTTTACTACACAACAAATACATATAATCAAAAATAGTTTAGAACTGATTAATAACTTAAAACAACTCCCATACATACATGATATTAATACGTTTGATTTCAAAGACCTCTTTAATAACATTGATATTAATGATTTATATAAAGTCATACTATATTTATATGAACAATTTACTCAATCAAAAAACATCTCTTTTTCTAAATTCAAAACATTATTAAAATTCATTCTGTTCAAACAGTGTATATCTCAAGGAAATTGCATATACAAATTAAATAAGGGAATACCATAAGGAGGAATCTCTTCCACAATATTGGTCAAGCTTTATCTACAATTTTACGAAATTCAGTACCCTTTCAACAGTCATATCATGTACAGATATATTGATGATCTAATTATTATTGGAATTACTTATGAAGCACCCATATTAAACTTTAATTTTTATCCACCTGATCTACAACTAATTGACTATGTATATGCATCAAACTGGACCAATTATCTAGACGTTAGTTTAAAAATTCAAAATGAGACACATTAAAATTTAAAATATACGACAAAACAGAAACTTATGACTTCAAAGTAAATAAACTTCAACATTATTCATCCAATCTTTCAAAATCAGTATTTAAAAATATTATTAATAACCAGTTATTAAGAATAAAAATGTTAATTACACCATGTTACTACAAAGAACATATTTTTAAATTCATCAACAACACTATCCAAAATACCTACCCGCCAAACCTTATTTTTTCATTTATTAAAACACATTTCAATTTAAAATTCAACACCTTGCTACAATTACAGCAACATATTGACAGATCATTCTCAAACAATTTTAAATAATTTTTCATCTCCATGTTTCACTTCCCACAGTTGAAATCTTAGTATATAGAATTAACTGTAATCTGTTTTAAGTTAAAATGTTTAGTCAGTATCCCGTAATCTGCTCTGTTAAGCAGCACAAGTGGTAAATACATTTAAATTATTATATATTCTTATTCCTTTTTACTACTTCTTTCTTTCTTTCTTATTCCTTTTTATTCTTATTCCTTTTTATGTATTTTCCTATAATACTTAGCCAAACGCTGGTATATTTGATTATATTTGATTTTTATATTTGATTTCTTATATATCTGATCCATTTTATATTTTCTTCTACGTCGGGCCATGTGCATTATTTCTGTAATACAATTTACAGTAATGCACACAGAAACATAGAATCCGCATTAACTAAACATGTATGGCTCTTGATAACGTATATGGTTTCGGAAATGCTTTTCACTTCGTTCAATTTATTCAATTTCAAAAAAAAAAATTGGGAGCTAGAAAAGGCCTAGCTCATCGTGCAAAACAATGTTTCTGTTTTGCAACTTTTCATCTTTAAACACATTTCTTGCATTTCACCATGTATGTTTATGCAGGGAACAAGGGGATTAGAACTTTAAGTACCTGCATTACATATATGATTTATATCAATACTTTCATCTTAATGTGTTAAAAAAAATTTATTCACCCCTCTTTACCACTTGTAGTTCTTATTCCATTCCTTAACTTATATATGAAACGGGGAAGGGGTATTTTATACCAATTTAATACATGTTTTATTTATAATGTTTTCTTATCATGTATTTTTAAATATTCAACGGCTTGTCGTATAGTACTTTTGATGTCACATTTACATTTCAGTCCATCTTCCTTTCATTTATGCTACACAGAACATTTTCTATTAATGATCAATCTCAGGTATATATAATGCAAGTAAAATAAAAATTCTTCAATTATATATATATATATATATATATTAGGGAAAACATTTACTTATATTTTGAGAGCGAAAATTACACATATCATTTAATTCGGGTTATTGACACAATTGTATAAATAGAATTTGGGGTTGGTTAGGGCCAAGATCTTTAGGCCGGGTAAGGATTGGTTTCTTCATTTGATAATTTCTTCGGGTTCAGACCGAGTTCGAGCTCTGGTACAGTCGAACCGAGCTAGGTGAATGTAGGAGATCTACTTCTATTGTCTGACAATCTTTAACAGTATTTATAATAAAAATATGAACTTTTAGTGTGCATTTAAAGTTAAAAATATGAAAGTAGAGAAAATGGGAGATTACAGTGCTATACATAATTTAGCCAAACTTTACCCAATAGAGAACCATAATAATTATTTAACCAAAAGAGTTATGATCACTAACCCTCGCCTCTTTCAATTTGCGCCTCTACACCTCTATATCTCGTCTCTAAATGGATGCATTTCTATATAAATCTATAAATATATTTTATAATCTATGAATATAATCTATATCTGTAATCTATATCAATAATCTATGAATATATATTAAGGAGTTATCATCTTAAAATCACGTCCTTTCATTTACTCAAGCTCAATATGCCTGGGTTTTTAAGCAGTTAATAGTTATCAGTAGTTTCCAGATTGTTAGCTAGAAATTTTAGAAATATTAATTTTACAAGGGATTGTTTAGTCTCTTTACAATTATGTAAAGAAGATGACAACACAGATGAAGAACTATAGTTTTAAAAAGGTACTAAATTTAGTATATGATATTATTTTTGTTCCTTTTTTCAATAAGAAATCCATCAGTCGGAACCAGGATTCAAACCTAGGTCTCCTGCATTGCACCCAGGTCTCCTGCATTGCACCCAGGTCTTCTGTATTGCACCCAGGTCTCCTGAATTGCACCCAGATCTCCTGAATTGCACCCAGGTCTCCTGCATTGCCCCAGGTCTCCTCCATTGAACCCAGGTCTCCTGCATTGAACCCAGATCGTCTGCATTGCACCCAGGTCTTCTGCATTGCACCTAAATCTCCTGCATTGCACCCAATTCTCCTGAATTGAGCCAAGGCCTCCTGCATTGCACCCAGGTCTCCTTATTTGCCCTCAGGTCTCCTTATTTGCCCTCAGGTCTCCTTATTTGCCCTCAGGTCTCCTTTATTGAACCCAGGTCTCCTTCATTGAACCCAGATCGCCTGCATTTCACCCAGGTCTTTTGCATTGCACCCAGGTCTCCTGCATTGCACCTAGGTCTCCTGCATTGCACCCAGGTCTCCTGCATTAAGCCCAGGTCTCCTAAATTGCTTACCTACTACAGTGATTTTTGAACAGAAATAGTGTAATGGAGAAGCGGGATGGATATCAGGTAAAATATGTGTTGTAGAATTTACAATTAATTATAATTCTAAAAACGATTAAATAGCTAGTAAAAATATGAATTTAGAGTTGCATTTGATTAATGCACATTTTAGATAAAAAGAGTATATAAAATTGAAATAAGATGAATATGATAAAATACATATTTATTATCTTTATTAGTCAGATGTCGTTCATAACTTGTAGACTTCACGTATACAGTAATTATCCAAGAATATAGCAATATAACAATGCTTGCGAGAAAGGAGAAGGGGGAGGGGGAAGATAGATTTTGTGTTGACTTCAGGATCCTGCATTTGATATTGGGTACATAAATCAGTTTTATTTAATATTTAATATTTATAATATTTAGTATTTAATATTTAATATTTATTATACGTACTAAAATGTAAATTATTTCAAAACTATTAGTAAACTCATTATTGTATATATTTGTAGTAATTCTATTTGTATTTTAATTTTCTTGTAACTTTTTTAACAGACAGATGCATTTCAATATATAATTATTTTATTAATAGACAAACGTATTAATACGAAAGATAGACAGGAAAGAAAAGACATATTTTAAAAAAAAAAAAAATTAAATAAAATATTAAAAGAAATCGAATGTTGAATAAAATAAAAATATGAATGGAAATGAAAAAATGCTAAAAAAGTACACAACCAATAAAAAAAAATTACTTCGAATGTAGGATACTCTCTTCTAGTATTTCTTTAATAGCTTTCTTTAATTTCTTATTTCATTTCTTATTTCATTTCAGAAAATAAATATTTTTGTATTTTAAATTAAATTTTTCAATATCTATTCCTTTTAAAACATATTCCTTTACTTTTCAATAAACAGAAAAAAGAATTAATATAAATGTAATTATAATTGTTCAAAATTATACTTATTTTTTCGTTCATCAATAGAATTCATATTATTTCTCGAAAGATGAAAACAAAGAATGGAGTCTATAAAAGATGTCGAATATCTTTATTTCCTCTTTATTTATAAATAGTTATCCGCTACATTTTTGTACGACCCCTCGTTGTCTCCATCTTCTATCATGGCATCACAAACGGATATTCTCGTTTATGCACTTCCGACCGATGAGTCCCTCTGCGGGATTATTTTTTTTTCTTGCTCCATGATTGGTCCATTGTCTGGGTTGCACAAAATACACGTGGGAAGCATCTGTATTATTAGCAACCGAGACAAAGTGGGGAGGGCCCAAGAGTTATTTTTTTTTATCAGACGGCGCACTAAGTTAAAAAAAAATCCAGTAGAGAGTACACCTTATTTTTATATTGCTTATATAAATCAGAAGCAGAAATATTCGGCGTTGCCCGATATACAGACAGTTCTTTTTACTAACAGAAGGTGCAAATGCCTTATCTCACAATTTTGAGTACGTAATCTAGTAATAAAAAAGTTCTAATTTATATTATATCCCTATAATATCCAAATTTATTTACATATAGAGAAAGTCACGTGTTGGACACGTCAGATTTATTTCACTTTATGTTTTACCTTTAAATTTTTTAGGATTTAATTTTATCACAATAAATAAAACTACTACTTGTAAGAAATTAACTTACAATACTTCCTTGAAGAAAGTAGGCATATGTCAGTTACGTGACTTAACTGATATATGCCCGCATTCTTCAAGGGAGTAAGTTAATTTAACTATATTTGTTATGCCTATTAAGTAACTTAACTGGCGATATGCTTCCTTTCGTCAGGGTAAACACTGTAAATTAATTTAACTTTATGTTTGTTTATTAACTTTTGTGGTGACAGTCTAACCAAGAGTCGTATGACCTCTCCGAAAACATTCTGTTTCAACTAATCTTTATATATTTTATTTCATTTTTATGTAAAATCGTAAGGCCAGCAGGACCAAATGGCTGCGTTTTATTTGCACATTGATTGTGTATTTGCAAATAATAAAATTTATATAAAAACCAATAAAATATTTTGAAATAAAAGTATAAGTAATTTTTAAACGGAACTAAGATGATTTACTTTTTACACTAGTCTGTGAAAATTCTTTTGTATGGCAAGAACAGAAATTCTTGCATTTAAATTTTTCGGCTTTATCACTTTTATTAGCAGATATATCCGACCTTGCTGGAAAACTCAAATTCCATTAGCGTTCTAAATGATATTGTTTCTTTAAAAGAAAATCTTATATTTAATTTAATTCCCCTAAAGAGGTATTAGAGTCTATTTTCTTGCTATACACAATTATATTTGCGGGCATATCTGAAGAACACAACATCATTTTCCTGTTTGTAAATAAATTTACAAAAAACATTAAGTTTGTGTCAATAAACGCCAAATTGAAGAATTATAAGATCGGCATAATATGTAATTATTATAATGAATTATAATGGAAATTACAAAATTTGCTTATCTATCAATTCCTTTATTATTTGAATTAGATACATTAAATGAAAATGGTCTGTCGTATAATTTAATTTCGTTGATAAGCAACATTATATAAATTTTCGGAAAATAATCGTCTGCATAATGCTATTTCTACGGTTCTATGGAAGGTTCAATTTTGCGTTTTATTTAATATTTCGATAATCCCTGACCTATATACGACACATGAATAAAGTTACCCATGGTGAAATATAGAAACTATACGATATTTGAGGGGGAATAACCTTCAGCGAGAAATCTAAGCGTCGTAGGACCATGGAATTTGGAATACAGGCACTTCATTTTCTTTTAAATTTAGTTTAGTTATTTTATGTTTTACCCCGATTTGGCCGATATGCGCACAAATCGATTCCTGAAACTGATCTATATATATATATATATATATATATATATATATATATATATATATATATATATATATATATATATATATATCGTGGTTTTGCTACTATGGTAATGTTAATATTTCGCGATTACTTGAATTGATTATTCTTATGATTACATTTTTCTAATATATATATTTATATATAATCTGAAACAGGCATTTGTTTCAGTTAATTAGAATTAAATACTCAGACCTGAAGATGAATTTAATTCTGATTAATCAGCGAATTTGGGCCGGTGCTGTTCTTTTCTCTTATCAGCATTATGGCTGTGGTTTTGCTTCTATGGTGATGTTAATATTACTTGAATTTTTTATTATTACATTTTTCTAATATATATATATATATATATATATATATATATATATATATATAATCAATAATCTATATGATAAAAAAGATTCTTACAACTTCACTATCATAAAGCTGCTATCATACCAATCCTGTAATTCTTTTCAATTGTTTAGAAATATCATTTTAAACCAGCTATTTCGAATACATCGACTTTCTGATCCTCGGTTTCACTTTCTCCACATCAATAATCTTAAACGCATTTGTCAAAATTACCAATATCCGGAAGTATTTGTAAATAATATTATTAATAATTTCAAATATACCACGTAATAGTTTTACACATGCATTATTTATCTTTGATTGGATAACTCAATTTTGAGAATTCACCCATTCTTATCACCTGACTTACAACTTGGCCTGAGTCTAATACTGATTAGTGATTACTATATGTGAAGGATTACTTTCCACTTGTCCTGAGCCCTATACTGATTACTATTTTTGAAAGTCTCCATACATATTATGTATCGTTCACGGCTAATAAAAGATACTATGAATAGAATTCATATATATATATATATATATATAAAAGGGAGAGAGAGTCCAATGGCCAATAACAATAAACAGTACTTGGAAACCTAGTATTCTATGTAGTTAAAAACAAAACTTATATGAGAAATTCCTGAAAAGTATTTCATAATATTTTGTTGTAAAGCAAGCTTTAATTGAAAATTTTAAAATTTAAGGAAGTATTAAATATTAAATTTCAATAAATTGGAATAGATAGATAAGGGAGTTAAATATTACAAATGAAATGCCTTAATTGATAATAAATATTATAGTTTGGAAAACTATTAGAATTTGCACAAATATTTTCAATTACGAACAGAGTCGGGTATATTTACTAGTCCTTTATATTAAAGGAACATTTTGTTATCGAGCATCTTTTACATCACAACATTAAATAACCACTCAGGCACGATGTAAACCTATCTCAACCATTAGAAAAAAAAGCATCTGGCTCTAACAATCCAGTGCAATTGATTATAAATCAAAATGATATCTCAGAAAACGTCAGTTGCAGAAACAACCAAAACGTACAATCATCTTCCTATATCATTACAAGGCGAATGCTGTTGATATATAAATCTTGAGGATCTCTCTCCCCCCCCCCCCCCTAATCCCAACATCGCCAACAGAGTATGTGCATATTGCTGACAATTAGATTTTCCGCACTTTTCGACTCACTTGCTGAAAAGAACCCACCCACCGAAAGAGGAACAGATGTTATTTATTCTTTTGATAACTCGTATGCAATGTATGATGTCACGGTTATATTCAGAGGTATAAAGGAATCTTTGGAAAATATTTTAGGATTAGGACCACTATATGAAAGGGAAAAAAATTAATTAAATGTTTGTTTTTATCAAAACATATAGCAAAAATGAAACAAAATTGAGAAGGAACTATTACTTCATTTTATCGTATTGTTACTATTTTATTATATTGCAATCATTTTATTTTAATGAAATATTACTATTTTATTTTATTTTACTTTTCATTTATTTATTGTATTATAACAGTGTTACTTTATTGAAACTATTATAATTTTGCGCTGTTATATTAATTTATATTTTACTGAAAGCAACAAAATTACGAAAAATGCAGTATGGTAATGTTTCTTTAGTAAATTGTATAAATAGTAATAATTTTAAATTCTTCTATTTTAGAAAATGTATTTAAAGAAATATTGTATTTTATTTTAATGATAATTTTTGACGTTGTAACTTTTAAAAATTGTTACTATTTTATTTTTTTGTTTTGTAACTATTATTTTATTAAAGTTACCGAAACAAAGTTACAAAAATATAATTAATAATAATACTTTATTATTAATATAAATATAAATTTAGAATTTATTTTTAATATAAAGTTAGATATTATACTTGGATATTATATTTCAAAATCATTACTATTTTATTATAGTGCATTAGATTAATTTTATCTTTTAAAACTATATATATATATACATAGTATATATATATATATATATATATATATATATATATATATATATATATATATATATATACATATATATAAATTATATACTATTAGTAATAATATTATTTTTTTGGATTTAAGTATTTTTATTGAACCTTCTAATAGAATTGTTACAAATTTATATGATAAAAAAGACTATTTTAATTTTAACATTAATAAAATCATCTTACCATATTATACTTAATCAGCTTTTTAGAATTTATAGATTATCTGATAAAAAATTTCATGCTATGCATATAAATAATCAAAAAAATACCAGCAATTTATATAAATATCCCTCTTATTTAGTAAATGGTACAGTTAAAAAGTTTAGATTAGCTGGATTTTCATGGTATCTTATATTCAAAGTATCTTATATTAGCCAGACATCACCATTCTCTTGTATTAATAGTACTTTTATTTTTACATCCACTTAAACATAAGCCTTACTATTATTACCCTACTTTTATGTAGATTTTATTGTATATTATTACTTTTTCTTATCTTTTCGCATTAGTGCTTTTTATTTCTTATGAATGGTAACAGTAGATCATTTCCTTTTCCTTTGCGAATGGCAACACTGGTTTCTTCATTCAGGGTTCCAGGGTTCGACTGGTTCGGACATATGCAGTGTTTTTGCCAGGTATTCTTCTTTCCTTTATTTTACCTTCTTTATGTATGTTGTCCAAGTAGAAATAGTTTATAGATATAATCTATCTATTTCTTCAGAAACATACATTTTTTGTGTTTGCTTTGACAAAATACTTGGACATTAATGCTTGGATTTCATTTGTTTTTCTTTTATCGATTCCATACCATTGATTTTTGATGATTTTCTTTAACTTGATGATTTGTATTTTTTTCCATTTGATTGAAGATTTGCTGATTTATACTTTTATTTTATAGGCTTGTTAGAAAGTTAGGTTTATCGAGTTACAGCTTCTCACTTTTATTTCATTGGACTTTAAAATAATTATATATATATATATATATATATATATATATATATATATATATATATATATATATATATATATATATATATATATATAATAATAATAGTTTGAAAGTCCAATGAACGAAAAGTAAGAAGCTGCAACACGATAAACCTAACTTTCTAAAACACCCACAAAATAAAATATAAAACAGCAAATCATCATTCAAATGGAAAAAAATACAAAACACTAGTAATCAAGTTATAAAAAATCAACAAAATTCAATGGTATGGAGACGAATAAAGAAAATCTTAAAAATTCAAGCCAAATCGCTATACACGTGGAAAAGGGTTAAGCCTAGAATATAGAAATGTTCACTTCGCAAAATTCGTTCTCAAGTCCAAGCATTTTGACGAAGCAAACACAAAAAATGTATGTTTCTGAAGAAATAGATAGATTGTTTCTATAAACTATTTCTACTTGGAAGACATACATAAAGAAGGAATAAAAAGAAAACATGAATACCTGGAAAATGCACAGCATATGTCCAAACGAGTCGAAACTGGGAACTCTGAATGTAGAGACCAGTGTTGCCATTCGCAAAGAAGAAATAAAAAAATGATCTACTGTTGCCATTCGTAAGAATTGAAAAACAGTAAAGCGAAAAGGAAAGAAAATAATAATATACAAAAAGAGCTACTGAAAGATGGGGCTAATAATCGTAAGGCTGACGTTGAAGAGAATGTAAAAATAAAAGTAATAATAATAATAATACAAGAGAATGGAGATGTCTAGCTAATATAAGATACAATGAATAGAATTATAAGATACTATGAAAAGAATTATGAAAATCCAGCTATTCTAAACTTTTTAACAATTCCATTTACTAAATAAGAGGGATACTTATATAAATTGCTGGTAATTTTGAAATTAATTATATGCATAGCATGACATTTTTTATCAAATAATCTATAAATTCTAAAAAACTGATTAAGTATAATATTTCTAAACAATTGAATCAAGTTACATGAATTAAATGGTAAGATTTTATTAATATTAAAATTATAATAGTCTTTTTTATCATATAAATTTGTAACAATTCTATTAGAAGGATCAATAAAACGATTTAAATCCAAAAAATTAATATTATAACTAATACTAGCTTCATTAGGAATTAATTCCAAATTGTCTGGATAGAAATCTATATCTATGAGATAATTTTCAGTATGTACTAAACAAATCAGATCATCAACATATCTGTAAAAAGTATAATCTATTGAAGTAAAAGATTTTTCATAATAATAAAGGTATAAATTGGCTAACATACTGCTACTGCAGCCACCCTGTGGAACTCCTGAGACTTGTAAGTATAATTTATTTCCTTGAAAAATATAATTATTGAAAATAACGAAGTGAAGAAACTTAGGAAAATTTATAAAATTAATTTGAGTTGAAAGATTAGTAATATAAGCATTATAAAGAGCTAAAATTACATCATATAGATCAGAGATCTTAATATTATTCAAAATATCTTTAAAATCAAAAGTTTGAAATCCTATTATTTTTCTAAGAGATGTTAATTTATTCTTTAATTCTTTACTATTATTTAGAATAAGATAATTATTGCTAGTCTGGCATAAACAATTATTTATTAGATTTAAAGAATTTAGTAATAATTTACTCGCAGTAGTAGAGTATGTATTATGGCCACTAGTTACTGTTCTAAATTTAATAGGATTTTTATGAAATTTTGGAATAAGCACTATATAAGGAAATTTAAGATATTTATATTTAATACTTAAATCACTATACATATTGATAATTTTCAATTTAATACTATTAATGGAATGTAAATCAAGTTTAAAAAGACTATTATTTTTTAAATAATCTAATAGAAATTGAATATAAAATTTTTTACAGATAATAGCATAATTATTAGAGGCTTTATCAACATAGGTGATAACAAAAGATCTTTGTAAATCAATAATGGAATGTTTAATATTATCAATATTGTATACATATCTAGACAATTTAATATCTCTAATAGCATTTATAATAGATTCTAATAAAGTAAATTTCCACATATTAAATGCCTCTAATGGCAGAGGGTATTTACAAGCTAATTTATGCATATATTTATCAAGATTAAGGTTAATTGATTTTAAAACTTCAAAAGAATTATTACAAGAAGGTATCCTAAATTTAGTGCAAAATGACATAACTGTTCTTAACATATTGTCACTAACAATGTCTAAATCGCCTGTAACTATATGCCCTAAGTCTGGATTTAGAGATTTAGAAAATTTGTTTAATTTATAAATACATTCACTATCTACATTTGACTGAGAATCATGTTCAAAAAAGAGAGATTGTGAAATTTCATTATAATTAAATATTGATCTACCAATAGGCTTGTTGTATTTAAAAGTCTTTGAAACGCACAAATCTCCAATAGGCAATAAATGTTTGAACTTGTTAAACAGATGACCAAAATTTAGAGAATTATAAATAGGATGTTTGAAAGAGATTACACAATAAGAATTAGTAGTTGTATTATTATTATGAAATTGATTTAGTTTTAAATTTAAATACTGTGATCTTGTAATAAGTAAATCATAGAAAATATGATTAAAATGTTCATTAGCAGGACTTAATTTAAAAAAAATGGCATAAACTTTATTTAAATGTTTTTTCTTGACCGCAAAAACCCAGGATTTCACGAACTTCCATTGAAAAGTGCTATTAAATTGATTATGTAGACTTATAATCTCAGATTTATGATCATTTTGTAAGGAATGTCCCTTTCCACGTTTAAATCTTTTGAATTTAACAGATTCACTATCATTTAAAAGGGGTTTCAAAAAAAGGTGATTAAAAATAGAATATTTATTATCTACAAAATTATTTTTTACAACATTATCATTTAGATACATTTGATTTAATCCATATGGAAAAAGAGTACACTTTGATTTAATATAGTAGTTTTCAAAATAAATCCTATCTGTTGATTTTGTTTTTATATCTAAAATATGTATAGTAATATTTTCAAAACCGTGTTTAGCAAAGTGTTTATATTCAATTTTATTGGTAGTAGGAAGAAAACTATTATATTGAGAATATATTTTTTGACGTGATCTCTGTGTACATTCATACGTAGATGAATGGGATTAGTGGTTTGTCCTATATATGATAGATTGCAAATGTTGCAAGATAAACAGTAGATGCAATTGAAAATTTTACAGAAAGGCAGAAGATTATCTTGGTTCGTAATTTGAGTATTAGAAGCAAAAGGGCAGGTTTTGCATTTCTTATTCTTACATTTATTGAAATTATAATTTTTAGTAGGGTAATCATTATATTCAAAATTATCCATGGCACAAAGTTGGTAATATATATATATATATATATATATATATATATATATATATATATATATATATATATATATATATATATATATATATATATATATATATATAAGGATCAAGATTATTAACGGAACGATTATTAATGCGTATGGATACTTGAGTCATAAAAAACATATTAAAAACTCTAGACATAATTTAATTCATACATATGGTAATAATATAATTTATGTGAAGTAATAATTTTATCGATACTGCTATTTTAAAAAAACAATATTATTATTACTGTGTTTTGATTGTACTATTTTAATGATATACTTCGGCATTATTACATTCCATATTTCATGTAAATGTTTTTTAACTATTTTATTTCATTTAAAATAAATCATTTACTTTATCAAAACTGAAAAATATGATATATGAGCAATAATTATTTTTTCATAAATTATATGGATGAAAATAATTTTACATATACTTACTATTTTATAAAACTAAAATTTATTTTCACCTTACATTTCAAAATTATTGCTATTTTCCTATTTAGGCTAGTTTCATTTTTACGGAAGAATGCTTGCACCGAATTTAATGAAATTGTGTAAGTAGCTGTAAAATAGTCCCCCTTAAAACTTAATCCATGTTTCGGGTTTCTAGGACCAGGAATTATCGAGATATTAATAAGAATCGAACCTCCCACAGAGATAGCATTATTCAAGCGTTTTATTCCCGCAAATATATATTGCCTTTGTCTTTGTGACCTGAATTACGCTTCATAATTTCCTCCTTTTGTTTGAATTTCTTTTACTTCTTTGTATTTTGTAGAAAAATTTTGGAATAGTGTATTATGAGTTACTACTTACATTCTAACATTGGATTTACAATTTTATATATATATAATTGAAGATTTTTATGATTACTTGTAATATATATATACCCGAGAAATACCAAAGAAAATTGCTTGTAAACTGAAGGTAAAGGTAAAAAAATTGCAAATCAGAAGCCTAGTGTAGCACGATGAGCTATGCAAGAAGTTTGGAAATTGAATAAATGGATTCTAGTGAATATAAAAGAATAAAATGAATATGGAAAGCATTTCTGAAACCATGTACGTTATCAAGGGCCATACATGTTTCATTAATGCTGATTCTACGTTTCTGTTTACACAACTGTAAAATGTATTACAGAAATAATGTAAATGGCCCGACATAGAAGAAAAGACAAAGTGGATCAAATACACAAATAAATCAAACATGAATATAAAATATTCTGTTACACCAGCTTGTGGCTAATTATTGAAATGAGGATGCAAAGTATTATAAAGTAATATCAAAAGAATATAATGAAAATAAAATGAAAATATATCTACCCCTAGTACTGTGGTACTTCTGGAAAAGCATGTGTATACCAATCATCTCAGAACAGGTTACAGTGAATTTTTAGTTACTGACTAAGCAGTTTTCGCAAAGCAGGTTAAAGTGAATTATACGAATTGTTTAACTGTTAGAAGAAGACATGGAGATTATGAATTATTTAGAAATGCTAGAGTATGATCTGTCAATATGTTGCTGTAATTGTTGCAAGTTTTTGTATTTAAATCTAAAATGTGTTTTAATAAAAGAAAAAATAAGATTGGGCTGGTAATTATTTTTGATAACGGTGTTGATGAATTTATGAAGATGTTCTTTGTAGTAACAAGGTGTGCTTAACATTTTGATTCTTAATAACTGGTTATTAATAATATTTCTATATACAGATTTGGAAAGATTGGAAGAGAAATGTTGAAGTTTATTTACTTTGAAGTTATAAGTTTCTGTTTTGCCATAGATTTTAAATTTTATTGTATTTGCATTTTTAATTGTTAAACTAACGTCTAGAAAATTGATCCAGTTGGATGTATATACATTTTCAATGAGTTGTAGATTAGGTGGATAGAAATCAAAATTTAATTCATTGGCATCATTAGTAATTCCAATAATTATATATATATATATTTAATGGCCAGGCACTTGACATTCGTCATTCACCTTTCGTCAGCGGCCAGAACGTGAACCATTTAGCCGTCCTAAGACGTTGCCCCAGGCGCACCAGAGGGGGGCGGAACACACTACGCCCACAACACAAACATCCACGCCTTACGTGGGACTCGAACCCACAACGCAGCGGTCGAGCAATTGCTGTGGAAACGCTCGCCTTGACCACTCGACCACTGCGTCGGCGCAAATATATTTGAAAAAGAAAAAATGATAAATAAAAAAATACGTACAAACTTATTATTTATTTAATTTTATTGAATGTTCTGATATTTTTTATGATTTTTTCAAAATTTCGTTCAAAAATTTTGGGGTCTTTCGAACGTTCGGCCACATTTAAATCCTATAGGGCTCCAGTATTCGCGAATCGTAATAATTGTACCAAATTACTTTCGAAACGCTCCATTCATTCGTGAGATTCACGGACACACACACACGCATACAGACGACACACATACACCCAAACACACACACAAGCACTCATACACACATACCAGCGCACACATACACAAGAACGCACACACATATAAATCACATCAAAAACGTTCAATATAAGTTCAGGAATGCTAGAAACGTGCTTTTTCGTCGGAAACTCGAATTCGAATTTTCGACCCAGTTACAATACTTTTCCCATACACTATGCTACTATAAATAAAAATTGCTCGAAAAGCTTCGCTTTCAGAAACAATCAAAGTAAACAAAAAATTCCAGCAACATTACAACACGAATGCTACTAATATATATATATATATATATATATATATATATATATATATATAAACCTTAAGATGTCTAAAATGGTCCATCTCCCCCTTAATGTCACCGTCGTCAGCAAAATGTGTGCTTTCAGCCGAAAATTAGATTTGTCGTACATTTCAGAGGCTTGGAATCCAAGCACTTGTAGAAATCCAAATGACAGAAGCAGGAGAGGTTATTTGATTTTGGGATGGCTTAGATGAAATGAGTGCTGTAACGTTCATAGTTAAGGAAGACACTCTCATTTCTGATAAGAGTATCCATGAATCGGTTTCGAGATTATTATACGCTTATCAGTCATAGGTACCATACTATAATCATAGTCACCACGCGAGTTGTAAAGGAAATTTTAATATATATTTCAGGAGTAGATAAAAAAACGATAGATAAGGAATAGATAACAAGAAAGATCAATTATGCTTAAAGCATTGATAATGAAACACTTTCCAACTTCAATGCAATTTTATTTAAACATGCCTAAAATGCAATACATTCCTCGGTAATATTTTAGAACTTATCACAATACCACATTAATTTATTATATTTGAAAACTTAAACCTTCATCGAAAAAAATGAACTTCATTCAAATGACGGCATTGAAACATAAATTGCCTGGTTTAAACATCTCTAAAATGTGATACATTCCTCGGTAATAATTTTAGAATTATCATAATACTACGATAATTTATTATATTTGAAAACTTCATCGAAAACAACTGACATTCATTCAAATGACGTCATAGGAAAAATAACACGCCTGGCTCTCTCTATAAAAGCAGCATTTCATTCATAAATAATTTCCCATTCATGTCATTCATCACAATACTATAATAATTTATTTTATTTAAAAATTAAGACCATGGAACTACAAGTAATTAAACTCTATGTGTAAAATTTCATCGAAAAAAAATCGTCCTTCTCTCTGCAAAATAATGAATATTTCATTCATATCAGCTACGCAGACTCCATGAATTAAATGAGTGAATACAGCAATTCTAATACAACTCATTCTACATATTTTGCTGTTTGCATTTTACATAGGTGAAAAATAGGCTTCGTTGTAGAAATAATCAAATTTGGATGAGCATTTAAACTCAAATATATTGTAATTGCGCTGTTTCAGTATGTAGATGCACAGAATTTAAGCAAAAATAAATTAGTTTTAGGACGGATACAACACTCAATACGAATTAAAAAGAACTTTAAAAATCACGATTATGAGACAAGATGGATGCCATATATCATTTTGAAGTGGGTCACGTGATCGCTTCATATAAGAGGTGTTATTATTATTTTAATTTTTATTTAAAAAACTACTGAATATATTTCGCTGAATTTTTTTTTATATATTTTATGAAACAATTTGAATATTACCTAAAATTTTCGAAGCAATTTGTGAATTTTAAATCCGCTTAAAAAATGTTTCAAAAATTAGATCCCATAGGGCTCAATGTATTTCATTTCTTCAACCCGGGTTCAATCCAAAACTAATTGGGTGATATTATTCATTTATATTCCCATAGGTCCTACAGACCGTCTGAACAACATACTAAAATTTCATTTCGATTAAGTCATTTTTACGGCAGTTATCGTGCTAACGGACAGACAGACAGATCGAACAAAGTCATAAACACTTAACTTTGTTGTAAAGTGTTAAAAAAGAGAAAAGCCATAGAGAAATCAAATTTACAATATCTCTTATTGAAAATTAACGGAATATACAGAATGTTAAAAAAAAAAGAAAAAAACTGAACAGCGGAAGTTTTTTCTAACATTTGTTTGTAGATGCATAGTTATAATTGCAAAATTATTGTAAATAATAAGGTAAGAAGTTATAGAATAATAATTTAAATAAAGTGCAGAATTTTAAAATAAAAATGGAAAAAAAATAATTTTTTATATAACCCTTCAAACTAAAAAAAAATGAAATCACAAAAATGTTGCACACACTTCATTTACCGGTCGTCCATTCTGTTGCTCCAAGTCCTCTGGACGAGCCGGACGGCCTGGGGCTTTCACACACTTCATTTAGTCAAACTAAAAAGAAATTTAGATGTCAAATGTTTAAAATTAAGACGAAATAATATGTCAGTCTTCCTGATTTAAGCCATGTTTTTCGTGGCTTTTCGATTTGTTTGTAATCGCAGCTTGTTTTTAAAACTCTTGGGAATATACATATAATTCTGGTTAAACGTTATTTTAACCCTTAAATAAGCAAGCAACTGATGATTGTGATTTTGTTGCCCTGTCGGGTGTTTTGCTAACAAAATCTATGGAAAATTAAGTGTGTCCTATACATTTTTTTAAATCGGTTGCATTCGCCCTAAATTATAATCATCGCACAGAGTTCGGTATTATTAAACAGTGCCATAATTATATAACTCAAGTATGTAACTGAGTTGCTTGGATTTATAATATAAACACATTGATTTATCTATCTGTTTATCTATTTATCTCTGGGCAACGCTTGGAGAAATTTTGGTGTCGAAATTGGCGAAATATCATCAACTTGTCGAGATTTTTTAAATGTTGCCAAATTGACGAAGATGTCGCCAAATTGGTAAAAATGACGACTAATTAATGGAAATTCAATATTTTGGAAAAAATATAAGAATCTGCTACAAGAATAACCTATTTCTTCGAATAACCTATACACTGATCCCTTTTTATTTATCTTTACTGTGAGTCAATTTGTAATTTTGATCCCCTTTAGATCCTTAGTTATGCTTGGCGTCTCGTTCTCGATTCACTATGTTGAAGATCCAGACCGTCCGACTCGTCCGAGGACTTGAGCAACCGTTTGGACGGCCGGTCGACTCACTACGTCGAAGGATGTCGAAGACTTAGACCACACGACTAACCCGAAGGCATATAGCAGCTTAATGTGTGGCCGGGAAAAGGTCGACTTATTACGTGTGGGTCGACTCACTACGTGTCAAACCTTTATATTATTTTCTGAAAATTTAATAGTTGCTTTATTTCTTTTTTTTGACGATATTCCTATTGGTTATCATTTAATGTATGAACCTTTTTCCTTTTATTGTAATTTATATTTTATAATTAAATTATATTTTAAATGCCTCGTATTTAAAAATGTAAATTGATTAGTATGCAAATTTCGTCTGACGTTTATGGCCAATATTTAAGCACATGTTCGCTACTTATTTTCACTTCGCCACTGATGTAGGGCATAATAGTGCTCGAAAGCGCTATGGCCGTGTGATTTTTGTACGTCGTAAAAAGGAGATTTTAATAAAATATTTTTAAACCTATTTTTTGGTTGTCTTTAATTTTAAGGAATTAATTAGTTGACGTGTTTCCATACTATTTTATCTTTTCAAACGGCATATTGCCCAAAATATCCACGTACTACCAGTCATCTGTCTTTTAACACCAGTGGTTCACAAACCACTGGTTGAGAACTGCTGAGTTATGGGGTCCATTTCAAATATAGGAAGAATCACTATCGGCTTCTTAATCAATAGGGCAACGAACAGACCGTGACCAAGAGAAAACTGGGGTTCAAATCCTGTTTGAGACGTGAGTTTTATACAAAGTATGACTACAAACAAACTTTCATTGGTATTCGTCTTCGCATCTTTTGCACAATTGGGATTTTTATGTAAGTAACAGAACTAAGATTTATTTTAGCACTTGCACATATACTCGGGGTTTTTCTTGATTTAAAATATGTACAAATTCTAGTAACATTTATATTATCTAAAAAGAGTCCTTAAAATATCTAATTTAATTTCCATATGAAACAGAAGTTTACAAAATCATATCCATGTTTTCCCACACAAATTTAAAAAATAAAATATCCTGTTACTAAATTATACATTAATAAAATACCCAATTTGCAAAAAAGTCCTATGCGGGCAGGACACGACTCTCGTTACATAATGCAATGGATTTACTTCTTTCACGGTGAAAAATATGCAGAAGATCCATGTCACAATGTCTTTTAACTTTGACTTGCACATTTGGCATAACATGTAAAACTATGTCGAAGTACCCAACTAACTTATATTTCGCGCAACTCTAAACTCTACCTTGAAATTTATCAATATTCATAGGATTCGCAATAAGCAATGTATTTCATATAATAAAATATTTTAATACATTTTTTTTTTCAAATTTGGCGATATTTTGTTTATATGGCACCATTATACCGCCAAGTTGGCATCATTTCGCCAAATTAATTACCAAGTCTGCAAAATTTATAAAGCCTTACAGACGGACAGAGAGAAGGGTTTTTCTTATATAAACATAATTAATTATTGGTGAATTATTGAATATCAAAATACAAATCTATTACAAAAAGTATCTTCTCTTGTGAATAGAACGAACTAAGATTCATGAGAATGATTTTAACAAATTTGTTGCAGTATCATATGCAGTATCAGTGCAGTATCATATGCAGTATTAACTGCATATGAAAAGTGAACATGTTTCACGAGTGTTAATACTTTTTAATTTTATGTAATATTTTTGATAAATTTATTTGTAAAACAAGCAAAATCTCGAGTATGGTTCAGACTAACGTTCGAAAGTTTGTGTCATATTCGTTTTCTACAAAATTAGTTGTTTAGCCAGAGCCAATGCATACGATTTTTGCGGCACTTTTTACAAGATAAACAAATTCTTTTATCTCAAATCGTACTGAAATCTAATCAGCACCAGGGGAGTCCACAAGAAATGTTTTACCTATAAAATTTTATGAAATTTGGTCAATTAGTTTTGAGCTAGAGTAGACACACACACACACACACACACACAGACGTTTCGCTAAAAATAGTTTTTCCGCGTTCTGGAAAATTCCGTTGAAAACTCGAGTTGCGAATTTCGACACGATTCCAATACTTTCCCTATACATTATTATATATTGCAAGGCATGGAAAGATAATTAAAAATACACATCTACGATTTCCTATAGTGTCAAAGAAGAACAAATTATACTTTACTAACATTAACGATATCTATAGATATAATTCCCAAAGCTTTATGATATTTTCAAAATTTTCATGCAGCTTCTTCTTTCTAAATTAATCTTGTAATCAAAGTTTATTAGTGTAATCTTTAATGGACTTTGTGTAACCTTTAATGTTTCGTCATGCCACATACGCAATGAGGATCCCTTTAAAAAAAACCTTGCTTCTCTTAGCAAAACAAGTACATTTTGGCCTAAAATATCATTTGTTAGTCGTTGTCATTTGTTAATATTTCATATTTCCCAAACTTTTATTTCAAACGGTTTTGTGGAAATTTCCTTCTCTTTTGAATCTGCACATGATATGCATCCTATAAACACCAAGAAATCTGTTGGCACGCAACTGAATAATATCTTAAACAAAAGTTTCCCTAATTCAAATGCTTTATATGTCGAAAATATTGCGATAAGGCCCTTCCTACTCTCGTTTCAATCTGCTATTAATCGTCGGAAGTGAGTTGGCCACCAAAGCATAAGATGCTGGAACAAAAACTTCTCTGCATTGCACATCGTTACCCCTTGAATTAAATTAAGGAAAGGGTTTATATTTTTGGCAGTGGTCCTGAATAACAAAATATGCTTCAATATAATTGGCAATCTTTGCCGTTTGCATCACCAAATTTCCCCCATTTACTGATTCTTATAAATCGTTAACTGCGCCATTAGGAATAGCTTCACTATTTCCTGCCGTCAATATCCGCATCTTAATGTTTTACTTATAATATATATATATATATATATACATATGCATTTATATAAATACATTAGGGCTTGGAAATGGGTCATTAATAAACTAGAAAAACGATCTACACCATGCCAAAAAACTACATAATTTCCTTTTAGATTTCACTTCTCCATGAGTTTTAAACAGGGCATACGTATATCCGAACACGCCATGTTGAAGATTGAAACCCAAACTATCAAAAGTAAAGGGTTTGTACTTTTGGCAATGGTCCTGAATAACAAAATATGCTTCAATATAATTAACTATCATTGCCGTTTGCATCATTAAATTTCCCCATTTACTGATTCTTATAAATCATTAAAGGCACCATTAAGAATGCCTTGCTGTATCCTGTTACTAATGGCCGCATCTTAATTTTTTATTTATAATATTTATATAAATAAAAAAAATGGATATTTAAAATCGAAAATTATGTGTTAACTACTGAAATGGCTAATAAACCAACTCTATACATGTCAAGGTAATGTTTCATCAAAGTAACCATAGATATACTCAATATATAAACATGGGAAATATTAGCTAGCAACTGAACTATATAAAGGGTCAAAGCCTGCTGTCTAGCTGTCTATTAGTTAACAATACAATACGAATACTCTAGCATATATATATATATATATATATATATATATATATATATATATATATATATATATATATATATATAGTTTATATATATATATATATATATATATATATATATATATATATATATATATCATATAGGCTACAATAGTCCAGGGAAGAGACATTTCAGGTTACAAAAAATCTACTTTATTTTATATTACACTCGAAACATATCATTTGTTACATAGGCCGAACTCCTGATCGTCGACCAGCTCTCAAGAAATCTCAATGCAGTCTGCGTTGATTCCCACAATGTACAGTAACATCGGAGGGGGAGGGATATGGCTGTACGGGAAAGATGCTGCCTTAGCGTTCTTTATGCTTTTAAAATGTGATGGGGAAACAGTTTCGTATAACAAAGTTTACGCAAAAGTTACTGTATATATACCATAATATCATATATAAAGTATGGTCGAGGAAAAGAGGAAGTACTGGCAGACTTTGTTAATATTAGTGGCGTGGGATAAAATTTAATATAGTTGCAATACGTGCTGGGCTTGAAATAGAAATTTGGAATAATAATTATAGGATTAATTGGAATAATAATATAAAGAAAAGGGCGCATTATTGGGGAAAATTTAAATTTCTGTAACTTTCTTAAATTTTCTTTTAACACACACACATACATTATATATATATATATATATATATATATACGATCAAAGATATATATACGATCAAAGACTTTATAATATACCACGCATGTATAACTTGGTTTAACGAAATATAAGTACATTAAAAAATTGTACATTTAAATTTACATCTACTTATCGACTAACTTTCCACTAGGTCTGAGTATAATACTGATTACTATATGTGAAAGATTACTTTCCACTTATCCTGAGTCCTATCCTGATTACTATTTTTGAAAGTCTTCATTCAAAAATTTTTTGCGATCAAGTTCAATATTATGATCACTCCAGTTTCCACTCGCTTTAACGATTAAAAGTATGCTCTGCTGCAAGCATTTCGACTCGCACGTGGTGACTGTACCTGTAAGTTTATATTTCTATTTTTTATATTTCTGGTTCTTAATTCTTTCAGATTTTATTATTTCACCTTCCATTAGCCAGTAGACAGTTCCAATGGTGTCTATAGGTTCCAATGGTGTCTATAAAATACTATCGCTATTGTCAGAAACTGGCTAATCGTTTGGTTTTAATTCGAATTGTATGGTTGTCTTGACGAGAATGCAATTTGAAACTAACCGCCATTTTTTATGTAGTTTCAGCTGATTGTTCTCCATGTTTTGATCTTCAATCTTAAGCTATTTATTATTGCCTTTTCTCATTTTTGCTGTGTTTGCTTTTTTATTTTATATATATTTATATATATATATAGATAGATATATATATATATATATATATATATATATACCTCTTTAATTATGATTTTTGTATACTCATCTTCCCCTCACCCCCTTTCCATTATAGTGATAAGTTACCTACTATTTTTATCCTTAGTCTTGGTCTATAGTTACTTATTTGTAAGAGATGTGCTAGAGATGAGTTTTTTGTACTTACTATAGTTTATGCATAATTAGTAAAGCGCTACGAGAGTGTCTGTAGGACACTTAGTCGTTGTATTTGGAACTTATCTCTTATCTTGTAAACTAGGAGATATGGTAAATAAGATGCGGAGAGATACGGTACAAGTCGTAATAATAGTTAAATCTTGCTTACTTTTAAACAGTAAAATAAAAGACAATAAAATAATTATAAAAATGGTGTGATTATAATATACAAATTTTTAAATCAAAAGACATGGCGTTTGAAATACTTTTACATTAAAGTATTATGTAAAAGATGTGTAAGAAAATGAAATTAAACGACTTACCTTGTCAATTCGTTTGAAGTTGTAATAGCGCAAATTTTATATAACCACAATTCGCATTGATATCTGAAAAAAAAAATAATAATATAGAAAATCCCACACTAAGCAAAATATATTTTTATAAAAATTTGTAATAGAAAAAAGTTAAATATAACTAAATATTGAAAAAATCCATGTTTTCAATCATTTTCAACTTTCCTATCCTTACGCTTGAGAATAAAATATACTTCAGGCTTTCGTTTGTAGCGTCCTTTGAGAATGTTGAAAAAGGTAACCGTCTAAGCAGCTCATAATAAAGTGTGATCGAACAGCTGAAGTTGGTTGGTTTGATTCGCAACTAAACATGGAATTTTTTTTTTATTATTCTATAGAAACAATTATTACTTTTCTGACAATTTTGAAGAGGGCGTATTTCAAACGCACTTTTTAAAACCTCTTAAATACACTTGACACTTTCAGATATATCTTCATTTCTCTCTATCATCTTCTACCCCCTTCTATCTATCTTCATCTCTCTATCTCCATCTCTCTATCTCCTTCTATCTATCTCCTTCTCTCTATCTCCTTCTCTCTATCTCCGTCTCTCAATCTTCTCCTCTCTATCGTCTTCTTTTTATCTCCTCCTCTCTATCTCCTCTGCTCTATCTCCTTCTCTTTATCCCCTTCTCCCCATTTCCTCTCTATCTTCGCTCTATTACTAACGCTTTCTCTCCCATCTTTTTCTCTATTTTCCCTCCTGCTTACTGTCTCTGTCTGTGTGAACACAATTATTAAAAGACGAATACAATTATTGTTATGAAAGTTTATGGGTAATATATAATGAAACAAGAAAGTTCAATCATGCATAAAGCATTGATAATAAAACACTTTCCAACTGGAAATGTACTTTTATTTAAGCGTCTCTAAATTGTGATACATTCAGCGCTGATATTTTTAACACTTTACAACATAGTTGAAAGTGTTTATGACGTTGTTCATTCTGTCTGTCTGTCTGTCTGTCTGTCTGTCCGTTAGCACGATAACTGCCGTAAAAATAGCTTTATCAAAATGAAATTTCAGTATGTTTTTCAGACGGTCTGTGGGACCTATGGGAATATAAATGAATAATATCCCCCAATTAATTTTTTATGGAACCCGGGATGAAAAAATGAAATACATTGAATCCTATGGGATCTAATTTTTCAAACATTTTTTAAGCAAATTTAAAATTCACAAATTGCTTCGAAAATTTTAGAAAATATTCAAATTATCCCATAAAATATATAAAAAAATTTCAATAAAATATTAGGTAGTTTTTTAAATAAACATTATTTAATATAGGGAGAAAACAAATTCAATTAAATTCTGACTCTGGTTATATCCTCCAGAAATAAAAAAGAGATATATTATATAATAAATATTTTTCCAAGAATTTAATTATTTAACATATGAGAAAGGTTTCACATTTAAAAATAAATATGGTAGATAACATTTTTTCAAATTTTTAAATAAGAAAAAATTAATACAGTATTGTGATGAATGAAACGATTAGAAAAATGTGATGAAGTTTTCAACTGTAATAAATTAATGTAGTATTGTGATAATTTTAAAAATATTACCGAAGAATGTATCGCATTTCAGAGATGTTTGTATAAAATTGCATTAAAGTTGGAAAGTGTTTCATAATCAATGCTTTATGCATGATTTATCTTTCTTGTTTAAATATCAAAGTAATTTATTATATTTGAAAACTTCAAACTTCAACAAGAACGATCAATCATGCTTAAAGCATTGATTATGAAACACTTTCCAACTTCAATGCAATTTCATTTAAACATCTCTAAAATGCAATACATTCCTTGGTAATATTTTAAAACTTATCACATTATTACATTAGTTTATTAATTTATTATATTTGAAAACTTAAACTTTCATCGAAAAAAATGAACTTCATTCAAATGACGGCATTGAAATATAAATTGCCTGGTTTAAACATCTCTAAAATGCGATACATTCCTCGGTAATAATTTTAGAATTATCATAATACTACGATAATTTATTATATTTGAAAACTTCATCGAAAGCAACTGAAATTCATTCTAATGACGTCATAGAAAAAATAACACGGCTGGCTCTCTCTATAAAAGCAGCATTTCATTCAAAAAAAATTTCTCATTCATTTCATTCATCACAATACTATAATAATTTATTTTATTTAAAAATTAAGACCATGGAGCTACAAGTAATTAAACTCTATGCTTAAAACTTCATTGAAAAAAATTGTCCTTATCTTTTTAAAATCAATTAATATTTCCTTCATATCAGCTATGCTGACTCCATGAGCTAAATAATTTTGTGTTAAAGAAATACAGCAATTTTTATACAACTCATTCTACATATTTTGCTATTTCCATTTTACATAAATGAAAAATAGACTTCGTTGTAGAAATAATCAAATTTGGATGATCATTTAAACTCAAATATATTGTAATTGCGTTGTTTCAGTATGTAGATGCACAGAATTTAAGCAAAAATAAAGTAGTTTTAGGACGGATACAACACTCAATATGAATTAAAAAGAACTTAAAAAATCACGATTTTGAAACAAGATGGATGCCATATATCATTTTGAAGTGGGTCATGTGATCTTTTCATATCATGGTCACGTGATCGCTTCATATAAGAGGTGTTATTATTATTTTAATTTTTATTTAAAAAACTACTGAATATATTTCGCTGATTTTTTTTTATATATTTTATGGAACAATTTGAATATTACCTAAAATTTTCGAAGCAATTTGTGAATTTTAAATCCGATTAAAAATTGTTTGAAAAATTAGGTCCCATAGGGTTTAATGTGTTTCATTTTTTCAACCCGGGTTCACCCCAAAACTAATTGGGTGATATTATTTATTTATATTTCCATAGATCCTACAGAACGTCTGAACAACACACTAAACTTTCATTTTGTCCGTAAAAGTCATTTTTACGTGGTTATCGTGCTAACGGACAGACAGACAGAATGAACAACGTCATAAACACTTTTCAACTTTGTTGTAAAGTGTTAAAAAAGACAAAAAATACAATGCTAATAACCATGGAGGTAAAAGTAAAGAGTTAAAACTTCACATTAAGAAAACGCCAATATCGTGTAAGACAATAATTTAGGTGGCGCTGGGATAAGCTGCATTTCATGAATTTCTATGGCGAAAGACCTAAAATATTTTTTAAACTATAAGTTTCGTAAAAATAAATAATTAACGTATTGCAAGTTAGAACTGAAACAATAACGAACATTTCTACTCATTCAAAATTATTTTACCTTTCAATTTATTTTTATCTCCATAGATTCTGTACTCTATCCTACTACTATGAAAAAATACTGGTTAATTATACTCATAATTAGTTAACTCTTAATTTAAACCTAATCAAAAAATATATATTAAATACTACGTCTTACTGCTGTGTCAATTAGCAATAGCAGCCACTTTATTAGCACTAGCGACACCTACATATAATTCTCAAAACATTATAGCATTTTTAAGCATTTCTTCCATCGGAGTTTTATCGCCTTCTTTCTAACTTCATGCTAGTTACCACTAAATGAACTTTATTCAAATAACGCCATTGTAATATAAATCGTCTCCCTCTATATGTAAAATCAATGAATATTTCATCATTTAAAATAAAAAATATTGTAATTGCGTTGGCTCAGAATAATAAACAGATAATACAGAAATAAACAGATAATACGTAAAAAAATCTGATGTGAACAGCACATGACTTTCCTTATATAATGCAATGAATTTACTACTTTTACAGTAAACAAAAAAATAGATTACCTTTATAATAGATATTTATATTCTTTTCAAAATATTGAATTTTCGTCAATGAGTCGTCATTTTCATTGATTTAGCTTCATTTATATCCATTTGGTGGGTTTATGGTTAATTTAACAACATTTAAAAAACTCGCCAAGTTGGCAACATTCCACCAAATTCGTCTCCAAAATCTCGTCAAGCGTTATGGACGGAGAAGTAAGTTATTCTTTCAGCAGATAAATGACTATTGGCGTTCAAATACAAAAGTATTACTCAAAGTATTTTTTTACATGAATGGAACGCGCTAGATCCACGAGAATGATATCACCCAATTTATCGCATGGTATTACATATAAAAAGTGAGCATGTTTCTCAATAGGAAATATTTTGTTTTTTATTTTATCTCTCGGCGAACTATATCATTTACTGTAGTTGCTGAAAAAGAGCCTGCGCAGCTAATAAATATTAAAACACGTTTAAAATGTAGATTAGAAAATAAATTTAATAACATTTAAAGTTTAAATACATTTTACAAACATTTGAAAAACAGGAATACTAATTAAATGCATGCCAACACGCCTCCCTTTGTCAAAACTCACACTTAAACATAAACATTTTTAATTTGTGCTAGAATTTCATTCAGAAATTGTAGAAAATTAAAATATATAAATTTCTCATTATATTAAAAACTTGCTGGGTTTGCGGATGGCAATGTTATTTCTAGTTGCAGCCCACAGTTTAACAGTCCAACAAAAGTGAAGAACTATTTTATGTAATACCTTAACATTTTTACAAAATCGCGCTAATTTGCGTCAAATCAACATTGGCGGCACACTCGCTAACTCTACACAGCCTGATTAGAATCCTCGAATTCGAGAAAAGTGTTATTCACCCATTTCTACTTATAACGGTATCGATTCTATCTTTCGTATTATATGACCTACTTGGTTAAGATTTTTGAAAATAATTTACTCATGGGCATGATAAAAAGAACAATTAGACTCTTGGAAATATATTTATTATAAAATATATCACTTTTTTCTTTCTGGAGAATATAGCAAGAGTCAGAATTTAATTGAATTTGTTTTTCTCCCTATATTAAACAATTTTTATTGAAAAAACTACCTAACATATTTTACTGATTTTTTTATATGTATTTTATGGGATAATTTGAATATTTCCTAAAACTTTCGAAGCAATTTGTGAATTTTAAATTAGCTTAAAAAATGTCTGAAAATTAGGTCCCATAGGGTTCAATGTATTTCATTTTTTTCAACCCGGGTTTAGTCCAAAAGTAATTGGGTGAAACTATTCATTTATATTCCCATATGTCCCCCATACCGTGTCAACAACATACTAAAATTTCATTTTAATAAAATCATTTTTACTGCAGTTATCGTGCGAATGGACACACAGACAGACATTCAGAATGACCAAAGTCTTAAACACTTTTCAACTATGCTGTAAAGTGTTAAAAATTAGAATACGACTGTATTTGTCGCGATTGCTGAAATCTTCGTCAAAATACAAACCAATTACAAAATGTGCCTTCTCTCGTGAATGGAAAGGACTAAATCCACGAGAATAATGCTAGCAGATTTGTCGCATAATAATACATATAGGTCATTTTCTCAAAACGGACTTTTTCATCTTTCTTGTTACAATATATTATTTTTTTTCTAATTTTCAACCTGTTTTCTGTGTTCTCTCAACCCATTATATTTTAACGTGGGTGGTTTAAACTAAAAAAAAGCACTGTAGCAGTGATCATTTTGGCAGTGAAAATGTAAATTTTAAATTCAATTTGTAGCAGTGAAAATGCAATTTTTTAATTTCAAGACAAATAAATACAGCATGACAGGGGAATGACACTTAATATAGGCAACTGCTTTGTTAGTATGTATATATATATATATATATATATCATTAGAAAAATAAAAAAAAAAATTTTGCTTTAATTGCAATCTTATATTGAGAACTAACTTCTTATTTGTTTTATCTTCTAAAAAGAAAATCCAGTTTTTAAATGTAATTCACCTGTTCTAATGTCATTTACTTGTCTACCAAGAAGATAAGTGAATGACGACAAGAAAATGACAAATCATGTGATTTTACTTTCTGAGTATATGAGTTTTATTTGCATTTAAGCGTAACTTGGTATTCAGTTTGTTACACTAACTAGGTACATATATATGTAAAAAAAAGTATTTTAAAGACAGGTGAATGACAGGAATAAAAATAGTTACCCAAAGTTGATCAGTTTTATAATATTTCCCTGCACCGAATGATAGCTAGAAAATAGTCGAATTCTTGAGATGGTGAATATGAACTTTAGTAAAACAGAATAATGCTTCAATTATATTTTATTGTCATCTATGTATAGCAAGAGGTGTTAAAATTTAACAACAGGGGAATGACAAAAAAGCTATGGGACAGTTGTAAAAAATTAATTCAAAATATTGCTCTATAAAATATTGCATAGTGGATTTTTTATTACTGTTTGTATTTTAAACTGTCTAATTTAAAACATCAAATTAAAAGAAAACTAGAAAATTAAGGCTTGTAAATGAAGTTGTGAATTTATTATTTGGTTGTTGGAACACATAGGGGAATGAGATTTATTAAAATATTAAATTTTTAAATATTAATAATATAAATTGTTTCTTTAGCTAAAGGGTGATAAATATGAATTACAATATAGTAAAACTGGTCAGTATCTAAAATCAGTCCATGCAAACTTTTATTAAAACACCTGGGATGTGTAAATATCCCGTTTACAGAATATGACCCCTATGGAAAGTAAGCATTTACTTAATATTTTAGAACTTTACGCAATTTTTTTAATTATTTGTAAAATGTGTAATATTTCGAGAACGGCTCATGCTAGCGTTCAAAAGTTTATGTTATTCGTTTTTAATACAAATCTACATATAAAATAATTAAATATTTATCTATTGCAGGCCATGATTTTTCAACGACTTTTCAAAAGTTCAAAAAATGACAGTATTTTTTTCTCCGAATCGTACCAACATCTAATCAGCACCAGTGTAACCCACAAATTACTCATCTATCAAATTTTGTGAAATTCGGTCCACCCCATTTTAGCTAGAGTGGATACATGCGATTTTCGAGGGTCATTTCGCAAAGAAAAGGAAGGTTATTTTATCCCGAATCGTCCCAAAATCTAATCAGCACCAGGGTCACTCATAAGTGACTTACCTATAGAATTTTGTGAATTTTTTATGAATTAGTTATTGAGTTAGAGTGAATACATGCATTGCGCGCACACACACATGCACACTAAAAATAGTTTTTCGTGTTCTAGAGATCCCAAAACGTGTAGATCCGTCGGAAACTCGAGTTGCGATTTTCGATACGATTCCAATACTTTCCCTATACATTACCATGGTTTTTAGGTATAGTAAAATGTGTCCGAATTTCTGGATAATTAACACTTTTACTTAAAGGCACTAATAAGCATAAATAGGAACATTATACACAGCGAATAGAACAATTACTATCTTAGAAGAGCAATGAGCAGATGCCAGGTACAATAAAACAGCAATTAAATGCTCAACCAATTCACAAAATAGGCGGTGCTATTCTCGAAACAATCATGCATTTCACAATTCGCTTTGACTCGTATTACGTCAACTCCGTGCATCTGAACTGATACTCTATGTATATCGTCTATTGAAATCTCTAGAAAGTGGGCTTAAATGAAAAGTTATTAAGATAAAATGAACATTCGAGTGCCAAATCACGCCAAGTTGGCGATATTTACCTTCACATAATAGCTTGCCTGTAAATGTGCTTTCTCCCTTCGTTGAGAGGCAATGGGTCGTGAAACCTTTTACGCGTTTGTAACACTAGCATACATACACACTAACATACATTACCTCAAAAACATTCTATTAGAGCTCAGTTATGCTTGAATCGTGCTCTTCCGCAGAAAACTGGAATTCGAATTTTCAACCCCATCATAATATTTTCCCTATACATTATAATGTATATATGGAAAGTAATGAGAAACATCTTCCAATAATTTTTTTTCAGAAACTTATATTTAATACAATAGATATTCATTTACAACCATTCTTTTAGCTGAATGGAATCGCATTGTTGCAAACCACTAACATTCCCTCCAGATTATTTTTAGTGTTATTACCCTGATACGCATGATGCTTTTTGCTGTTGCAATCTTTTGGCTTCTTCGATGCCATTGTAATGTATTATCTGTGGGGGGAGGAATAATATTAAGGCATATTCTACAATGAAAAATGAAGGTCATTCTTGTAATGGAATCACCAAACATATTCATATGAGTAATCGACCTCTTATACTTTAGTCGGTTTTGCGGGCATCGTAGTTATTGAAATACATCAAAACATAAGCTCTCTTCAATAAGATTTTTATCACTTTCCTTACATACATAGTATAATGTGTAGTAGGGCTGGCCGAAAAGAACGTTCTTTTTTTCTTATTTCAATTACGGCTAGTGCGGAAATGTTGCCTTTTGGGCCACATATGTCGTACAAAACTTTTTGTTATCAATAAGTCGGAAATTGTTGCAAGGTTTTCGGAGGTTAAATTTTTGAATAATTCGATCGAAAAGTCGGTAAAAAATAATAAACTTGATTTTGGATTTCGGTTTGTGCGGAAAGCATTTGTATATACTAATACGAAATAATATATACGAAAAAATCGGATCCAGATCGTAAAATACTTCGCCGGGCTCCACGTGGTCCCAATTTCAAGACACATTCGTCAATATTTTGACCTATTTTAAGAATGTCCAAGGAAGACAAACCCACCAGCAAAAAAAGTTTCTATTCGCACAAAACTGTTTCTGCTCCATCAGACTGGAGCCACTGCCGATTTCCTTTTTCATGTTTGAAAACAGAAAGAATAAAACCACCGAGATATTTACTTTTTCTTAGTTTCGCAAAATGCCACATGAAAAAATAAATTTTTATTAAATACGCGAATTCGGTGAAATTTGGAATACATTTAAATCGTATTTTATGTGATAAAACACAAAAAAGCGTATGTAAAGAAAGAAAAAATTAATTTGAGCCTCAAAACCATTTTTTGACCATTGGTAAAGCAGGTAAGTGCTGGGGGCCCCCTGAAACTCTGGAGGCTCTATCTTTCGTACTCAATGTAGTCTTTCTTCTTACTTTCAGAGTATTAGAGGGGAGGGGGAGACTAACATTTACGTTTGACGAAGGGCCTCTGCTGCAGTTAGGCGACCTAGTTGAGCTCTTATAGAAAGTCATGTACTGGCCACATCAAATTTTTCATACGGTATGAATGATTTATTTATGCATTCATATGAAAATGCTAAAATATAGTTAAATAAAAATAAAAATTTCTGGTTGCTATCAAAATTTAAAAGTCGATATCTCGAATTCAAAGAAAACGTATATAAAATTAAAAAATATTCCCTTCATCACCCATAATCAAAACTGCTGCGTGTGAGAGTATTGCATTCCAATATTTTTTTTAATAAAACAGGCATGGGAAAATTAGGTGACAACCAGGGCCGATCCTAGCAGGTGTGCAGCGCGTGCACCGCACGCGGGCGGCCAAAACAAGGGGCGGCCGCAGGCCGCATATAGTTCTATCAATCAAGCAAAATTTTTTAAAACTTATAATAAGTCGAATAAATATGCTGAATTTTAAATAGTTATTAAAAAATCAAAATAAGTCCCATAGTTTAAGAAAAATAGAATGTTAGTGCACAGTGTGTTGGCCCATTGTTGGTCCTTCATTTGATAGCAAAATTCGTGGCAGAACCAGCAATACGGCATAGAAAAAGATACCAAATTTTAAATTTCTATCTAAACAAATAACCAAGGGGCATATTTTTGAGACGCCTAAGGATGTTTCGTTCCACTGTGCGGCAGCTTATGTATGTATACCACGGTCGGCACGCGGCTCGCAGATCAATGGTCAAAAGAAACTTTATTTTCGCGGTCTCCTTTGTAGATTAGAACTGAATTATTTCGGCAAAGTTAACCCTTTCGCGACGGCGGCATTCCGGAACTGCGGCGGCCCAAAGGACGGAGCGCTTCTTTTTCGAACTGTTCCCAGGAGACAGCAATTTTATTTTCGCGGTCTCCTTTGTAGATTAGAACTGAATTATTTCGGCAAAGTTAACCCTTTCGCGACGGCGGCATTCCGGAACTGCGGCGGCCCAAAGGACGGAGCGCTTCTTTTTCGAACTGTTCCCAGGAGACAGCAATTTTATTGAGCTAAGCCTAACTCTCGAAAAAAATTCACTAAAAATCACCCGTTCAACACATCATTCTACTATTTTCAGGAATAAAGGAAATTCTTATTTTCTATTTGATGTTTATTTTTCTTTCAAATTTTCTTTTATCAAAATATTAAAAATTTTAGCGTATTAAAAATGATAACTTACCTTGAATAAAATAGTTATCAGTTAATCAGGAGTGTATATAGATTTAAATCAGTTATCAGGAGTGTATACAGATTTAAATTTTGAAACTAATGCATCTAAAATAAATGCATTTGAAACTAATGCATCTAAAACGGGTTTCAATTTATCTAGTTTTGGGGCATTACTATCAAGAGTAAAATGAAGGTAACGTAATATTCTTGGCCTAACATTTTAACGAAAAAAATATTGATTTATTGGTAGAACATGGTCCCAAACAAGTAGCAAATTTTAAATTTGCGGTCGATGAGAGTGGCAGAAAATTTAGCTGTTCATATTATAACAAAACTTTAGTGAACGGGGAGAGAATAAATCGCGCGTGGCTCTGATATTCCATAAAACTAAATTGTATTTTTTGTTTTGCATGTAAATTGTTTGGTAAAGATAGTTCAACACAACTTGTAAGTACCGACTTTTCTGATTGTCGTCATTGTTTGGATTACCTTAATAAGCATGAAAATACTCTAAAACAAACTCTATAAAATCGTGGTGCGAAATAAAGACGAGGCTGGAAAAAAATTGTACTATTGACGCGGAACAACAAAATGTTTACAATCGAGAGAAAAAGCGATGACCCGCCATCATTGAAGGAATGATTGCTGTAGTACAATTTTTAGGCATTCAAAATTTGACATTCAGAGGAACTAGTACGAAGTTGTATCATAGAGATAAGGGTAATTTTTCAAAGGCAGTGGAGATGTCGGCCAAATTTGATCCAGTTATCTCAGAACACCTTAATAATGTCAGTAAATACAAAGATAACAAAACACGTATTCCACACTACTTACGGCAGTATTTTCAAAATGAAATAATTAATATTTTAGCCCAATCTATTCGTAATGAGATAACACGCATTGTCAAAACAGCCAAATATTACACTATAATTCTAGACTCTATACCAGATATTAGCCACACAGAACAAATAATGTTTGTAATTAGATGTGTGAACACTACTGATGGTATGATAGATATTTTAGAATTTTTTCTAGGATTTTTTCCAGTAACTAATACCACTGGAGAAGGTCTGTGCAATTTTCTATTAGAGAAGCTATTACCTAGTCTGCAGCTCGAAGTTAAAGATATACGGGGTCAGGGCTACGACAATGGATCGAACATGAAGGGGAAAAATGGAGGGCTTCAGAAACAGATTCTCGATATCAATCCTAGAGCATTATACGTGCCGTGTGCGGCTCATACATTAAATCTCGTCGTTAATGACGCTGCCAGCTCCAGTGGTGAAATTTCTGTTTTTTTTTTATATGGTACAAGAGGTATATAATTACTTCTCTGCGTCCCCATATCGATGGGATTTACAAAAGAAACACGTGAAAAGTCTAACTTTAAAACCATTAAGTGAAACAAGGTGGGAAAGTCGTATCAATGCTATTAGACCTCTAAAACATGACCTAAAAAACATTATTACCGCATTAAATGCCTTAATTGAAGATACCACCAGAGACACGAAAACAAAAATGGGTGCTGAATTAATAAATAAAAGTCTTGAAACATTTAAATTTTTGTGTTCAATTTTAATTTGGCATGATTTATTATCAAGAATTGATGTATTGAGTAAAATGCTTCAAAATCTTAAATTAAACATCGCGGAATGCATTGAAGGCTTACATAATCTTAAAAAATATTTAGTTTCCCAAAGATCGGACGATAATTTTAAAATATTTGTCGATTCAGCAACAACACTTGCTAGAGATTTAGGTATTGATCCCGAATTTCCCATGTCGAAGCTCAGGAAAAAGGTCCGTTTATTTGATTACGAGGGCAGTGATGAACCAGTTTCAAATCCCTTCCAGCAATTCAAGACGGCTTTCTATTTTGCAATTCTTGATCACGCATTCTCTTCGGTAAATGAAAGATTTACCTTATTATCTGAATGCCATTCAATATTCTGCTTTCTGTATGAGTTTCACAACATTTCTAATGATGATCTCATGAAAGCCTGCATGTACTTAGATATTAAGTTACAGGTACAGGAGGAAGGAAGTATTGTGAAAGATATAGACGGTATACAACTCTTTAATGAAATAACTTCTTTCAAAGATATTTTTCCAGGTTAAAAACAGCCAATTGAGATATTAGTAATTATAGTCAAAAATGATCTCATTCCCTGTTTTCCAAATTTTGCTCTAGCAATAAGAATTTTTTTAACCTTACCTGTTTCTGTGGCTTCAGGTGAAAGAAGTTTCAGTAAATTAAAAATTATTAAAAATTACTTGAGAAATAATATGACACAAGAAAGGCTTTCAGATTTGGGCATCATCTCTATTGAATCCGAAATCTCTGAAAAAATTGATTTCACCGAAATTACTGACAAATTTGCTTCTCAGAAAGCCAGAAAAGTTATTTTATAGTTAATTATTAGATAGTCTTTGTAGAAGGACTGATTTATATACTTTTCGTTTCACGAGATTTATGTTTTAGTACTTTTTTTATTAGATTATATTTTCTGAGTAAATACTGTTGTTTTGCATTTCTAATTATAAAATGTCTATTTTTATTTCAAAGGTAATATTTTTGTTTGTTTATTATTTTGTTAAAGTATTTTGTCGCTATTATCACCTATTAGCTGGCCAAAAAATAAAGTTTTGCACTTCAAATTTTATTTGCATTTTTATTAATGTTTTACTTTTTACTCTTATACAGGTAGATAAATTTATAATGTCAACGTTAAGTATTAGTCAAAATATGAAAAATTCTCTGGAGGGGCGGCACATTAGGTCTTTGCACGCGGGCGGCCGACACCTTAGGATCGGCCCTGGTGACAACCTCTAAAAGCTTCAAATGCTAAATTTTTAAATATCAAAACTATATGCAAGAACAGCAAATAAAAACGTTTTCAAATCAGAAAACGGATTGTCTGTTTGATATACGAAAGGTTAACAACTCCAATAAGAGCTGATGGTAAATTTGTTTTTCTAGAGTTACTGTGGAACACACACGAAAACAAATTAAAGAATCTAATTTTGATGAGAAATAGATTTTCTGACGTGTTTTCATGAGTTTCGTTTCTAATTAACTGAAGTTCACTACTTATTTTTATTCGCAAATTTCCTCAAGTCTAAGTGAAAATAGTTTCTTCATTTTGTTTTTAATGACAATCAGTGGTGTAGGCAGGAGTGTTACAGACATCCCCCATTAGTGGGAAAATTGCATAAATTATCCATTAGATCCTTATTGAAAACAGAAATTCTGAGCTTGATCCCCCCCCTCCATTTGGTCATACTCCGCCCCCCCTTTACGAGATCCTGAGGAATTTACGATAGTTTTAACAAAGAAGTTGAATAATTAGTTAATAAAGTGCAATAAATTATATATACTAAATTTATTTATTATTTAGTTTTCGTTCTGGGCAGGCTATAAAAGTTTTATCTTTTTCAAACCTTTCTATCTAAAAAATCAAATTCTTTAACTTGAATTTAACAACTTTGGTAATTCTTACCGCAAATCGAAACACAAATACAAACACAGCAAATACGTGACACTGTCGCAAAATTTCAATGAATGTAAAAAAAAAAATAAAATAAAAATCTCGAAAATTAAAACTCAAACGTCGCAAAAGGTGTCTGGCTAACTTCCGTTGAAAAAAATATTAAAAAAAAAAGTGGGTGGTAGAGACAACTGACAAGTTATAAAAACTACAAAAAAAAAAAGAAACACCTTCAGTTGTCTGTGAAAAAACAATTGAAAATGAACACCAGTATGAAAAAAAGGCTAAATTTCACCCCACCTTTTCAAAAAAAATTTTATAGGTTTATGTTTTTCATTGGCAACAGCTGCGACCAGAAAACAAAGGTTGTGGTTTGGCGAGATGGCGGCAAATGGTCCGCCGCCAAAGGGAAAGGGGTTTATTAGCATCCGCTTTCATCGTCCGGTTAGATAACACCGGATTTTCTGTATCCACAGATGGTGAGCGTTGATGCCCGGATGGAAAAGTTTCACTTTCGGTCATGCCGGAATGAACGGTGGTGACCCTTACAGGGATAAATTTGACGTAAAGTTGACTGGCCATTGAAAAATTTAGAATGGCCGTAGTCAAGCAAGGGGCTGAGCACCTCCCACCAAAGATGTATAGTCAGCCTTCAGTGATAAAGAAAAATTCAATTTTCAGTGGTAATATGAAATTTCATCCAAAATTTCATGATAAATTGCGTTTTGAGAATCTTATTTCTTTTCCTGAAATAAGCTTTAATTTAACTGAATTTGTGGTTTTATTTTTTCTGATGATCACCAATTTCTTTACACATTTAATTAAAAATATGCAAAAATACGAAAAATAAAACAATAGTAGTTGGGTTACTTTTATATTTGCGTGCTCTCAACATCTATTCTTCAGGATTGGCTACAGAGCTTAGATGATAAGACTGATATGGATTCAACATTGGATATCGGAGGGGGTGGCGGATTCACTAAGCATTTCCATTCAAAGTGTTTTCGAAAATTGGTTTTGTATGACTGTACGAAATAGCTCTGCAAAGTATACAACAATTCTTAATAATTCCATTGAAAATGAAGTGCACATATCTCTTACCATATAAAGATTTCTTCATAAATGTTTTGTTCCGTTATTTAAGGGCATTCTTCCAGACTACAGCAACACATCAGAAAATAAAGATTTCCTTGATCTTTAAACAGCACAAACTGCTTCTACCCAAGCATTTGTGATCTTACAATGATTCTGTTACAATAACTCGGCCAATACTTTTATCCACAGATATTTTTGGACTTGTTTAGAATAGAATTTTTATCAAAAGAAATATTTTGTTCTATTCAGTAGCAGAAACGGTAAAAATCTCCTTCCTGGAACGTTTATTTTTTACTGCTACTTTAAACAACAGCTATGTATTGAATTTATAGGCATATACTAAAATTCTCTGCGTAGTACATGCCCTTCCAATAGACAAAAATTATTAATTTCTTTATTTTAATCACTTGAATAAAATTATACAGTACGTGATAATGTGTGGACACATTGCATATTTCAAATACAGTTATTTTATTTACCATTTTAAATTAACTTCATTCTATATTTGGAGGTATTACGCATTTTTTAAATACCATAGGATTTACGAATAACTGTTTAAAAAACTCATTAAAAAATGAGGACCTTCAATACTGTTAAATAAATAATCATTTCATACAAAATTTTTCATTATAAAACGAATTACATGAATTTTAGCTTGAAACTTTCCAGAAATATTGCATGTTTTTCAAATAAATTTATCAAAAAAATTACACAAAAAAGGAATAGTTAGTATTATCACATAGGTTTAATTTCCACAAGCAGTTTTATGCAACATATATGTTAGCATCATTTTTGTGGATCTAGTTTGTTCCATTCAAGAGAGAAGATTACTTTTGTAATATTTTTATATTTTGACGCCCCAAACTCCGTCAATATTCATTTATTTCACAGGATATTAACTAAATGTTAATTGCATTTTGATAACGATTTTGACGCGAGTATGGATGACTATTTCTGCTTCGAGTAATAAGTTGCCAAAAGCGCCCAATATTAACTTGTGCGAGGTATTAAATTAATGCCAGAAATATTATGCTGTGGATCTTGTAGTGTGATTTTGATAATGTTTCTGTGAAAGAAGTTTCAGAGTCCACATCAACGATAAGAGCTTGCAATTTCGTCAAAGTAGCTCAACGGTAGAGCGTCGGTTGGCCAGTTCGGAGATTCAGGGTTCGATTCCCGGTTGGGGCAGCAAGGCTCTTTACAATGACGCCCGAACAAAACAACTCTGTAGGTTCGTGCAAAGATGTCGGAGGTCTGAAGATCCCAGACCGTGCGACTCACATAGTGGGTATATAGTAGCTAGCTGCCCGACCGGGAAAGGATACCTCCTGCACTCAGGAGGCACCCAAGATCTACCATCCCGCCAAACGAACAATTAATGAAAAATATTGTGGTTAAACAGACAGTTTTACATTATATTTGAACTTGACAAGTACGTCCATTTTTCAAAAATGAGAAAAGGGTTATTGCGAATATAGATAAAAAGATCATTGAAAAATGAGATTTAGAGTGAGGTATATTAACATAATTAAAAATAGATTAAAATGAAAGAAAATAATAAAATTTTAAAAGTAAAGTAAAATCCAGAAGTTATATAAAAAGAAAATATATGAAAAGGAAAAGAAATTTAGGCACATGAAAAACAAAAACAGAAATTTGGAATAAAATTTAGAAAAGAAAAATTAGAAAAATACAAATAAAAAGGGTCAAAAGAAAAGGAAAGAACCGAGAAAATAAGAACAGTTAGCATAGCTTTTTATTATTATTATTATTATTATTATTAAACAGAAAATATGGAGGGAACACAGAAAGTTCATATAAGTTAATGAGAATGAAATAAATGGATTCATTGATCCAAATTAATTGAGAACAGAATCTACTCATAAGCTTAGGTCACTTTATTAGAAATTTCCATGGCAACAAGAATACAGTTTTTAATTTTATCTACTGAAGAGGGATTTGAACGAACTTTGGAGAACCAAATTGGTTTATTAGAGGGAGAGGGTTTGCAGAGATGAACATTTTTAGAAAAAGGACAATCGAAAATGTAATGGCCAACGTCACCGAATTTATTGCAAATACAGTTAGAGGTGGATTTAATTTTGAAAAAGTATAGGTAATCAAGAAAGGGGCCATGACCAGTAAGAAAGTAAATGAGGTATTTTTTAAAAATTTGTAAATTAGGATTTACGACAGGCAGGTAAGACAGGATTCTAGCTGGATGTCGGAGGTCTGAAAATGACCCTAGTACGATTAGTACGGATTCAGTGGACTCTGGAAGATTGAGCGCCGACTTCAAATTGAGAGGATAACGACCACGCAGGATACTAACCTGGATAAAAATAGTGGTAGCTGGAGTCTAATTTGAGGTAATAATAGCAGGAGGTGGTCCATCAGATTGTCAGTTGTCCGTCAATCTGACATTAGAAGGTGGAGAATGCAGAGTTCACTTCGACGATAAGAGCTTGCAATTTCGTCCCAGTAGCTCAACGGTAGAGCGTCGCAGATCCTGGGTTCGATTCCCGGTTGAAACAGCAAGGCTCGTTACAAAGTATACACCATTAGTTCACAGAGAAGAAAATTAAGTAATTTCATTATGTCGAAAAAGTCAAATGTTACCATTTCGAATTTTTTCCATATAGATAAATATAATTAGTCAATTTAAATATTTTTAGCGTTATTTTTGAAAAAGAAAAGACCATTTATTTTAGAAAAAGAAAAGACCATTTATTTTAGAGAAAGAAAAGACCATTTATTTTAGAAAAAGAAAAGACCATTTATTTTAGAAAAAGAAAAGACCATTTATTTTAGAAAAAGAAAAGACCATTTATTTTAGAAAAAGAAAAGACCATTTATTTTAGAGAAAGAAAAGACCATTTATTTTAGAGAAAGAAAAGACCATTTATTTTAGAAAAATAAAAGACCATTTATTTTAGAAAAAGAAAAGACCATTTATTTTAGAGAAAGAAAAGACCATTTATTTTAGACAAAGAAAAGACCATTTACTTTAGAAAAAGAAAAGACCATTTATTTTAGAAAAAGAAAATACCATTTATTTTAGAAAAAGAAAAGACCATTTATTTTAGAGAAAGAAAAGACCATTTATTTTAGAAAAAGAAAATACCATTTATTTTAGAAAAAGAAAATACCATTTATTTTAGAGAAAGAAAAGACCATTTATTTTAGAAAAAGAAAAGACCATTTATTTTAGAAAAAGAAAAGACCATTTATTTTAGAGAAAGAAAAGACCATTTATTTTAGAAAAATAAAAGACCATTTATTTTAGAAAAAGAAAAGACCATTTATTTTAGAGAAAGAAAAGACCATTTATTTTAGACAAAGAAAAGACCATTTACTTTAGAAAAAGAAAAGACCATTTATTTTAGAAAAAGAAAATACCATTTATTTTAGAAAAAGAAAAGACCATTTATTTTAGAGAAAGAAAAGACCATTTATTTTAGAAAAAGAAAAGACCATTTATTTTAGAAAAAGAAAAGACCATTTATTTTAGAGAAAGAAAAGACCATTTATTTTAGACAAAGAAAAGACCATTTACTTTAGAAAAAGAAAAGACCATTTATTTTAGAAAAAGAAAATACCATTTATTTTAGAAAAAGAAAAGACCATTTATTTTAGAGAAAGAAAAGACCATTTATTTTAGAAAAAGAAAAGACCATTTATTTTAGAAAAAGAAAAGACCATTTATTTTAGAGAAAGGAAAGACCATTTATTTTAGACAAAGAAAAGACCATTTATTTTAGAGAAAGAAAAGACCATTTATTTTAGAGAAAGAAAAGACCATTTATTTTAGAGAAAGAAAAGACCATTTATTTTAGAGAAAGAAAAGACCATTTATTTTAGAAAAAGAAAAGACCATTTATTTTAGAAAAAGAAAAGACCATTTATTTTAGAAAAAGAAAAGACCATTTATTTTAGAAAAAGAAAAGACCATTTATTTTAGAGAAAGAAAAGACCATTTATTTTAGAAGAAGAAAAGACCATTTATTTTAGAAAAAGAAAAGACCATTTATTTTAGAGAAAGAAAAGCCCATTTATTTTAGAAAAAGAAAAGACTTTATTTTAGAGAAAGAAAAGACCATTTATTTTAGAGAAAGAAAAGACCATTTATTTTAGAGAAAGAAAAGACCATTTATTTTAGAAAAAGAAAAGACCATTTGTTTTAGAAAAAGAAAAGACCATTTATTTTAGAAAAAGAAAAGACCATTTATTTTAGAAAAAGAAAACACCATTTATTTTAGAAAAAGAAGAGACCATTTATTTTAGAAAAAGAAAAGACCATTTATTTTAGAGAAAGAAGAGACCATTTATTTTAGAAAAAGAAAAGACCATTTATTTTAGAAAAAGAAAAGACCATTTATTTTAGAGAAAGAAAAGACCATTTATTTTAGAAAAAGAAAAGACCATTTATTTTAGAAAAAGAAAAGGCCATTTATTTTAGAAAAAGAAAAGACCATTTATTTTAGAAAAAGAGAAGACCATTTATTTTAGAAAAAGAAAAGACCATTTATTTTAGAAAAAGAAAAGACCATTTATTTTAGAAAAAGAAAAGACCATTTATTTTAGAAAAAGAAAAGACCATTTATTTTTCCGATAGGTAGTGATTAGCACCAAGGCATATAGCTGATAAGCAGAAAGGTAACTGAAAAGTCCACAGATTGCCAAATTTTATGAAATTCGGACGAATAGTTGGGGAGTGGACGAATAGAACATTGGGTACATGAGGGATATAGATCGCAGACACACACATACATTACAATAAAAATATTTTATTCGTGTTCTAGGATGTTTAAATCCATTCCAATTTTCAAACCTGTACCAATATTTCTCTTACGCATTATGCAATATATGGAAGGAAAGTAAAAATTTGATCTTGATTTCTGTCATTAACTGTCATTTCTGTTAAGGATTCATCCATGTATAGAATTTATTGTGTTAAAGCAGGGGTTCTTAAACTATGGGCAGTGACCCAAACGTGGGTCGCCGAGTCTTTTGGAATGCGTGGCGACCCAAAAGGGGGTCCCCGAGGCCTTTTGGGATGGGTCGCCGTACCATAGCTACCATAGGAAAACAGAAGCATCACTTGCCTCCATGAGAAAATTTATTTGTTAGCATGAATATGATCGGTGAGAACAAAAATTTTTTAAACAAAATATTTTCGAATATTTCTGGTGGACATATTTACTTTGAACCATTAACAATGTATTACTATTACCAACCATTAACAGAGTATTCCCGATAATAATTGACAAAATTCTCAGCTTTTAGGATTACAGTGCACGACTATTGCCCTATGCCCTACAATAAGACTGACTTTGTTAACAGCGAGCAGGTCTCAAATTATTTCTTGAATTGTTTATTTATGGATTTGAAGTAAACACTTCGACAAGAATATTTCTAAAATCCTGGATTTAAGATGTTTCGTGTCCTGTTCATCTCAGCACTCTGCCTTTGCTAATGAACTGTGGTTCATGAGTGGTGAAAGAGTGACCAGTTAAGTATTTTTTGCTTGAGCATTTGTTTTATCTTCTCTTAAGTTTATGATCGTCAAAATTTGAACATTCAGTTTCGTTCATCGTGTAAAATGGACATGTTAAAAGAATTATAATTCAATTTTATAAAGTTTAAACCTGGTAAACGATATTTATGCATTGTCAAATATGTTGCAGCTTTAATCATTCTTGAAAACTTCAATGGTCAATTAGAGTCAACTTCATACATTGTGTAAAAAGACCTTAACTTTCATTCACCATCAAATTCTCGATAACCTTCTGTGAGTCTTGAAATTCTTCAGAAATTTCTTCCAAACGGTCCACGTAGGAGCAAATGCTTCTCTTTTCTTATTTTTAACACCTCAAAATCCTAGTCCACACAATCGATCTATCTCAACGTTAGTCTTCCTCTAGGTCTTCTCCCGATCGCTGTTGACATGAATATTTCCTTTGTTGTTCTGTTGTTATGCATTCATGGGCAAATGCTCTGCACAGTTCTGTCTGTTTATTTCAATGTATTTGATTGTATCAGAATCTTTATATTATCTGTACAGTTCGGAATTGTTATTTCTTCTCCAAATATCATTTTCCCTAAATTCCATCAAAATTGCCGCGCAGAAATTTTCCGCTCAAAGATGCAATCAGCTTTATCATCATATTCTGTACGAATCCAGATTTTTGAAGCATAAGTTGTTAAACTAGATATTATGAGTATTTTGTATAACTGTCATTTCCTTTTCCAATCAGATGTGATCTGAACAAAATTATTAATCCATGAAAACAGCGATTCGTTTAGAGGTTTCTGAACTAATATTACTTTTTCAGTTTATTTGAAATTCCAGATAATTAAATTGCTCAACAGATTCAAATTTGTACAGACCATGTTTCATCAGCTGCATTTTAAATCCTTATCTTAATATACCATACAACCGCATGATTACATAAAGCAGAACTAACTGAACATACCATACAAACGTATGATTACATAAAGCAGAGCCAACTGAACATACCATACAAACGTATGATTACTATAAAGCAGATCCAAATGAACATACCACACAAATGCATGATTGCATAAAGCAGAGCCAACTGAACATACCACACAAACGCATGATTACATAAAGCAGGGCCAACTGAACTTACCATGCAAACGCATGATTACACAAATCAGAGCTAACTGAACATTTCATACAAACGCATGATTGCATAAAGCAGAACCAACTGAACATACCATACAAATGCATGATTACATAAAGCAGAGCCACATATACAAATTGAGAGTCCTCTATAAATATGAAGCCCCCAACCTATTTTATTTTCTCCTCTTTGTTAATCTTTCATGTCTTTCACTCCTAAAAAAATCAAGTTATCACCGCCCCAACTCAAGGGATATCCGCCCCCTCACTATGGGCAGCCTTGCATAAAAATATCTTTGAATTTACGTTCATGTCTTCCAATTTATCCATAGAATATTTTGTCCCTAAACACCCTTTATTTCTATGTCTATTCTCCTCGACCTATAAACGAGCATCAAAAACGCATTAAGTGCATGTCCGTCATCGAAACTGCTAGTGTTATTTCAGCAAGATCAGCGTTTTACAATCCATTCCAATGGTATTAAGTGAAAATATTTTAAACCCTTCGTCATAAACACGCACAGTAGTATATAAATTGCAATTTTCAGAGCTGTCCTTACTTAAGGTTTAGTAGGGCGCTCTTAAGACTGTCTGTCTAGCGATTTCACAGCAGAATTTGGAAATCAGTACAGAAATCCTGAAGGCTTTTAAGTTAGCCATCATTTAAATTGAGATTGGAATTAATTTTAAATTCCCCTGTATATATTGTACAAGGTTTAAGGAAAGTTACAGAGTCCACTTCAACAATAAGACTTGCAATACCGCCCCAGTATCTCAATGGTAGAGAGCCGGCTGGCCAGTTCGGAGATCCAGGATTCGAATCCCGGTTGGGGCAGCAATGCTCTTTACAATGGCGCCCAAACAACTCAACCCTGTAGGTTAGTGCAAAGATGTTAGAGGTCTGAAAGTGACCCTAGTACGACTAGTACGAATTCAGTGAACACTGGAAGATTGTGCGCCGCCGAATTTAAATTGAGAGGATAACGACCGGGCGGTATACTAACCTGGGTAAAAATACTGATAGCAGGAGGCTAACCTGGGGTAAAAATAGCAGGAGGTGGTCAGTTAGATGTATGTATGTATGTATGTATACATGTTAGTGCGTATGTGTATGAATATATGTTAGTGTGTGTGTTAGAGGTTTGCACGGGCCGAAATTTCAGACTTTCACCCTGACCGAACTGATGTAGAACCCGAACACGGCCGGGCCCGAAGACAATTGAGTCCCGGCCCGGTCATCCCGTAATGATTTGCATTCAAATGTGTTAAAAACACAAATTTGTGAATGTTTTTGTCTGAAGAAATAAGATAAAAGTTAGTTTATTTTTAAACATTATCTTTGCATAGCTGAAATCAACACAATAATTTCACGTATCCATTAAAATTCATTTAAAACGTTTTCAAAATTAAATATGCTCGATGTTTAAGCCCGAGTCCGCTACAGCCCGAACGAGTGTTTGAAAATTTAACTCCGCGGGTTGGGTCCGAGCCCGTGCAGACTTGTGGTATGTGTCTGTGGAAGCAATATCTGACAAAAGAATGAAGCGTTTTGAATATAATTTGGTAAGATTATTACAATCAGCGAATATTGGAACCCTATGAACTCGCATATGAATTTTTATAGCATCCACAATAAGCAGTATAGTCCATATACTAAAACATTTTAATAATTTATTTATAAATTTTGCAACATTTTCGTTAATTTAACGTCATTTTTGCAATTTTGACGATATTTTCGTCAATTTGTAACCACTATAAAATAGTCGCTGTTGGCAATATTTCGCTAAATTAGTAACTAAGTTTGTCAAATTTGTGAAGAGTTACATACATATGAAGAGTTGACTATATATAAATAAATTATTATTTGCGAATTTTTGGGCGTCAAAATACAAAACTATTTCATAAAGTACCTTTTGTCACGAATGGAACAGAAATAGATACACGAGAACAATGTTAAAAAGTTTATTGCATAATCCTGCATATGAAAAGTGAACATTTTTGACGATATTTAATACTTTTTTAATTTCATGATATTTTTTTTAATAAATTCATTAAAAAAAACTTCCAATATCTCGAGAACGGTCCATGCTGGCTATCTAAAGTTTGTGTCATTTGTTTTCTAATGAAAACTTACATAAAGAATTTTTATTTATGTAACATTATTAAAAGTTCCAATTTTTTAAGGATTTTTTAAAAATTTCTTTCGAAAGTTTCGAGGTCTAGCAAAGAATCGATCGCGTTTAACATTAATAAGGTTTTGTAATACCAAATGTAGTATTTATACCAAATTTTTTTGAAAACGCCCCACTCGTTCGTGACATACCACAGGCTTATGAACACACACACACACACACACACAGAGAGATCACAGACACAAAACTACTCAATTCGAATTTAGGGATGCTTAAAACGCACTCTTCAGTTGAAAATTCAAATTTTTGATCCCATTACGACCGTAAAAAAATGAACTTTAGCTTGCTTAACATTTGAATTAAAAAATATTTTGTAATAAATTAAATAGGCACATGAATATATAAATGATGATTAATATTTCATTGTTATGATTAATATTTGTTCTTATGATTAAATTTTTCTTGCAATTAAATAATGCTTAAAAAATAATTTATAAAATTATACTTATGATTAAATTTTTAATATTTATTTTTATCACTAATATTTATTCTTATCATTAATATTTATTCTTATAATTAATATTTGTTCTTATGATTAAATTTTTTTTGTGATTAAATTATTCTTAAAAAAATAATTTATAAAATTATTCTAATGATTAAAATTTTAATATTTATTCTTATCATAATATTTATTGTTATCATAAATATTTCGTTCATATTTTATGTCTTTCGCCATTTTGAAACAGGACTTTCTGTCGCGAAATGCCCTTATTATTTTATATCCCACTCTTGGCCTATAAACGAACATCAAAAACACATTAAGTGCCGGGAATGTCAGTTACCCAAAGCACCGGTGTTATTTTCCAAATATCAGCATTTTAGAATCCATTCAAAGCCTATTAAGTGAAAATATTTGAAAACTTACCCTATTAACACATGTAGTAGTCTATAGCTAGCCATTTCCTAAATGATCCATACTCTTTATTCAGTTACTTACTTCTCAGCGATTTCTTGGAAATTGGGTCATCAAGTTCATATTAGAGGGTCTTTGAGGGTTTCGATAGATCCTGGTCGGACTGGGGATTAGAGCCAGACTGGTGCAAAAAGAAATCTTTCCTGAGATTGAACCTTCGATTGTTATATCCATTGATGTACTGATATCTATATTTTACGTGAATGACGTCTAGGGTCGTCGTATCCGGCAGGAATCAGAGCGCTACGAAAAATGCGAATACTATAGACGCTTATATCTTCGAACCTAATAGATAAAAGAGCAAATGATTTGTGCCTATTTTGTCGGAAATAGGGTACCATTTATGAATATACAGGGTGATTAAAAAAAAGATGGGCCAAACTTTACGAAAGGGTAGCACACACCAAACTAAGCATTTTTCGTCATAGTTTACCGGGTCGGAAAGAAAACGTAAAGGCGCCAGTGGACGCTTCCTCTTTGTGAAGCAGCCGCATCGCAAATTTGCCGCATCGCGTCATTATGGTTGAAGACCCCCCCCCCCCCCCTAAAAAAAACAAAAAAACACGTGAGCAAATTTCATCTGGGAAAGGAGAAGAACCCTTTGCAAATTTTCGTAACGCCGAATGTACGGTCTTATCAGTTCGAAGCAGTTATTCGCAGCTCCAACTTTTGAGACGATGGAGTAATTTACAAATAGGGAAAAAGCCGATATGCATATCCTCCATAGATCTGCAAATGAGAATAGCAGAATGGCATAACGACTGTACGGAGAACGTTTCCCCCATAGGCGGTTGCCCAATCGTAAAACATTCAAACGCTTGCATCGGTAGCTCTGAATCGGGACCCTTTCTCGCTACCAGGTCTGATGCAGGTCGAGCAAGGAATGCTAGAACGTCAAGTGCCAAACAAGCGATTCTAGACACAGTAGCAGTTCGGCCAGGCACGAGAGCAGTAGGGCATACTCTTTGTGTGCCACAATCCACGGTATGGCGGGTTCTGCATGGGGAACAGTTACACCCATACCATTTCAGCTAATCGAAGCAATGACTACAGCGGATTATCCTCGTCGCGAGGAGTTCGCTGCTGGTTCCAGGGACAGAGTGCGTCGCAGCCAAATTTTCCGGCGAGTGTGCTTTTCATGGATGAAGCCTCCTTCACATGTGGTGGCACATTTAACATTCATAATAAACATGAGTGTAAACCCACATATAGCAATGAGTGTAAACCCACATATAGCATATCCACATACGCATCAACGACGATTCTCTGTCAATTCTCCGGCAGAAATCATCGGCGACCGCCTAATAGAACCGTATCTTATGCCGGTATGATTTGATGGGGAAATGTACCGTATTTTGCTGCAGAAGGTCTTGGCGGAATTGCTGGAGGATGTTTCGACAGACATCTGGCGGTATATGGGGTTCCAGCACAATGGAGCAGCAGCCCATTATGGGCGAGAGGTATGGAACTATCTGGACGTCACTTTTCCCGGCCGATGAATTGGGCAAGGTGGTCCCATAGCTTGGCCCACACGATCGCCTAATCTGTCGTGTCATGGCTTCTTTTTGTGGGGATATCTCAAGAGTCTCGTATATGGCACTCCTCTTGAATCTGAAGAGGAACTCATAGCCAGAATTTCGGCACTCTGTCCCAGGAACCAGCTGGCGAACTCCACGCGACGAGGATAATCCACAACAGTCAATGCTTGGGTTCGCTGCAGATGGTATGGGTGTAACCATTCCCCATGCAGAACCCGCCATACCGTGGATTGTGGCACACTGAGCTGCTACTGTGTTCAGAATAATTTGTTACACACTTGACGACCTTGCACGACCTGTATCAGATCTAGTAGAGAAAAAGGATCTTAACACAGAGCTGCCGATGTAAGCGTTTGAATATTTTACGATTAGGCAACCCCCTATGAGGGAAACGTGAAACTTGCCTCATACGGTCGTTGTGCCTCTCTGCCATTCCCATTTGCAGCTCCATAGATGAAATGTATATCGGCTTTTTCCCTATTTGTAAATTCCTCCATCGTCTCAAAAGTTGGAGCAGCGAATAACTGTTGCAAACCGATAAGGTCGAACATTCGGTATTACGAAAATTTGCATAAGGGTCCTTTTTCTTGCTCCGATGAAATTTGCATACGTGGCTTTCTTCTTTAACCAGAAAACAACAACCAGAATGATGCTTTTAAGTTTGCAGTGTGGTCGCTTCCCAACGAGTAAGCGCCCTGTAACGCCTTTACGTTTCATTTTCGATCCAGTAAACTAAACGGAAAATGCTTAGTTTAGTGTGTGCTACCACCTCGTAAAGTTTGCCCTATCTTTTTTTAATCAACCTGTATAAAAATAATTTCAATATTTTAATATTTTGAACTATTTTTTATGTTAAAAAATTGGACGCATTAGACTGATAATGCATATTATTTTAATATAGTTTTTACATTTATACCGTACACTATTAGAAGTAATTCTATGAAGATATTAAATTTCAAAAACTGCAAATTACAAAAAATTCTACCTAGTTCTGGTTAGAAAATGCACTCGACGGGATTGAGAGCAGGGATTAACTGAATGCATTCAATTTTTCAGAAGGTCCATTTTTTAAAATCAGAGATAGAAGAAACTGCTGTGCAAACCTCACATGATAGAATCTTTTGGGTTTAGCTCAGGTGCATAGTCACGCGTAACAAATTGTCACGCATGTGCAGAAAGTGCTCCCTAGCAAGGCCCAGTTGTCAACCACCAATCAGATAAGGAACGGAATTAAATAATCTCGATTCCCCCCCCCCCCCGCTTTAGGTTGAAAATTAACAGAAAATCAGAAAATAGGGAAATTAAAAGAAAAAAAAAATCAAATATAGAATGCAAAGAGACCCATATTTTTTACCGAACTATCGAATTGTGCTAATCTTCCTTCTTCGTATGCAACGAAATAAGAAAATAAATAATAATAAATGCATATTTCAATGCATCTTAAAATAAATAAATATGAAGAAATTGACCTCATTTCCGCTCTTCACAGCCAAGCACACATACATAAACAGACGGACATGCTACCAAAAATGCTCGAAATGTTTGCCGGACATCTTAAAAACTGCTTTTTCGTCAAAATCTCGATTTCAAACATTTTGAGAAAAACAATACTTTTACTTTGTAATGGTAAAAAAGAAACTACGCCCAGGTTCTAGTGTCAATTATATTTGTCATTTGGCATTCCATTTGGCATTACTCATTGAGCAGCACACTAAAGAGCAGCATACCACTGCGGAAACTCTACTATAAGGTAAATACCATGCAGGTAAAAGTAAGAAGTTAAAAAGCTTCATATTAAGAAAACACCAATATCGTTTAAGACAACAATTCAGGTGGCGCTGGGATAAGATAAGTTGTCCAGTATTTTATGTATTTCTATGGCGAAAAGCCTAAAGTGTGTATTTAAACTATCAATTTTGCATAAATAAATTATTAGCGCAATGCAAATTCGAGCTGAAATAATAAAGAATATTCCTACGTATTCAAAATTATTTTACTTTTCAATTTGTTTTTATATTCTGTACTCTATCCTACAACTATAAAAAAATACTAATTATACGCATAATTAGGGAACCTTAATTACAAAATAATCAAAAATACATATACAAAATACTACGCCTTTCTGTTGTGTCAGTTAATAATAGCGACTACTTTGCTAACACTAGCGACACCTAGCTATGATTCTCAAAGCATTATGTCATTTTCAAGCGTTTCATCCATAGGAGTTTTATCTCCTCTCTAACTCCATGGTAAATACTATAACACACCGCTTCCTCCCATTGCAAACATTTTTATCGGCTGATGTACAACCCATGACGCATTATCATCTTAACCAGCTATTAAGCAATAACTCATATCAAAAGTCCAGATAATTTTGATATTTCCAAAGGTGTGGCATCAAAATCGTCTGCGGCACAATGTCAAAGAAACGGCACTACTGTAGAAAAGAATATGATGCACAGTAAAACGCTCGATTAAGTAGTTTCCGTTGGGATAATTGCTTTTTCGTGACTACTTACTGAATTAAATAATTTGCGATAAGAGTTCGGGATTTTGAGGAAGAAGGATATGATAGCCTCAATAAAAAACATACTTGTGTTCCGGAAATAGTGAGAGTAATGACTTAATCGTTTCAGCGGTACATTCTTTGGGAAAATAAAACTTATTTATTATACAAGTTGCGTTTCATGAGTGTCAGATTACTTCTAAAGCAGTTTTTACATAATGCAGATGCATATAAGACAAGTTCTATATATGTATACAAGTTTTTTGGGGGAAGAATGTCTGTGGTTGGAGTATCCGGATGAAATCGGAGCGTTACGGAAAATGCAAACATTGCATAAACCTAGTGCATAAAAATTTATATAATTTTAAATTGTTTTGTTGGAAATAGGGTAAAATTTAAGAATGTACAAAAATAATTTTAATATTTTGAACTACTTTATTTATTTATTTTTTCGAAAAAAAAAATTAATTACATTAAATAAAAAGGTGATGGCTCCAGTTTAACAACAAATCTACCACAGTTAGAAAATTATCGTAAAAATTAGAAATTGTTCATGAGAAGTAACAGAAGTCACGGAATTGGAAACAGGGGTTGCAATTGAATTCGAATTATCAGATTTCATGACACAAATAAAAATAGCAGTTACAGTCACGACAGTCATATTCTACATTTTTATCACAGTCTGTGTCAGACTAAATAAGTCCCTTTTCAATTAAGTCCCGTTTGAATTACAGTAAATTAACTTTTCCCCTTTAACATGATGTTGCATTAAAGCAAGAATCTTTGGTTGTCAACTTAGCTATTTTATGGCTATATTTGGCCCGTTTTATGATTCATTTAACCATAAAAATTCCGGTCTAGCCATTTAGCTCGCTGAGCCATAAATCTAGATATTGGCTGTTTCAATTTAAGTCATTATCTAGTAATTACAGGGTCTCAAAACATACATTTTTTAACCTTAAATGAAAGCAATCCTTTAACACTGTATAGTAAGTTGCATTTATCATTTTGGTATTTATAGTATGAATTCTCCATAAAAAAATTTCTGAAGTATAAGTGGTAAAATTAACATTAAGACTGTATCATAATTATTATTTAAATATTTATAGTCGAAAATTCGCACTATATAAAAAAAAAGTTGCTGTCGTCGCCGCTGTTTGACAAATTTCGCGTTTCTCAAGTTTCTATGTTACGTAACGCAAATTTTATAGCACACAAAAAATATGAAATGTTGTATATTTGTAGAGAAATATTAGGGGAATACACTTATATAAGCTGTTTTTCGATTTAAAAGTTAGTTTAGGAAATATTTAATGTCAAAATCAAAAGAAGAATTTTTGAGCTGTGAGTTCGCATCCTGGCAGACTAGTAACAGCAAGACCTCGAATTTTTGGTGACATGTACCTAGATAGTTGAATTTTTGAAGAACGGAGCCCATTTTTTGAATTTCGGTTTAGTTAATGAGTAATTCAATTTTTTATGCGCTTTTTTATGCAAAAATGTTCTTCTTTACGGAGAAGATTTCAAACTATTGTTGTCATGAACATTACAATGTCATTGTTATATATTTTGCAGCAATTATATGTTTCCTTGTTGTAAATCTCACTATACTGAAAGCGTAAGACGATATTATGTCACTGTATTACGAACAAACACTGTGTCACTGTATTACGAAGCGCAAAACATACAGTTATGAAAATTTGCCGTTTGTTCGTAATACAGTAAACTATTGTTCTTAAAAGCAGGCGGCACGCCATAGATTGCAATACAAGTACAGCGAGCGCCAGGAAGTAGTAGATGAATCCTCTCAACTCATGAAAAGAGTTTTGGGGTTGGCAAGCGTAGCGAGCTGGGAGCTGAAGCTTGATGAAATTATTCCAAATTATTAATCCAATTATATTATATATCCAAAATTTATTTTGGATTGAACTCGGGAACTATTTTATTTTGAATTATATTGTTTTGAAGAGGGTCACGTGATCTCTTCATATTATATGGATGTACATATTATTTTAATTTTATTTAAAAAACTACCGAACATATTTTGCTGATTTTTTTTTTATATATTTTATCGGATAAGTTTAATATTTCCTAAAACTTTCGAAGAAATTTGTGAATTTTAAATTTGCTTGAAAAGTGGTTCCATACGGCTCAATGTATTTCATTTTTTCAACCCGGGTTCAATCCAAAACTAATTGGGTGATATTATTCATTTACATTCCCGTATCTCCCACAGACAGTCTCTACAACATACTAAAATTTCATTTTGATAAAGTTATTTTTTCGGTAGTTATCGTGCGAATAGGCAGATAGACAGAATAAACACTTTTCAACTACCTTATAAACACTAATTTTAGTCATAAACACTTTTCAACTATGTTGAAAAGTGTTAAAAACTAAAACATATATTACTTTCCTTATATACATAATGCATAAGGAAAGTATTGTGACGGGGTCGAAAATTCGAATTCGAGTTTTTGACGGGAGAGCGCGTTTCAAGCATCCCTGATCACGAATCAAACATTTTTGAAGTGATGTGTGTGTGTGTGTGTGTGTGTGTGAAAGTGTGTGTGTGTGTGTGTGTGTGTGAAAGTGTGTGTGTGTATGAAAGTGTGTGTGAGTGTGTGTGAAAGTGTGTGTGTGTGTGTGTGTGTGTGTGTGTGTGTGTGTGTGTGTGTGTGTGTGTGTCAGTGAGTCTGTGGAGACGATAACTGACGAGCGAATGGAAACACTGGAATCCGTAAACACTGGAAGCCTATTGTTTTTTTCATACGCAATCGAATGTTTAGAACCTCCCTAAATTTTCGAGTGAAATTTGGAAAAAATAGTCAAAAAATCAAAACCGCTAATAAGGTTACGCAAATAGACATTTCGTATGTAATTTTTCATTAGAAAACGATTGACATAAATTTTAGAACGCTAACATGAACCGTTCTCAAGATATTGCACATTTTTAAAAAAAATTATCAAAAAGTCATATAAAATAAAAATAAAAATATTTCCTATTGAGAAACATGTTCACTTTTCATATGTAATACCATAAGATAAATTTGGTGACATCATTCTCGTGGAACTAGCTCGTTCCATTCAGGAAAAAATATACTTTGAGTAATACTTTTGTATTTGTACGCCAATAGTCATTTATCTACTGTAAGAATAATTTATTTCTCCATCCATAACGTTTGGCGAGATTTTGGCGGAATGTCGTCAACTTGGCGACATTTTTAATTGTTGCAAAATTAACAAAAATCTCGCCAAATGAATAAAAATGACGCTAAATCAATGAAAATGACGACTAATTGAAGAAAATTCAATATCTTGGAAGGAATACTAGTATCTACTATAAGAATAACATTTTTTTTAACTGTAAAAGTTGTAAATTTATTGCATTATATAAGGAAAGTCATGTGTTGCCCATATCAGATATTTTTAAAAGGAATTTCAAGGCATTTTCTTCTGAAAAAGTCATGGAATCCTGTTCAGTATCTTTTTTGCAGAAGTTGGAAATGTTTTCAAATAAAACCTAAAGAAATGGAATGTGTAATTTTTTTACATTTGATTGCGTTACCTGATATAAAAACTTAGCTATTTTAGGACTACAAATGATTTCTACGTAAAAATGACGTTTAAGAATTGGAATGACGAAAGTCCATTCAGAAAATGCTAACATTGCCTTAACTTTAATAGTTATCTTGTACTCTAATAGTACAATAGTATACTTTTGAGCGCCAGATGAATGTCATTAAACATAAACTTAATTAAATAAAATTCGGCATGATTCCATTCGGAGCCTAACTATTCGAAGTAGGCATACTATTTAAAGGTTTTGTTATAGTGAATACAAGTCCCAAAGTGAAGTTTTAAATTAAATGGATGCATTAAGATTGTAGACTAACTTCTTTAGATGACTAATGATGAATCAAAACTCAGATACATGATTTTAGCTCTTCTTCCTGGGATATATATATATATATATATATATATATATATATATATATATATATATATATATATATCATTATCCATACTTCTACATTCTCTTGTTTTTACATTACAATATATTTTCATCTATTTATTTTGCAGCTTATACTGTAGAATATCACATTTTACTGCCATTTCGCAGTACGGTTTTTACTACTCACTTTGGCGACAGTAGATCACTTCTTTACTTTTTAGCGAATGGCAACATTGGTCTAGTCATTTTTTGCTCATCATGGTTGTACATTTTAGGTGTATTTCAAGGTATTTCTGTTTCCCCTCTATATTTTTCAATCTTTATGCTTGTCGTCCTAATAACACACGTTTATAGATAAAATCTATCCTGTGTTTCAGAAACAAGCATTTTTGTGTTCATTTCGTTTAAATATTAGGACTCTAAAAAGAATTTTTTCGAAATGAACTATTCTTAAGCCTAGAGCTCTTCTACGTGCAAACTTTAATGCCTGATTATTTTTGTATTTTTCTTTTATTTTCCAAACCATTGATATTTGTTGATTATCTTTAGCTTTCTGGACTGTAATATGTATTATAATTTCTTCATTATGGTTGAATTTCATTTTATTTCATTGTATTTTGTAGGCAAATTTTAAGATAGTGTATTATGAGTAACTACTTCCATTCTACCATTGGATTTACAATTTTAATATATATATATATATATATATATATATATATATATATATATATATATATATATATATATTCTCAGGTAAAATATCTTTGTTTCCTATTTCATTTTTCAATCTTTAATCTTGTAGGCCCAGTAGACGGAGTTTATACATATTATTTATCTCCGTCTTCAGAAACAAGCTTTTTTTTGTCATTTTGAATAAATACTAGAACCTGAAGAAGAATCTGTTCAAAATGAATCCCTTTTGAAGCCTAGTGCTTTTCCACGTGTTTGGTTTTAATGCTTGGTCATTTTCTGTTTTTCAATTTTGAAATCTCACCATTGATATTTGTAGATTATAGTATATTGCTTGATGACTGGATACATGCTTTTTATTCTCCCCTTGATTGATGATTCTCTATTTTTTACATCTTTATACATAGCTATCTTATATTTTAAGTTATATGAGTTACAGCTTATCTCTAATCTATCATTGGAATTTCATGTAATATTTTTATTATATATATATATGTGTGTGTGTGTGTATGTGTGTGTGTCTGATATTCTTATCTAATGGGATAACTGGCAAATTATAAATTAAAATGCGAATAACAATGCTGATACGAAAATTTATTTCTGCAAAGCAAAATTTCAATTCATATGGGTTCATTAAGCGCCTACAGTTTATTGCCATAAATGAAACTCAACATTCTAATCCAGCCATTTTTCTATATGATTCTAACAATCAGGTGTACCTATGACGGCAACCAAGCTGGTACTTATAACGGAACCGACCAGATGTTGATAACTGAGCACAAAATTCCCTCAAAGCAAGAGTTTTAGAATTTTTCTGGTAGAAGTATACTCCAATTTCTTGTTGAAATCATTGCCGAAATTGTATTTTAAAGATTTTCTTTTAAAATGTTCATTTTTTAATTCTACAAAATAACTTTCTAACTTTATTTTTTAATTCTAAAAAAATATATAAGTTGGGAACAAGTCATCTAGCCTAAGAATTGGATGCATTCATCCAATTTGAGCTAATTGTGTTCTATTGGAAACTAAACCGTCGGTATTATGAAGTAAAAGTTTAGTTTCTAATTTTTTAAAGATTTAAATGCAAGCCATAAATTACTTAGCAGGTATGCTCTCAATTTTTTTGTCATATGAGTATTACCATATTAAATGTGCAAAAAATACAGATAAACGCGCCAAAGTAGCTTAATATAATGTCACCAAGAAAAGAGTTACATTTCATTTTGCGGTTATTCAAAGGTAACAAATATTGAACCTTGGATTTAGTACATGATTATCTGAACGATAAAAAAAGTAAAAATCATTATATTATGTAGAGAAAGTCATGTGTTGTCCATATAAGATTTTTTATAAACCATAAAAGAACAGAGAACACAAAAACCTTGACTGCTTCAAATTAACTTGCAATCAAACATATAACATTTAACAACACAACGAAATCTCCGGCCATTTCCGGCAATCAAAGCCGTGTTTTCGGAATGCATTCTTCCTTTTACTAGAAATATGCGGAACTGGAAATATCATAGCTTCAAAATTGGTCCAACAAGAATTTCAAGGCTTCGCAACTAAAAAGCATACTGTACCAAAACAAGGAAAACGAAACACAAATAAGATATTGGAGTTTTTGTTTTTATTTTGCACTTCGCGATCAAAATTTCGGCCAATCACAAACCTTGTGAAAATTCCTGGCCGGCTAAGAATAAAGAACATCTCTAAAGAGAGCGTATGGAATTCGGTACTTTCTACTACCATTCCTGCATATCAAATTATGCAAATTGTTGAGAAGAAAAATCGTCTGCTGGGCCAGTAATTCTGTGTCACGTTTATTTACGAGTTAGTGTTGTATATTAAAGTTCCAAATTAGGTACATAGACACTGCTGGAGTAAGAGATAAGCTTTGTCTTCAACTTCAATCAAAATTCTTCGAATAAGATTTGCATATGAAGTAAGGTTTTGCGTCCCCGACAGAAAGCAAAAAATAACATGTCGCCAATTGTTCTTTGTTGGATGGCATCAGTTTGGGAGATATTCATCTGTCTGGAAAATGAATAATCTTGTTGATCGAAAAGTAATTTCGGATTTGATTCCTCTGAAATTCCCGTCATTGTATAGAAGTTGAAAAGGGTTTTAAAACATTTCTGGAGGAGACGTTTTGGATATAATGGGTGATTTTCCGAGTGAGGAGACTGAGGAATTTATTGTAATATTATTGTAATATATCTGTAATATCTAATACCGCAGTTTCAAAATTCAGAAAGTCATAAATTTATTAATTAATATATTTTTAATATAAGGCTCTTGAATTATTCTAATATATAAAAGGGAAATTTCCAATATTTATAATTAACTTAAGTATATCCTGTACCAAGTGGTGTATTTTGATTAATTTGTTTTCAAGGAATGAGGGTATGTCTAGGGAATGTTCTGATGCAAGTTCATTTTTCTGTCTGTTTGTCGTCTTATAGCTTGAGAACATTTTAATGTACTTACACACATTTTCTCTGGTTTGTTAAGTCTTATTGGAAGCAGGTTTAATGACTTATTTCAGATTTTGTACCGTGTTAATATATAAAAGAAAATTACATAATACGCTTCAAAGCTAAATATCTCTAAAAACGTGAACGATTTCGATAAACTTTCTTTAGGTACTTAAAAAGGCTACAAATGATTATAAGGTGGGTTAGAATCCTTCAAAAGGATATCCTAGATCTGAAAGTAATACAGGTCTGATCCTACGGGAACTTGATTCAAACCATTTTGAGATTTCATGACTTTTTTGGAAGCAGATTTTTGTTTGTTGTGTTTAGCGGGGAGATTCTTACTGCGAAGTGGAGCTTTTGAGAAATTTCAATACATTTTGCAAAAATATTTATTAACATGATTACGAAACAATGATATAGCAATGATTGAAAATTTTACTCTACTATCGATCACGATTTATGGACATTTTTCATTTTTTGAAATTAAATTATAAATCAAATTTATCTTCAAGCTTTAAATGAAAACAAATCTGATGTGGGCAGCACATAACTTTCCCTGCAGACTCGAATTCATGTTTTCTTTATTTTTTTAATTGTACAAAATAACAGCCATAATTATTTTAAATTACACTGATTTTACACTTTTTATTCAATTTTCGTTTTCATTTGGTAACTGGACAAAGGTGGTGTAGCGAAAATACTGAAATATCTCGAGAACGGTTAGTTCTAGTGTAATGGAGTTGGTCTTATTCTTTTTGTTGTCAAAAATTACGTATAAAACCGGCATTTAATTGATATATTTGAAGATACATAGTCATTTATTTTAGATTTGGACGATTTTTGCGAGTCATTTCGCAAAAAATAGCAGGTTATTGTTTTCCAAATCGTACCAAAATCTAATCAGCACCAGGGTATAATTCGCAAGTGACTTATCTACCAAATTTTTAAAAAAATGATCTATTAGTTTCTCAGCTAGAGTGGATAAAACCAATTTTTGCGGACCATTTTGCAAAAAGAGGCGGGTTCTTTTATCCTGAATCGTCCCAAAACTAATCAGCACCAGGGTCACACCCAAGTGACTTACCTACCTAATTTTATGAAATTTGGTCCATTAGTTTTCGAGTTAGAGTGGATAAATACATTGCACAGACAGATACACAGACAGACAGAAAGACAGACACATATTTTACACTAAAAATATTTTTTTCGTTATTCTAGAGGTCCCAAAACGTGTAGATCCGTCGAAAATTCGAGTTGCGATTTTCGGCATGATTCCAATGCTTTCCCTATACATTTCCATGTATTGCAGTGAAAGTAAAATATGTATTTCATGCCAGAACACGCAAAATGAGCCACCATGTTTTAAAATCGGTTAAATAATTAAAACTATAGATCCGTCAATACTGAGGGGAAAAGGTTGAAACGACAACCGCAGAAAGTGCCACTTTAATTTTTTTTCTCGGGCGTTACCGCGAGAAGTATAATTTTTTTACTTTCCTTATATACATAATGTATAAGGAAAGTATTATGACGGGGTCGAAAATTCGAATTCGAGTTTTCGACGGGAGAGCACGTTTCAAGCATCCCTGATCACGAATCAAACATTTTTGACGTTATGTCTCTGTGTGTGTATGTGTATGTGTGTGTGTGTGTGTGTGTGTGTGTCAGCGAGTCTGTGGAGACGATAACTGACGAACGAATGGACCGATTCGAACGAAATTTGGTACAAAAATCACAATCCGTAAACACTGGAAGCTTATTGTTTTTATACGCAATCGAATGTTCAAAACCCCCCTAAATTTTTGAGTGAAATTTTGAAAAAATCGTCAAAAAATCAAAATCGCTAATAAAGTTACGCAAATGGACATTTCTTGCGTAATTTTTCATTAGAAAACGATTGACATAAATTTTAGAGCGCTAACATGAACCATTCTCGAGATATTGCACATTTTTAAAAAAAATTATCAAAAAGTTATATAAAATAAAAAATATATATTTCCTATTGAGAAACATGTTCACTTTTCATATGTAATACCATGCGATAAATTGGGTGACATCATTCTCGTGGATCTAGCTCGTGCCATTCATGAAAACATATACTTTGAGTAATACTTTTGTATTTGAACGCCAATAGGCATTCATCTGCTGTAAGAATAACTTATATCTCCGTCCATAACGCTTGGCGAGATTTTGATGACGAATTTGGCGGAATGTCGCCAACTTGGCGACATTTTTAATTGTTGCCAAATTAACAAAAATCTCGCGAAATTGATAAAAATGACGCTAAATCAATGAAAAGGGCGACTAATTGAAGAAAATTCAATATCTTAGAAAGGATATAAGTATCTACTATTAGAATAACATTTTTCTAACTGTAAAAGTAGTAAATTCATTGCATTATATAAGGAAAGTCATGTGTTGCTCACATCAGATTTTTTATTTCGTTTTCCTCAGCTTTAATACTATTGCATAGACAAAAATAATAGTCTTTAATTATCTTGGAGGTCGAGCTACAAACGCTTGAAAATCTGGTTTTGTCCCGTGAATTATAATACACACTTACCAGTTTTTCCCGGCCATCCATCTTGTTGCTCTATGTCTTCGGATGAGTTGGTTGGCCTGGGCTTTCGACACACTTACCAGTCAAGGATTCTGACATGACGACTTTTAGAAGCGGAACGCTGGTGTGTTCTTAAAATTTGAAGCTGATGAGGTCTATCAAAAGTGAAACCGGTCTAATAATGTCGGTTTCTGCATTGGGAGAACGATTCACAAGATTCCCTTAAAATGAAATTCCAGCGGATATTCCACATCTTCAGTTTTACGTCCGAATTTTCAAATCATATTTTTTACATCCTAATACTCAAGTTTCTTTATGAATCCACTTTAACCATCTCTTATGAGCTGACAATTGTGGCATTGCAATGACTAAGAAAAAGTTCACGGCCTTTCCTACCGACGGCATGAATTGAAAAAAAATAATTTTCAAGACCTAACCGATTCACAAAAAAATCATTTACAACTAAGAACAATGGTATGTCGAACAAGTAGCAATAGAAATATATATCTCATAGAACCATCAACCAATATAACAAAACCCTATTAGTAGTATGAATAGCGCCTATCGGAGCCATATATTTACCGTTGCCAATGTCATCAGCGTTATTCTCTGAATTATGGCTTAATCGACCATAGAGCCGACAATGGATCATATTTGGTTGAAAAGGCAACAGCGCCCTCTTCCTCAATTTCTTCGGAAGAGATAGCGTTGACGATAATTTGCGCTAAGAAAATTGCCCGGTTGGAATCGGGAAAATGGATTCATAAAGTAGGTATAAACAATATGGCTATAGTGGAACAACAATACTGTATTATAGAATTCCGCGTTTAGCAGAATTGCTAGAAGAAAGTTCGTTTATGACGCCATGTTCTCGGAAGAATTGAAATGGCTTACTGGTTGTGTTTTTGAAGTCTTAATTATGCCACGTTTCTCTTTAGGTCATTAGTTAAACCTTTAATTGTCCTAAAGCAACATAAGCAAGGATTAATAGGAAAGCGACTATACCATATGATTGAGAAAATTTGCAGCGTTTCTAACGACGAATCGAAGATAAAAGCGCAACAAATGAAGCAAGTGAAAATTTTTCAATTACAGTAGAACCTCCACTAACGGATTCTCTCTGTTTATGGATAATTTTTGAATCCCCAGTCCCTTAAAATAGGGCGTTAATGTATTTTGCTCACTATTAGCGGACAGAGTTCGGTCTGACAAACACATTTTGCTATATTCTGAAATTTAACATTGTTTAAAATAAACATTGTAGATTTACATAAATTTGTGGGTTTTAGTAGCTCTTTTTATGAAGGGCATTTATTTCGTATTACTAGTCCAAATTTTAGTCATAAAAATTCATGAGTTGTGCATCTTTATTTCCCCAAAATCATAAAAATGCAATTACAAATTCATAGCAATTAAAAACAACAAAAGAACAGGTGAGGTAAATGCCAATTATTCTTAAGCTACAAAAATGAGTCTTTCTCATCCATCATTTTGTCCAAAGTGCCAGGATGCTCTAAAAGCGATGAGGACTTAGCAAAATATGTCTTAGTTCTGGATGCGGCCATTTGGATACCTCAAGCAATCAAAAGTGTTTGCTCCAACTGCGTGCAGAAGTGTTTCAAGAAGGCCGAATTCATTAAGAGTGGCCAAACTGAAATCGGCAACGAAGAAAATGAATACAAACAGTTTCTCACTTTAGTCAAAAGTTTCGACTCTTCTGTCAATGTAGAGCAATACACTGTTGTGTACCACGGTTTCTACACCGAGGATATAGAACGGCCATTGACAGTTTCATAAAACAAGACCAAGAAACCAATGATGAAGAATAGTGTGGTGAAAAACAGTTCGTCTAAACAATGAATTGGATTTTAAAATGGCTTCTTCATCCAAATTTCGACTTTTAAGATCATAACTTCAAAACTAGTTCGAATTCTTAAAAAATCTAATGTGGGCAGCACGTGACTTTCCCTACAGAAACACATTAATCTTCTCTTTCTTAGATAATTCATTAAACGGAGTTTTATTGCACGAATTAACATGGACAATTATTTGAAATGACACTGAATTCGCAGTTTTAATTCAATTCTCGTTTTCATTTAGCGACTAGGCGTATTTTCAAAAACGACATTTTAAAAATGGAAAAAACTAAAATATCTCAAAAACGGTTAGTCCTAGACTTAAAAGGTTGATCTTATTCCTTTCTCTTTCAAACATTACGTATATGAAACAAGCACTTAATTGATACACATGAATATACAGTCTTTAATTTTAGATTTTGACGAATTGCTCTGGCCATTATGCAGATAAGGCAGGTTCTTTTTTACCGAATTTAATAAAAATCGTGGTAACTCACAAGTGACTTATTTACCAAATTTCGTGACATTTTAGCAATCAGCTTTTCAGCTACAGTGGATAAATACTTTGCACACATACACACACACACACACGCGCGCGCGTGCGTGTACACATACACACACGTGCTCGCGCGCACCGACACGCCACGCTAAAATTATATGTTTCGGGTTCTAGGTGCTCGAAACGTGCAGATCCGTAGAAAACTAAAGTTGCGATTTTCGACACGATTCCAATACTTTCCCTATGCAAGACTCTGTATTGTAGGGAAAGTAAAAAATGTCATGAGCCGCATTATCCGGAGACTTAAAGTACTCCTGTATAGAATTTTTCCGCTGTCCGAAGCTTTTTCCGCTACAGTTGACACGCACAGTCACACATATAATTTTTTTATATCTAACAAGCTAAAATCTCTTCGTCTATCTAATCCCAGGTATGCTACCACATAAATAGTTATACTAGAAACGTCTCCATCACTCGCTACCGCTTGCATTTTAAGATTCGGCCCTGACACCCCCGCATTCATACTATGAACCCGTCCCTCCGAATGAAAAATACAATTTAAATCGACTTCCAGAAAGGGACATACACACGCTTCTCACTCATTACCGGCAAAGAGTCGTGTTACGGAGTTTTAATGAGCTATTAATGAATGAACGAATGCGTAAGTCCCTCGGTGCTAGTTAGGGAGGCAGAAATTATGAATGAATGGCCAGTTCGGGAAAAAGAAGTTAGTTATGAGCTGACGTTGCTACTTGTAAGCGCGCTTGATACCTGTGAAACGCTGCGAATGAGGGGTTACATAAGTATTGAATTAAGTACCTTAGTATGTTTGAAAATAATGCGAATACATAAAATGTTTTTGCTGCATATTGACTTCATGCAAAGAGAAAACACTTTTACAGGCAACTATTGTTTTTTCCTTAAAGTGTGGTTGCAGTAATTTAATTAATTCCAATTTTTTATACCATATTTGATTTAAGAAATTTGTGACCTTTGTTGTGGGAAAAGCACATAAGTCAGATTCGCTTCTAAGATGTTAAACAAAGAAAAATTTTAAACACTTATTAGATTTTGTACGGATAGCAGTGGGGTAAAAAATAAAAATTAAAACAATAAAGATCAATCATGCTTAAAGCATTGATTATGAAACACTTTCCAACTTCAATGCAATTTTATTTAAAAAAGTTTAAAATGCAATACATTCCTCGGTAATATTTTAAAACTTATCACAATACTACATTAATTTATCATATTTGAAAACTTAAACCTTCATTGAAAAAAATGAACTTCATTCAAATGACGGCATTGAAATTTAAATTGCCTGGTTTAAATATCTCTAAAATGCGATACATTCCACAGTAATATTTTTAAAACTATCATAATACTACGATAATTTATTATATTTGAAAACTTCATCGAAAACAAGAAAAATTAATTCAAATGACGTCATAGAAATAATAACACGCCTGGATCTCTCTATAAAAACAGCATTTCATTCATAACTTTCTCCCATTCATTTCATTAATCACAATACTATAATAATTTATTTTATTTAAAAATTAAGACCATGGAGCTACAAGTAATTAAACTCTATGCTTAAAACTCCATCGAAAAAAAGCGTTCTTCTCTTCATAAAATCAATTAATATTTCATTCATATCAGCCATGCAGACTCCATGGGCTAAATTATTTTGTGTTAAAGAAATACAGCAATTCTAATACAACTCATTCTATATATTTTGCAGTTTACATTTTACGTAAGTGAAAAATAGGCTTCGTTGTAGAAATAATCAAATTTGGATAATCATTTAAACTCAAATATATTGTATTCGCGTTGTTTCAGTATGTAGATGCACAGAATTTAAGCAAAAATAAAGTAGTTTTAGGACGGATACAACACTCAATATGAATTAAAAAGAACTTAAAAAATCACGATTTTGAAACAAGATGGATGCCATATATCATTTTGAAGCGGGTCATGTGATCTTTTCATATCATGGTCACGTGATCGTTTCATATAAGAGGTCTAATTAATATTTTAATTTTTATTTGAAAAACTACTGAATATATTTCGCTGAATTTTTTTTTATATATTTTATGGAACAATTTGAATATTACGTAAAATTTTTGAAGCAATTTGTGAATTTTTTAAATCCGCTTAAAAAATGTTTGAAAAATTAGGTCCCATAGGGCTCAATGTATTTCATTTTTTCAACCTGGGTTCAATCCTAAACTAATTGGGTGATATTATTCATTTATATTCCCATAGGTCCTACAGACCGCCTGAACAACATACTAAAATTTCATTTTGATTAAATCATTTCTACGGCAGTTATCGTGCTAACGGACAGCCAGACAGACAGACAGAATGAACAAAGTCATAAACACTTTTCAACTTTGTTGTAAAGTGTTAAAAAGTTACTCTTTATTTAGCTCATAAATGCATGACAAACTCCATAAAAATTAAACTTGCACTCTGAAAGCAAAAAAATAAAATGAAATAAAATAAAAGTTCTCCTGAAAGTATCAAATGTTTCTATCCTCGATATTTCAAAATCTTTATTTTTGACTTATGTGCTTTTTCCCGCCAGCTTTATATATATATATATATATATATATATATATATATATATTTAGCTCTATATAATGCTTATATTACTAATCTATCAACTCCAACCAAGTTTATATATTTTCCTAAACTTCTTCACTTTGTTATTTTCAATAATTATATTTTTCAAGGAAATAAATTATACGTACAAGTCCCGGGAGTTCCAGGTGGCTGCAGTAGCAGTATGCTAGCTAATTTATATCTTTATCATTATGAACAGTCTTTTACTTCAATAGATTATACATTATACAGATGCGTTGATGATCTGATTTGCTTAGTATATATCGAAAATTATGTCATAGATATAGATTTCTGTCCAGACAATTTGGAATTAATTCCTAATGAAGCTACTAATAGTAATAATATTAATTTTTTGGATTTAAATCTTATTATTGAACCTTCTAATAGAATTGTTACTAATTTATATGATAAAAAAGGCTTTTTTAATTTTAACTTTAATAAAATCTTACCATTTAATTCCCTCAACTCGATTCTATTGTTTAGAAATATTATACTTAATCAGCTTTTTAGAATTTATAGATTATTTGATAAAAAATTTCATGCTATACATATAAATAATCTAAAAATTACCAGCAATTTATATAAATATCCCTCTAATTTAGTAAATGGCATAATTAAAAAATTTAGATTAGCTGGATTTTCATGAATTCTATTCATAGTTTTTTATATTAGCCTGACATCTCCATACTCTTAGTTTGACATCTCCATATATTTTATTTTTTACATTCACTTACACATTGGCCTTTCTATTATTGCCTCTCTTGATTGTATATTATCTCTTACACTTGTCTTTTCGCATTACTGTTATTTATTTCTTACGAATGGCAACAGTAGATCATTTCTTTTTCCTTTGCGAATGGCAACACTGGTCTCTTCATTCTGGGTTTCCGGGTTCGAAGGTTCGTTCATTTGTAGTGTTATTTTCCATGTATTCTTGTTTCCTTTTATTTTTTCTTCTTTATGTATGTTGTCTAAGTTGAAATAGTTTATAGATAAAACCTATCTATATCTTCAGAAACATACATTTTTTGTGTTTGCTTCGACAAAATACTTTGACCCGAAGAAGAGTTTTGGAGAAGTGATCAAATCCATGATTTAGGCCTAGTCCTTGTCCACGTGTATAGCATTAATGCTTGGATTTGTTTTTCTTTTATCGATTCCAAACCATTGTTTTTTGATGATTTTCTTTAACTTGATGATTCGAAATTTGTATTTTTTTCCATTTGATTGAAGATTTGCTGATTTATACTTTTATTTTGTAGGCTTGTTAGAAAGTTAGGTTTTTCGAGTTACAGCTTCTCACTTTTCTTTCATTGGACTTTCAAACTATTATATATATATATATATATATATATATATATATATATATATATATATATATATATATATATATAAATTGAAATTTTTAATCGAAAACTATGCAAAAACTACAGTAAGTTAAAAAAAAACCATGTCTCTTTATCCTTAGTCTTCGTCTATGGTTACTTATTTATAACCATATCGATTATAAATAAGTAACCATAGACCAAGACTAAGGATAAAATTAGAAGGTAACTTATCACTATAATAGAAAGGGGGAGAGGGGGAGATGAGTATGCAAAAATCATAATTAAAGAAGTATCTATATATATAAATATATATAAAACAAAAAAGCAAACACAGAAAAAATGAGAAAAGGCAATAATAAATTGCTCAAGATTGAAGATCAAAACATGGAGAACAATCAACTGAAACTACACAAAAAACGGCGGTTACTTCGAAATTGCATTCTCGTCAGGACAGCCATACAATTCGAATTAAAACCGATAGAATAGCTAGTTTCTGACAATGGCGATATTATTTACCTATGTACACCATTGGAATTGTCTACTGGCTAGTGGCAGGACATTTAATAAAAACCAAGTGAATTATAAACCAGAAATATAAAAAACAGAAATATTAACTCACAGGCACAGCCACCACGTGGAAGTCTGTTCGCTCGACAGAGCATTTTGCATTTCTTCGTCAAAGCGAGTGGACACCGGATTGAATAAACTTGAAAAATAATGTGTATGAAGACTTTCAGAAATAGTAAGCAGTATAGGGCTCAGGACAAGTGGAAAGTAGTCTTTCAAAAATAGTATCAGACTCAGGCCTAGTGGTAAGTAGGTGATAAGAACGGCGAAATTCACAAAAAAGAGTTATCCAATCAAGGATAAATAATGCATTTGTAAAATTATTACGTGGTGTATTTGAAATTATTAATAATATTATTTACAAATACTTCCGGATAGTGGTAATTTTGACAAATGCTTTTAAGATTACTGATGTGGAGTAAGTGAAACTGCGGATCCGCAGTTTCACTTACTCCACATCAGAAAGTCGATGTATTCAAAGAGCTGGTTTGAAATGATGTTTCTAAACAATTGAATAGAATTACAAGATTGATATGATAGCTGCTTAATAATAGTGAAGTTATAAGAATCTTTTTTATCGTATAGATTGGTGATAACATGATTATTGAGGGTATCTAAATTTAAGTCTAAATAATTTACAGTTTGACTAAAACACGAAAGGTGTAAAAATCAATATTAATAGGATTGGAATCGTCAATGATAATACAAATTAAGTCGTCAACATATATATATATATATTTATATATATATATATATATATATATATATATATATATATATATATATATATAAATATATATATATATGTAAATACATATATATATGTAAATAGAAATATATATATATATATATATATATATAAATATATACATATATATATATAAATATATATATATATATGTAAATATATAAATATATATATATAAATATATATATATATATGTAAATATATAAATATATATATATATATATATGTAAATATATAAATATATATATATATAAATATATATATAAATATATATATATATATATATATATAAATATATATATAAATATATATATATATATATATATAAATATATATATATATATATATATAAATATATATATATATATATATATATATATATATATATAAATATATATATATATATATATATATAAATATATATATATATATATATAAATATATATATATATATATATAAATATATATATATATATATATAAATATATATATATATATATATATATATATATATATATATATATATATATATATATATATATATATATATATATATATATATATATATATATGTTGTGACAAATCGCAATTCATGCTGCATACCTGCTATGCCTGTATCTTAAAAACTACAGTGGTTAAACAAAGTTTAGATGACACGTTGCAAAGGTCTACGGTAGTCTAGAATGTTTTTTAACGTCGCATGGTTGTATCTTCAAAAGAGAGAAAATTTTGAATTTCAGAATAATAGCAAATTTACAGTTTTCTTCTTTTTATTCAGACAGCATATCAATATGAAAAATTCATCTGAGTTTGACCAAATTTCCAGAGATGTTCATAAATAGTGTGAGATAGGTTCCCTATATAAAACATTTGAATTTCCAACTCAAAGCCTTTTCTAGAACTCATATATTTTTGACATCAAAATATATCATTTCGTTTATGGTGAATCCTGTAGAGAAATATATTTAACGTCAAGAGATTTTCTCCACGACCCGATTTTATGTATGCTATTTGAGACGACATGTTTACCGTTGTTGTAATTATTCATTTTCTTTATTCAATATTCTAAATCCTTTGTCCAAACAAAAACTTAACAGTGAAGAGTTTAGGGACAAACTGAGCAGGGGGAGCTAAAACAGAGGGGGAAAATCCCTCCTTTTTTTTGTCTTCCTCTGAACCCGGTGATGAAATTCGAAGACACCCGGGGTGTCATTGAATGGTGAATTAGGGTCGAGAATTGTGAAAGTCAGTATGGGCGAATTTGGGGTAGAACCTCTAAAATTCGGTTAGGCGGGCTTTTTTCGTCTCTTTCGCCAGTTGCTAAAAAGATATCGAAAAAGAAGGTGCGTATATTTTCCCTGGGAAGGGGGCGCATGGCGTCCTCCTAGCATTTTGGTTTCCTAGGCCTTATTTAGCAGTTATGAATGATTAAAGTGTACTCATCAAGAGTTCAAATTATTGATATTAATAATATATTACATAAAGATGGAAGTGCAAAAGTAAATTAAGTTTTTTTTTATGATTCATTCTGATAATTAAAACTTTTTGCATAGTTCAGAATTTATTATCGCACGTGGACTGCTGGACAAAATTGTAAAAAAACATTGTATGGTTTTGTGCTGATGTAAATCTGAAATAAGATTGTTGTATAACGATATTTTTTGTGTTATTACTTGGAGAAAAACAACTTTACTATTATTCAATTCTCATTCAATGGCTGTATAATGAATTATTACTGTGTTATTACTTCGAGAAGAACAGCTATACTATTATTCAATTCTCATTCAAAGTCTGTATAATGAAGAAAAGTCAAGAGAAAATTGCACACAATTTCAATTTAATAAAAGAATTAACTCAATAAAATACTCTACTTACTTAAAAATGCATGTGATAATGGAAGAAGTTTGTGACTGCGATCAACTCTGGGTGCTATTAGCAAATATGCATTTATTTTTTTACCAATGAAATTCTTCACAAAAAAGAAGAAAAAAACTAACTTCAAAAGGAAGCACATACACACTTCAGTTCTGTGGGATTTGGACAATATATTGCATGATGCCCAGCAGAAAATTTATCTACTTATGAACAATTAAAAAAATAAATAAATATAAGATTTCCTTTTTATTGTATTTTGATTGTAGGTCCAGATCCAGGTAAGGATTTAAAATTAATCTAGCATGTATAAAAGGCCTCTTATGTGTTGGTAATTTTAGGCGCTCACATGCAAAAAATAGTTTAATATATATATATATATATATATATATATATATATATATATATATATATATATTTACACAATTCATTTTTATTGATATTCAAAATTTTATTCCTACTTTAAGCTCCCCATCCATTAAATTATTAAGATTTAATTCAGTAATTTTTCCTTTAATTTGCATGTGTGTGCCCAACCCAATCAGGTGTGGTAATATGGCTACTTAATTAAACTCTTAAAATTAAATTAATTTCTCTTGAGCAGTTGTATCACAACAATATATATATATATATATATATATATATATATATATATATATATATATATATATATATATATATATATATATATATATATATATATATATATATATTCTAAGCTTTCCGCAATAACGCGCTCTTTTCTTTCATAATTATTGTTCCAAATTTCTATTTCATGTCCAGCACGTATTGCACGTATGTATTAAATTCTATCCCACGCCACTAATATTAACAAAGTCTGCCAGCACTTCCTCTTTTCCTTGACCATACCATATACGGTCACTAATCTTAACTTACGGGTAAACTTTTTAATATGAAACTGCTTCCCCATCACATTTTTAAAGCATAAAGAACGCGAAGGCAGCATGTGCCCTATGTTCTCATATCCCTCTCCCTCCGATGTAACTGTACATTGTGTGAACCAACGCAGACTGCATTGAGATGTCTTGAGAACTTGTAGCTTACGAGGAGCGGGGCTTTATGTAACTAATCAGGATTTTCGAGTGTCATATAATAAAGTAGATTTTTAATACCCTGAAAGTCCCTTCATTGGACTATAACAAGAGGATTAGTACCATAAGTACCTGTATTATATATATGACTTATAACAGAAATAAAATTTTATATGTAGTTAAGGGATTATATTAACCAATTTTTACCACATGTCATTCTTTTACAATTTCTTAACTTATATATAGAACAGGGAAAAAAGGGTATTTTATACCAACTTAGTACCTGTTTTATTTATAAAGTTTTATTTATAATGTTCTCTTTATCATCTTCACAAGCTTGTCGTATAGTTTCTATTGATATCAAATAATCACTTCAGACCATCTTATTTTCATTTTTGCTATACAGAACATTTCAATAAATTATCAATCTCTGGTATATAATACTAATAAATTAAAATGCTTCATATATATATATATATATATATATATTAAATCTTTTTACGTATTATCTTGTATTTCAAGTTATGGATATATGAGTTACAACTTATCTCTAATCTGTTATCTCAATTTCATATAATTTTTTATTATATATATATAAAAAAATTTTTTATGATATATATATATATAAAGGAAGTCATCGCTCCGTTGAAAGTTGGCAATGCAATATGAGGCAAATTAAATTTCGAGATGGGTCAGTGTTTTGAGAATAATATCTGTTATTTTGTGTATTAATTGAGGATTTAACTCTGTTTTATTGTACTGTTTAGTTATCTTGTAAGATAGATATCGGCATATTCGAAGTATATTGTCGTTTATTGCTATTTAGTGATTAAAATTGTGATTAAAGTGTTAGTTATCTTAAAATTTGGACTCATTTCGGTATCCCGAGAGTACATCCACGGTTTGCGAGGATACATCGTAACAATAAGGTGTAACCTTAGTGTAAATTTACATCGTAATTTACATAACATCTATCCATGCCATTTAAGGATAAGAGAACGTTTATGCAAAACCCTAATGAATCACTTAGTCTGATAGTTTTCATCAAGTGGAAAACAGAAGGAAGAAGAAAAGCTTCGTACCACATGTACATGAGTGACAACTATACGATAAATGTTACTATTGTTTAAACTACTGTTACTATTGTTACTATTGTCCTCCCCTTCCCAATAAATCATCACATTACCCTAAACATCCCCCATCACATCTCCAAAAGTGCTTCATGTTCAGAATCCAATTAAAGCGCGACCTTATTAGAAAGATATATTAATAATGATAAAAAAAAAATACTCAAAATTAAACCTTCCATTGAAATAGCATAATGCAGACGATTTTGCATTTCGAAAAATTAACTGAAGAAAATTATATGTTATTTTGCAACAGAATTAAATCAAATGTGGTTATACATCGGCTTACCATACGCCCCGTTTTGACCGTGAACCACGAAGTCACGGCAGGTTTGCCATTTTGTCCCCGCTTGGAACTTTGTTTGGAATAAAAATTTTGGAGGGAAAGGACAATTTTTTTGACTACGGGATCGTGACAGATTACATTTAAAACAGCTGCTGTGAATTAATTATTAAACGAAATGATGATTAATAAGAAATTCTAGTCTTCGAACATAACTCGTGGAAAATAATGAAAATAAATCAAAGAAAAGAAACTGAAAAGATTCAAATTTTTGAATTATTTCAACGGATCAAAAAATGTTAATGCCTAATTTTAGCCGAGCTATGGAGTATATTTTTTGCCCCCCAGACATTTCCGCTCCTGTTGAAAATGTGTTCTTTATCATTAACAATGCTGAAGTGTGATGTAGAATGAAGTAGAATTGCTGAAGCAACTATAGTTCTAATACAAGTGTGATGTTAAATCTATAATGCTCTGTAAAATAAACATAGATCTGAAATGTTCAATTAACGGTATGAAATTAATGGTATGATATTTTTGATCGAGATATTAAATCTATATGGTCTGTGAAATAAACATAGATCTGAAATGTTCAATTAATGATATGGAATTAATGGTATGATATTTTTGATTGAGATATCAAATCTATAATGCGCTGTGAAAAAAACATAGATCTGAAATGTTCAATTAATGATATAGAATTAATGGTATGATATTTTTGATTGAGATATTAAATCTATAACGCACTGTGAAATAAACATAGATCCGAAATATTCAATTAATGATATGGAATTAATGGTATGATATTTTTGATTGAGATATTATATATATAATGCGCTGTGAAAAAAACATAGATCTGAAATGTTCAATTAATGATATGGAATTAATGGTATGATATTTTTGATTGAAATATTAAATCTATAATGCTCTGTGAAATAAACATAGATCTGAAACGTTCCATTTTTTCTGAAATGTTCAATTAACGGTATGAAATTAATAGCATGCTATTTTTGATTGAGATATTAAATTTATAATGCGCTGGGAAATAAGCATAGATCTGAAATGTTTAAGTTTTTCTGAAATATTTAATTAACGGTATGGAATTAATGATATGATATTTTTGATTATGAAAGTGACGATCTTGTGGGGGGGATACAAGAATACGGGACATATTTATATTTTTAATTTCTTAATGCATATTGCTTTTATTTTGGCTATATTTTATTTTTTCAATTCGTATATTTTCTATTTTTTTAACCGAGTGTTAAAACAGGATAAAAATGGTACGGGTGAAACATTTTATCTCATTGTTTTGGTGTATGTTGGCCAATATACATATTTTTAATTTGTTTACAAAAGGAACCAGGGTATTTTATTCTTTAACGCACCTGTGAAGATAATTTTTGTATAGCGAGAACAGAAATTCTTATATTTTTAGGGGAATTAAATTAAATATTGTAAAATAATTTTTTAACATCCATTACTACCGAGATTTGCACATATTTTAAAACATTAGCAACGCCGAGTATAACTGCTAGTCATCTTATAAACAGAAATAAATTGTTAAAAATAACAATTCAATATTAGAACACGTCTCCAAATTTAAAAAAAAAGTTAAAAAATCATCAAATCACTTTCTTTAACGATACGTTACCAATCGATAAAATGCCTAGAGGCGCAACCTTCCAAAAAGAACAAACTGTTCACAACAATACGCATGCGCAGTCGCTTTTCTCGCACCGGAACAACTTTGATACAAAGAAAAGGCAATATATGGGGACATTCAGGAACCATTTTATCGAACGTCGAATAAATAAAATGATATCAAAAAAGAAAAGGAAAATTTCGAAATTTTCCTAAATGGCCAGAAGTTTTGAAAAGACCACTCTTAAATTATGGGAATCGATTTTAGCGCTTTCACGCAATTTTTGAAATGCTTTTTTTTTTCTCTAGAATCATGTTTTCAAATAAAAATCGAGCACTTTTCAGTGTATGTACGTGATTTATTTATTTTGCAGAGCAAAGAGAGGGAGGGAATTTAGTAACGGACAATTCAGCACATGTGAATTTTTTTGGAATAAAAATTTTGATAATGCAAGGAGAGAAAGAATATTGGAAGTCCTTTTACGCGTTTTACTGTTGTTAAAAATCGCACATTGGTCGTGTAGTAAATTGAACATTTAATAGCACTCTGGGGAAATAGATAAAGAAAAAATTTAAGGAGTCTTTATATGGTTGCAAATGCTGTGTATACACTTCAATTTTGACGGAACTATTAAGCATTTTACTTTCCTTACTTTAACTTTTCCTCCTTTTACTTTCCATGGTAATGTATAGAGAAAGTATTAGAATCGTGTCGAAACTCGTTTTTTATTTATCTATACGTTTTGGGGCATCTAGAACACGAAAAAACTATTTTTAGCGTGACGTGTGTGTAACTAGGCAATGCATGTATCCACACTAAGTCATTAACTAATTGACTCCATTTCATAAATTTTTTTATAGGTAAGTGGGTTACCCTGGTGCACTTATGGGCTTGTGGGCTACGCTGGTGCTGATTACATTTTGGTGTGATTCGGAATAAAAGAACCTGCCCTTATTTTGCGAAATGGCCCGCAAATACCGTATATATCCACTCGTTTTAAAGAACTGATTGACCAAATGTCCCAAAATTTGGCAAATAAGTCAATCGTGAACTATCTGGTGCTGATTAGATTTTGGTACGATTCGGTAAAAAGAACACTGCTCTTTTTTTTTTTTTTTTTTGAAAAATGGCCTGCAAAAATCTTTAAAATCTAAAATAGAAAACTATGTATACTCAAATGCATCAATTAAATGATTCCTTTATGCATAATTTTTCACGATGAAAAGAATGAAATCAACTCTCTTACTCTAGGGCTAGCCATTTTCAAGATATTTTAGTTTTCTCGTACTTTTGTTACGTCGCCTTTGAAAATACTTCCAGTTACCAAATGGAAACGAAACTTGAATTAAAAGTGCAAATTAATAATGTTATTCCAAATGTTATTCCAAATGTTATAATAATGTTATTCCAAATGTTATAATAATGTTATTCCAAATGTTATTCCAAATGTTATAATAATGTTATTCCAAATGTTATTCCAAATGTTATAATAATGTTATTCCAAATTATTATGCATGTCATATTGTGCAATTGAACTTAATTTAATGAATTATTAAAGAAATAAAGAGAAAATGAATTTTAGTTTGTAGGGAGAGTCATGTTCTGCTCACATCAGATTTTTTTCTCTTTTCCATGTTTATATCGTACAGCAATACAAATTTAACGGAAATACTGAATGTGACATCTCAAGAACCAGAAATGGAAATCTATAGTAACCCATCTACCACCTCTGGAATTCGATGCTGAAATCATATTAGTCATGATCTAAGCCAGGGGTCTCCAAACTTTTTCGACCGCCGACATTTTCAAGTACTTTTCGACTTTTTATCGACGCCCCTCCCCCCTCTATTTTACTATTACGTAATTATAATAGAAAGCAAAAATTGTCGCTTATGTGATCTTGTAGATTGTTAATCTTATAGTGTTTATTATTCATGCATCCAGTATAATTATATATCTAATCACATTACATTCAGACTTTTATAAAGTTAGTAAAATTGACTGACATTGTCAATGTGACGAGCGTGTTTGATGGCAAGATTAGCAATGTTGGGTTTAAGCTTAGTAAGTTTCAACCTTAAATTTCCAAGGAATTCTATATCTACCTTATGTTAAAGACAAAATCTTAAGTCATGTTCCCTAAAGTTATGCAGAACATAATGCAAGTTAACTGTATTATGTTGTTAAGATGGTGTTAATCTTATGTTTTGTTAAGATGGAATTAAATAATATGGCTGAAACCAGTTTCAACCATATTTTACTGTTATACTCAGAGATTGGTGATTAATTTCTAAGAGGTTATTGTCTAATATTGATGATACTAAGAGATTATTGACATAGTTATTTATTATATTAATAACAAAGGTAACCCATTGGCCGCTCTTACGAAAGAGCAGTTTGTAAAAGGTTGGGTTGCCCTTTAGGTTGGGTTGCCTTTTAGTTGAGACAATGAATACCTTTTAGTGACATTAATGGGTTACCTTTTTTCTTGACATTTTTAGTGTTCCGCCAAAGAATTTTAGAATTCTTCTTCGATGTAAGTTTGTGTTTTAATGTATACGTTTTTCATTTGTGTACTTTTTACGTGTGTTTATATGCTGCATATGTGTTGTTTTTACCCTTCTCTGTAATTGGGCTTGTTGTGCCTGTTGAGATGTATATATAAATAAATAAATAAATTATATTAGTCATTTTTAATTAACTTTTTCCATCGACCTCAATAGACTCTCCCGAGCCCGAATTGACCTCTAGCAATATCGTGTCGACCACTTTGGGATTCCAGATTCAAGCTCTATTTATGTCCAATCCTGTGGAATAGATTTCAATAAAAAATTTATGCTATTCACATCATTTCTTTTTCGTAGAAGAAAGATAAAAAGTAGACATCGTATTGTTTATTTCGGCACACAGTAAAATGCTCCATACTGTTAGGCCAGAAAGAATAATAAATTAACTAAACAAATGACAAATCTTAAAACCCGATCCAAAGGTCGCTAAGGTATAAGGAAAAGAAGGTAGAAAAAGGTAGAAAAAACCAGATCCAAAGATCAGATCACTGTTGCGTGGATTTTCACCACACGTTCAGTTAGAACGTAAAAATTATTATCTATCTTAAACGTGATCTCCGACATTGGCCGTGTCGACTAAAAATACAGATAAGCAATCAATAATATATTAGAAATTAGGAATACTTTTGTATTTGTAGTAATACTTTTGTATTTGAACTCCAATAGTCATTTATCTGCTGTAAGAATAACTTATTTCTCCGTCCATAACGCTTGGCGAGATTTTGGCGATGAATTTGGCGGAATATCGCCAACTTGGCGACATTTTTAATTGTTGCCAAATTAACAAAAATCTCGCCAAATTGATAAAAATGACGCTAAATCAATGAAAATGACGACTCATTGAAGAAAATTCAATATCTTGAAAAGAATATAAGTATCTAGTATAAGAATAACATTTTTTTAACTGTAAAAGTAGTAAATTCATTGGATTATATAAGGAAATTCATGTGTTGGCCATGTCAGATTTTTTTTTACAGATATTGCTGCTATCGGCTACTCTTTACTGAAGAGCACAAAAATTGGCAATATCGGGTGTCTGCAATGGCAATAGTATCCTAAACTGGTCCTGGATATCCATGCAAATTGTGGGCAACTTACAAACATTTATCACAAGCCCCTTCCCAGTGTTTGTTTCAGGCGTACCATCGGGGGACGAAGCCTCCAGGATACTTGTATTCGCCCACCCACAACGGAGATATTTTATGAAACCTAGTTTCTATTTATGTGACACAGCATTTAGATATATTTATATAAGGCAAATATATAAGGGAAATATTTATATAAGGCAAATATAGAAAACTTACCCCCCCCCCAAATATCATTCGCCCCCCAGCCAAAAGATCCTGAAAGAAACACTGCCCCCATCCCCATATATTTTGAACCTTTTATGTCTTCTCCTCCTTTTGAATTTTTCATTTCTAAAATTTAAAAAAATAGCCGCCGCCTGACACCCGGGCCCCTTTTCGAAGAAATTTTAGTATTTTGAAATGATCAAATTTCCTTTATTTAACAATTCATTTCAAATCGATTATATTATCTTTGCCCTGTGTTAAAATTAATTCAAAATAAATAGACTGTTCATGCTCAAGGCATGCGCAGTCATTTCTCTTATATTAGAACAGTTTTGATACAAAGGGAAATATGGCGATACTTGTGGATATTCTAGAATGATGTTATCGAATATCGAACAAGTAAAGTAACATCACGCAGAAAAAATAATTCTCCAAAATGTTCCTAAACGGCTAGAAGTTTGGAAAAAGTAACTTTTTTAAATTCGATTTCTGCACTTTCATATGATTTTTTGTAACAGATTTTTTTCTTTCTGGAATCACGTTCACAAAAAAAACGAGCATTATTCAGTGTATGCTGGTGTTTTATTTTATTTATTTATGTTTTTCTTTTGCAAAGAAAATATAAGGTTTTTTTTTGTTTTTTAGCATTTACCATTTCTGTAAGCACTAAATTCTTTAGAGGAAAAGTTAGTCCTCCATTGCTAAAATATACATGAACGATGTATTGCTCTCTGACAAAATAAATCAAGCAAAACAATTATTATTACTTACGTGTCTTTTAAATTTATTTTATGGAAAAAAATATTGGCCCTTCTATTAAAATGTGTATCGTCAGTACTCACATGTTAAAACTCAATATTTTTATTAATTATATCTTAAATAGATATTGAATCTTTTCTGAGAGTTATTAACGAAAACGGTTATTAGTTGATTCTTACTTTTATTGGACCAAAAACTATATAGCAGAAAATGAGCATAAATTTATATTTAGTTTTAGGACAATAATCTTCCCACATAACAAGTCTCTGTGCGTGTAGCGAAAAATGGAAGCTTCGTACAACCCCGAAATTCGGTGCAGGAATAGCGGATAGCCGAACCCAGGGATGCTGCACTTCGGTAAAATGGTTCTGAAATTCGAATAGTTTCACGATTACGAACTTAAAACTCACAATTCGGCTGAAATTTCTCCATTTTGTAATCGATTTGTTCCAGCAGACGATTTTTCAAGCGGAAGAGATACGAGCGGCGATCCGCAGATATATCTACAGTTGAAAGTTCGTAGACGGGTACTGGGTTTTAATATCCAAAAGTCTAATTTCTTTAATTTTAGAGATAACGTTTCCATTTTTAAAAGCGCCAATATTTTTTGTATTATAAGTATCACAAACAAAATAGCAAAGAATGGATGATAACTCGTTTAGCATAGAGACTTGTTATGTGAGAATTTATATCTTAAATTTTACTTCTATTGGTAAAATGTTTTTTTTTTCTTTTTTGTGATTTCAAGTATTTTCCTTTAGCGTGCTTATTTTGGACGTATCAAAGGAGCTTATTTAGGGGGTATTACGCCGGCGTTGTACAACTGTCATGGTTGCGTATGGAAAAAGCAGAGCATGGAAATGATTTTTGTTCAAAATATGTGATTTAAAAATTGAATGGTGTTATCTGTATATCTATTATTTGCACAACGGAAGCCTATTGAGGACCCGGGCAACGCGAAGTAATTTGTTCTAATACATAATAAAAGAGAATGCATGTTTATGTGATCAGTAGCATAAAATCGAAGCTTTGGATAGCCGCGAAATTCGGTACATGACATGGATAGCTGAACTTCCAGGACACTGTGCACATAAGAGATTTTCTGAAAATTCAATTTTAGTTTAAGTGTTATGAACTTCAGATAAGAGATACGAACAGCGATCTAATTAGAGTTACAATCGACGAAACAGTTGTCTAGTGCAACAGAAATAGTGGTTTAATATGCACAATTTTATTTTCTCAATTTTAGAAATATAGTTTGATTTTTTAACACTTTACAACAAAGTTGAAAAGTGTTTATGACTTTGTTCAATTTGTCTGTCTGTTCATTAGCACGAAATCTGCCGTAAAAATGAATTAATCAAAATGAAATTTTAGTATGTTGTTCAGACGGTCTGTGGGACCTATGGTAATATAAATGAATAATATCACCCAATTAGATTTGACTTGAACCCGGGTTGAAAAAATGAAATACATTGAACCGTATGGGACCTAATTTTTCAAATATTTTTTAAGCAAATTTAAAATTCACAAATTGCTTCGAAAATTTTAGGTGATATTCAAATTATCCCATAAAATATATAAAAAAAATTTCAGCAAAATATATTCAGTAGTTTTTTAAATAAAAATTAAAATAATAATTACACCTCTTATATGAAGCGATCACGTGGCCATTATTATGAAGAGATCATGTGACCCACTTCAAAATGAAATATGTCATCCATCTTGACTCAAAATCGTGATTTTTAAAGTTCTTTTTAATTCATATTGAGTGTTGTATCCGTCCTATTTACCGCTTTATTTTTGCCTAAATTCTGTGCATCTACATACTGAAACAATGCAATTACAATATATTTGAGTTTAAATGATCATCCAAATTTGATTATTTCTACAACGACGCCTATTTTTCACATATGTAAAATAAAAACAGCAAAATATGTAGAAATAGTTGTATAAGAATTGCTGTATTACTTTAACGCAAAATTATTTAGCTCATGGAGTCTGCATACCTGATATGAATGAAATATTCATTGATTTTACAGAGAGAAGGACGATTTTTTTTCGATGAATTTTAAGCATAGAGTTTAATTACTTGTAACTCCATGGTCTTCAGTTTTTAAATAAAATAAATTATTATAGTATTGTGATGAATGAAATGAATGGGAAAATGTTAATGAATGAAATGCTGCTTTTATAGAGAAAGCCAGGCGTGATATATTTCGATGGCGTCATTTGAATAAATTTCAGTTGATTTTGATGAAGTTTTCAAATATAATAAATTATTGTAGTATTATGACAATGTTAAAAACATTACCGAGGAGCCAGGCGATTGATATTTAATTGACGTCATTTGAATGAAGTTCATTTTTTTTTTGATGAACTTTTAAGTTTTCCAATATAATAAATTAATGTGGTATTGTGATAATTTTTAAAATATTACCGAGGAATGTATCGCATTTTAGAGATGGTTAAATGAAATTGTATTGAAGTTTGAAAGTATTTCATAATCAATGCTTTATGCATGATTGATCTTTCTTGTTTGAATCTGCGATTATTGTATCATTATAAGTATTCTGTGAAAAATTAACTTAAATCGGACTCAGACTTTTGAATATAGCGCTAAAATGTACTATATAATTTCATTTCGTAATGCTTACTTTTTTATTATATATTTAATTTTTTATTTACTTTTTATATTTAATTTTTTATTTTGCGTAATTTTTTATTAGTAATGTATAAGGTATTAGTATTGCTATATTTAAAATATAATGCAATATTTGTATATTTTTTACTGTAATAGCAGTTATCGATAAAGCCAACAAAGTTCAAATAATAATAATAATAATAAAAACCACATATTACTGATATTTTGTATTTTTCAATAATTTTGACAAAATAAAATAGAAATAGTTTCAATTAAACAATAATGTAATCTTCAGAAAATGCTGCTATATTTTTCAATAAATGGATATCAAGTCAATCTTAATTTCTCATTTTTTTTTCTCCTTATCAGATCTATGTCCTAGTCCTGAAATATAATATTTGTCGTAATCTTTCTTATAACTCTCCCCATAACCGTGACTTTAACGGCACTCATTTCATGAGCGAGTCATCCAAAAATCAAATAACATCTGCTGTCTCTGTCACTGGTTCTCTCCTCAGCAAGTGCTGCACTGAAAGTGCAGCAAATCTAATTGTCAGCACTAAGCACATACTCTCCCAAGCGATGTTGGCAAAAGTGGAGCAGATATCGTTTTAGCCTCGAACCCTGAAAGATTTATATAACACAACCATCCACCTTTTGGTTAGTGTTCAAATTGTCATTCAAAATGACTGTGTATTAGTGTATATTAGAGGCTGTGTATTAATGCTTAATCATAAAAAATTCTGATGTGAGCTGCGCATGACTTTCTCCCCAAAATGCAATAACTTTGATTTTTTTTCTCAGTGAAATAATGCACAACAGCTTTTCTTACAAACCCTCGAAGGCCTCTCATCCTGGGGTACTGGGGTACGCGAAAGTATAGTTGGGGGGGGGGGGCGAATTAATATTTCAGTATTGGTGGTCTTGAGAAGATGGATGTGCAGATTATTTTCTCTAATACTGCGGGTTAAGAATAGATGTATAATTACACTCATATAAAACCAAATCTATGTTCTAAATCTGAACCCAAATACAAAAAATCTGATGTGGGCAGCACATGACATTCCCTGCAGACTTATATACACGTTCTCTTTATTTCAATTAAATTTAATTCACTTTTAATTCAATTTTCGTTCTCATTTGATAACTGGACTTATTTTCAAAGGTGGCGTGGAGAAAATAAGAAAAAAACCAATATATTTCGAGAACGGCTAGTCCTAGTGTAATGGGGTTGGACTTATTATTTTCTTCGTTAAAAATTACGTATTAAACAAGCATTTAATGGATATATTTGAGCATACGTAGCTTTTTAGTTTAGATTTTGACAATTTTTGCGGGCCATTCTGCAAAAAAAGGCAGGTTATTTTTTTCTGAATCGTACCAAAATCTAATCAGCACCAGGGTGACCTATACGTGACTCATCTGCCGAATTTTGTGAAATTCGATCCATTAGTTTTTCAGCTAGAGTGGATACAAGCTTTTGCAGGCCATTTCGCAAAAAAAGGCGAGTTTTTTTATCCCAAATAGTACCCAAAATTAATCAGCACCAGACCCGCCCATAAGAGACTTATCTACAAAATTTTGTAAAATTCGGTGTATTAGTTTTTTAGTGAGAGTGGATACAAAATCTGCACAGACAGACGGACACACACACACACACGTTACGCTAAAAACGGTTTTTTCGTATTCTAGAGGTCTCGAAACGTGTAGATCCGTCAAAAACTTGAGTTGCGATTTTCGACATGATTCCAATACTTTCCCTATACATTACCATGTATTGCAGGGAAGGTAAAAATCTGATGTCTGTATATTTAGGAGAAAACCGCGTCTATGCATCAACATAAAAAATTCGATGTGGGCAGCACATGCCTTTTCTTATATAGTGCAATGAATTTACTTCTTTCACTGAAAAAATGATGTTTGAGTTCTACGGCACAATGATTTTAATTTTAAATTGTACATTTGGCGCTTTTGTGGATGACAGAATCTAAAACTATTTCGCAATGCCCAATTAACTTATATTTCACGAAATTCTAAATTGACAATTATCAATATTGATACCATCCGCAGTAAGTAATATAGTACATATATTAAAATACTTTAATAATTAATTCATTACTTTGGCGTCATTTTCGGTAACTTAGCGTAATTTTTGCAATTTTAACGATACATTCTTCAGTCTAGGGCAGGGCATTGTCAGGTTGACGATACTTCGCTAAATGAGTCAATAAGTTCACCAAATTTATCTCGAAGCGTTATAGTCAAACATGGAGAAGAGAGTTTCTTATATATAAATGATTGTTGGCGAATTGTTAGGCGTCAAAATACAAAACTATTACACAAAGTTTCTTTTCTCGTGAATGGAACGACCTAGATCTATCAGAATGATGTTAACAAAGTTATTGCATAAAATATTACACATGAAAAGTGAACGGCCGGCCGTCCAAATAGTTGCTCTTAGTCCTCTGGACGAGTCGGACGGTCTGGGTCTTCAACATGAAAAGTGAACGTATTTCACAATAGTTAATAATTTTTTTAAACATTATGCTATTTTCTTTTTATAAATTTATTTGAAAAAACTGCAATATCTTGAAAAATGTTCATGCTAGCTAGCGTTCTAAAATTTGTGTCAAACGTTTTCTAATTAAAAATTACATAAGAAATGATTGTTCGCATAATATTATTATAAGTTCTAAATTTTATTCGAAAGTTTGGAGGGTCTTCTGAACATTCGATTGCATTTAAAGTCAATAGACTTTCAGTATTCACTGATTTCAATTTTTGTACGAAATTTCGTTCCTAACGCTCCATTCATTTGTTCGTGAGATATCGACTCCAGAGGCTCACGGACGTGCGCGCACACACACACATACATCACCTCAAAAACTATTAATTTGAGTTTAAGGATGCTTGAAACGTATTCTTCCGTCGAAGACTGGAATTTGGATTTTCGACTCCGTCACAATACTTTCCCTATACATTATATCCCATACACTATATATATAGGTAAGTACCAGACCACTCCACTCACCCATGGGCATGAGCAGCCGTTTAAGCTGCCGGGATTGAGAAAGTATGTTTTCATTCGCTGCTTTTTAAGTAGACTTTCTGCTTCATAATAGTTGGTTACGTACCATTCGTTTAATTTACGCTTCAGAAGCCATTATCTGGTTTGTATCTTTTCTAAAACATGTAAAAATCTGAAATACAGTACATAATTTATTCCATTAAACTTATAAAATACTTGTGTTATTCTTGAAACTTATAAATTACATTTTTATTTATAGAACGTTAGACGTCACGCAAAAAGTAGTTTTAACATGTGCATCCATAGAAAACTCAAGTTGCGATTTTCAACCCAATTCCAATATTTTCCCTATATATTACCATGCATTGTACGGAAAGAAAGAGTGAAGTCATTTTAGTCCTCAAACCGCCTTTTACATATCAATTGCCAATAAACATTATTTTAAAATCCCAAGAAACTTCGAATGTTAAAAGTCATTTTTTGGCATTGAAACCGTCTTTTTTATATTTATTTATTACCAATAAACACTATTTCACAGTCCCAAGAAACTCCGAATTAAAGGTCTTTACGATATAACGGTGAACTTTGAATTAACATTGGGAAAATTTTAAGCAATTCTGCGTAGTAGATTTTCATGTTGGGCAACACATTTTCCTCAGCTTGTCTGAAAAGGATAGTGCGTCACTATTTCTACTTCAATTAGCTGCAGCCTGTATTCGGTGCTGTTTTCTAGATTAAAAATGAAATATATACAAGTCCAAATATGAATAATGAAATAATTCTTATTTCAAATATAATTTTATAATATTATGGGTATATATGGACCAAACGCAAAAATATTTTATTTTTTACTCACATTTTTCATCTTCCTCATGCTTTGTGGGGATATCGAGTAATGCTATCAGCTTTGGGATTAGCTAATAGCTGTCAAAACGACTGATATGAAAAATAGCTGTTCACGATCTATCGGACCGTAAGTGAAACAAAATAAAATTAAACTTGAAGTGGAAGAATTAGTGCCCATATGATATCCATGCCGAAAATATTATTTCCGCATTTTTCCTAGATCAATTTTGCACTCGCGGAAATCGTAAATTGGGATGAACTTACTTAATGCTTCTAAATTGAACCGCTTTTTTCACATTTATTGCCAACAAACACTATTTTAAAGTCCCAATAAACTCCGCATGCTAAAAATGGGAGTGGACAAATGTGGGCGTGGCCATATACACAATTGATACAAGTCCCGTCTTTTCACAATTAAATCTTGTAGTAATTTTTTTAAATAGTTCTTGTTTTCAATGGAACATAATTGTCATGATTTTCAATTTGCTTAATTTCTTATAGGAGGCCGAAACGCCAACCTGGTTTCCTATACAAAAGTAAAGTACAAGACCCCCCCCCCCTTTGCAATTATTAGAGGGCACTGCCCTTCATTATGCACTGCCCTTCAAAAGTTAAGCACGGAATAGTAAATCTTGCATTATTCATGAAATTCGTCACCGATTGACACCAAATTTAACAAGAAATTGCTCTGAAGAGTCATTTGGTGATACATATACACATTTTGTCCCGATAAAATTTGTAAGTGTTTTATTTACCGCTCAGTTACCGTAACAGAAGGACGCATAGAGAAGATAAACATTCTGAAGGGTGCATGGAGAGCCAACTGATGCTTAAAATGGAATGCTTCCCCTTTAGAAATTGGCACAGAAGTTTCATTTCCTCAATCAAGTGATTTAGGAGTAGAGGGCAATAATTACCATATTACATAATAAAGGAAGATGTATGTTTGTGTGTGTGTCTGTGTGAGTGTGTGTGTGGAGGCAGTGTGCAGTGGGAAATCTAAGCGTCATATACGATCGTGAAATTTGATACACAGGTAGTTCAGGTGCACCGCGGCCGTTATTATTATTTTTTTTTAATTTCGAATTACTTTTTTAGTTATTTTATGTTTTACCCCGATTCAGGCCGACAGTTACAAAAATCGATTCTTTAGTGACCTCAAATATTGTCACAAAGTTTCCATCTTAACGCCATCGAAATATTGAAAACCTCTCTTTCAAATAAACTTTGAACGGAGTTCATACGATGAATAGATAAATTTTAATGAATATATTGCACACACACACACACACACATATATATATATATACTTTTCGTGCGTTTTAATCCTCTCAGACTTTTTATATTACGATATATTAAAATTGACACGCCATCAAACGCTATTTTTTTTTCAAAAGCCGCTTAAAATATCACAGAAAACTCCAGAAGAAAAATAATTTCATAAAGTCATCCTTTGATTAATTATAATTTTTTTAAGCCAACGATGTCTTTAATTTTTATAATCTGCGTAGCAGATCGACACTGTTTTAAGGACCCTTCGACTTTTAGCAATTAACGCCGCATATTGGCGTTATAGTGCGTTTTTCCAAGATTTTCTAAATTCGAAAATTTAAACTATGCTGTTCTAATATTTTTAATTTGGTATTATATTATCATAATGAGTGTTGCACTAAAATTTGGCCGAGATTGGGTGAAAATTTACTTAGATAACAATAAATTTCGAGTTTAAAGAAACTTCTTCGCGTCGCGAAAATGATGCCGTTGGTAGATTTTAACGTAAAATGTAGTCTTTGCAAGTGACGTGTTTTATCTCTGTGACTGCGGGGAGAGGGATGGGGAAGAATTTATTTCACACCCGTTGCACTAATGTACATGAATTTTTATTTTGTTATTTTATATAACTTCCCTGCTTTAGTTCCCGGGGAACGTCGGGTATATTTCTAGTTTCTGTATTAGGACAGTTTGCATTTCCTGGAGTTTGATGGGAGAAGGTAGGTTGGCGAACAACCTACCCGAGGGCATTCCAAACATTATCGATAGGGTTATGCTCCGAGAAATACGCTGGCTTCTCCATGTGTTCAATACTTTAGTTCTGAACGTGGTCTTTCCCTAAGTTTACTTTATATGGACGAGCACGTCCTTCATTAAACAAATATCCGGAACAACTGAAACTGCATAGGAATCAAGGGCTTCGTCGAGCTCCCTTTGAGTTGTTACAGTGCTGTCAGAGTAACGGTCGGATTGGCCTCCAAAGGTAGTAAAGTCAACTCATTCCACCACACCACCACGAATCAGTTACCTTACACCTTTCTCGTAGGTCGGACGGTCTGGATCTCAACAACAACACCACCACCACGAACAAAGACATGGCGTTCGACGAGTTTAAGTGGTTGTGTGTTCCTTGTTCTGTCCAGACTTGCACACGTCTACTGTCCAATGCAGGGCATATCTCGATTTGTGTGTTAAGACAACATTTGGATATCCATGCATACGAGCATGCATGTATATATGTATTCATATGTAAATATGTATGTATGACATATTTTTTATCGAGTGCTCGACAGAGAACTTTGAAATCTGCGAGTACTCGCGGTAAGTAAAAGGTTGCAGACACCTGGTCTAACTAGTTAGAGTAGACACCAGGAAAGCACGAGACGTGAATATGGCAGGCAATAAATATCTATCATAATTCACCGGTTGATAGATACACATGAACTAAATGTAAATAATCATTGTGCAATAATCTTTCGTGAATTCAAATGTGCATCATTGTCAACGGCGAAGGTCATATTTAACAGAGTATTCACTAGATTACTGTGCATGTCAGTGTTGCGTATTGTATCATTTCTGTATATAACAACAATTTGACAGTAGTCATATTGCGTCAAGTAAATGTCGTCTGCAAAAGTTTTATTGTCGAGCCGATGCGGTGGCCGAACGGACAAGGTAAGCGTTTCCTAGCGATCGTTCGGCCGCCGGGTTGTGGGTTCAAGTCCCACCTTCAGGCATGGATGCTGTGTCGTTGGACGCGGTGTGATCCTACCCCCACTGGTGCGCTGGGGCAACGTCATATGACGGGACGTCGCCCCAGCGTTGAAAAAAACGTTGTTGAAGACGTTGAAGAAACGTTCTTTACAACAGTAGATGCAGAAACGGATTCCTGGCTATAGGTCAAAAGGGTTTTAAACTTTTAAGATGACGGCCAAAAGTTTACGGTTCTGGTCGGTGTATGGGCGAATAATGAAAGAGTCAATTTCCTGGCTATTAGAAAAGGAAAGTTTTATTGTCGATTTCTATACTATAAGGGCCGGCTCAAAGATGTTTTTTCCCAGGACCAATCATGAATTTGACCCCCTCCCCCCGAAAAAAAAAGAGTTAGTTAATATGGTAACCTAACATAGCCTATCAATATGCTAAACAATGGCGGATATAGATAAAAATTAACAATACGCTATTAATGGCCCAATAAAACCAGTATTAATACCAAACATTTTTTTAGGAAATTAACTCATAGTCCTAGGTTAGTACGGAGGAATACGAAACCCGATTTCATGACAGGGATACAATCCATTTTGCTATTGTACACATTTTGAAGAATGAAAACAGAGTAAAATCTCTTCTGTTCTGTAAGCTTTTAACATTAAACACATTTCACACACAAAAATAATTTTACAAAAACAGTTTTTTCTTCCTATATTGTACACAAATGTTATTTCTCTTACAACTTTGAACCCGTCGGCATTGTAGGGTTTTTTGGAACAGTAGCTCCACACCGTGTGTCATCAATTTGATTCCCTTTGTTCTCTTTCTAGCTTTCCTCCTCCCCTTCGTGTTTTAAATTTTTCTTCCTCGAACCCTTCCTCGTTTTCTAGGTTTAATGTATTCACAGATGGGTCAAAACTGGATAATAATGTAGGTTTATCAATATGCATTTTCGAAAATGATCGACTGATCGAATCATTATCCTTTAAACTTAGAACTGGAAACACAGTTTTTCAAGCCGAACTTGAGGCCATCAACCAGGCCATCCTCTGGGCCGGCAAAAACAATTTAAAAATCAACATCTTTTCGGACAGTCAGTCATCTATTTCGGCTTTTAAATCTATCAAGAATAAAACGAAATTTCTATCTAAAATTAAAACTAATGCTCACCCCTACAAATCATTAATTAACTTATCCTGGGTCAAGGCCCATTCTAATATTCAGGGCAACGAAGTCGCCGATGAACTGGCCAAACAAGCTACGATCTCCGGCACCCCACTCCTTATACCTTTTCCCTACTCCTTTTTGATTAATAATTGTAAATCTTTCCTTCTTAAAAATTGGCAATCTCTTCTTAATGATTATATTTCCCCCCGGACTCATGACCCTGCCAGAATTCTAAGCTATTTACCCAAAGTCAACCCCAATTTTCAAATTTATAACAAATTCTTAATCTATTTTTTAACGGGTCATGGTCCTTTTCTTGACTATCTTCATTTTTTCAAACATAAACGTTCTTCAAATTGTCTTTGTAATTCATATGGTGACGTAGATCATTACGTCTTTAATTGCCCCCATACCTCAAAATTTCACTTAACCCGTCCTCCAGATAATCTTCGTGCGACTTGGTTCTCTGGTGTCAGAACCAATAAAATTCTTTTAAATAGGTTGAAAAACTGTGTTTTAATTGCGAGAGAAATCTCCAATCAGGTTCCTTAGCAAGCTTGGTGCCAACTGCTTTCAATTTTCTTCGGTCCATGTTGTCCTCCCTGTTCCAGGCGTTTGTCTCTTATTGTTTCTGTACTTACACTTTTTGGTGTCCATCTTTTGTATATTTTGTTTCCTGTTTATATTCCTCTGTTGTATATATCTGTTTTCCCTGTGTTCCTCGGCTGTTCATATATTTGAAAGTCTTACCATGTACATGTAGTGCACTTAACTTTATTGCACTTAACTTTTTCCGGTTACCTCAACTGATTGTAACCTTTATTCAGCTATGTTCTTTTTGCTTTCTTTTGTTGGTTTTTACTGTATTGTCCCTTTTCCCGCGGTTGCTCGGATTCTTTTGGCCATACGTTTTACATAAATTTAATTTCATTTTAAGAAAATAATTTAATTTTTACCTCAAAATTCAAAATTTGTTAAAATCTACGTTTCTTTGCCTCCCTTCCCACTGTATTTTATGTAAAACTCTAAAACTGTCTGTATATATATTTACCATGTAACCACTTTATTGAATTTTAAATAATTGCAGACTGAAACTTGGTGACTGACTGGAGGACGGTTTCGGCTAACCTCCTCTCCCGGCCACACATTAAACTGCCGTAAGCCCTAGGGTTGGCTGTGTGGTCTGGGCCTTCGACATCGACACCGTGTGTCATGGCTTGGAAGAAGTTAAATCAAGCAACTTAAAAAGTTAAAACTTATAAAAAAAAATAATGTGAAATAAATACAAGCTTCTAGCAACTTTGTCACCATTTAATTTCAACAGTGTCATCGCCCCATGTTAAAAGTCCTATGCACCTAGCAAACAATGACGTCAACCCGGCGTTCCTCCAATCAGCGACGTCACCTGAAAACAGCTGCTAATATCGTTTACCAACACCCCCACCCGTAATGCCACGAAAAATAATGAAAAGCGCTGTCGAAATCTACATCAAAATAAACTACGCTTCGCCCAAAATTTTCCCTAGAATAACACAGTTGTAAACACTGTGTCACAAAAATGCCGCTGCAATCTTTTTTATGAGGTGTTTACTTTTGAGTATCGCACCTCAGCCCGCCACGACCCTATTTTTAGGGTGGCTGCAGTTTTTGGCGCCATTTCAATACCTTTGCCAGAGGAAAAAAATAAGACCGTCTGGCAGACGATTAACAGACGTTGAAAAAACGTTCTTTACAACAGTAGATGCAGAAACGGATTCCTGGCCATAGGTCAAAGGGTTTTAAACTTTTAAGATACCAATTGCCTCAGAATGATGGATAGTAGAGCTGTGACAACTTTGTCTTTAATGGAAATAAGAATTCTTGTTCGTACAAACAGATCCCACCTACAGGACCGTTCTCAAAACATTGATCGTATTCCCATTGTAGATATCATCATCTATGGCTTTTCAGCATTGAACAGCCACTATCTGCAATGGCAAAATTGCGCGTAAGTACAGTGCCTGAGTACAATACGTCCTAAATAAGCACCTAAACAAACCATCGCTCACTGCGCATGTGCACGTGTGGCCTTTGTTAGCTCGAGCGAAGGAGTATCAGCTTTAAACTCTAGTATAACTAGAAACTAAAGTATGATCAAACTGGGGAAATGCCATTAATTTGGAGAGAGTGAAGATTATAAAATATAGATCCAGGCGAGTCTATAACTAATTTAATTTTAGTGATTGGGGGAAATGAGGAATGTTAAAAAAAGCAACAATACGCTCTCAGCAATGAATTAAAATACTTGCGATCAGAAAAAGGAAAAGTTTCTTCAGTCAGACAAGTAAAATAAAAAAAATAAAAAACTAATTTTTATCTTTGAAGGCGACTCTTTTAGAGGCAATGTCTCTAATGGTAAAATAATTGCATATAAAATAAAACTCAGTACGATAGCCCTAAAATTCGTAATATTAGTTAATCGCGATATAAATCCTAATTAGCAGAAAAACACCTATCTTCCGTCTGGATACGCTGCCTGCGTTTTTCCGGAGCGTCTGCTTCGTTTCTGTGCAATACATTTTAATTGCAAAATTGGCTGAAAATAGGTCAACTTTCGTCTTTAAAATATTTATAACTTTTAACATAATTCAAATGTTCTAAAAATCTCGTCGAGTTTATATTAACTTTTTATTTATGTGACAGCATATAGATATATTTATATAGAACAAATAGAAAACTTGTCCCCCTTAAAGTTGCATTCGCCTCCCCCCGCTGGCCAAAAAGTCCTGAAAGACTGCTTACTCGGAACCAGTGGCGTGCAGTCAGATGAAGCAAGAGAAGCTAGCTTTTGTCAAATACTAACGGCAAAATATTTGGCATAACGCAAATATTAACAGCAAGAAGAAAAAAGACTGACCCAAACAGAAATTTAAGATTTTCACCTGGTCATCTCAGAGCAAAATCAAATTTTAAGGAAAAATGGTTTGGGACCGTGGTATAATGGGCCGATTGCTTAAATTGCGATTAAAAAGTGCATTTTTCAGTCAAACAATGTGAAAATTATAAAAAAAAATTGCTTTAATTGAAGGATGTGGTGATATTTAATGTGAGTAGAGCACTGCATCTGCTACTTCACCTCACCGCACGCTACTGCTCGGAACTGACCTAAGCTAGTATCACCATGGACGTCCATATGGAGGACAGAAGGGGCACTTGTCCTCCCCTGTAAGTCCAAAGTCACAAATGTGGGCAACAAGCTAGTCGATGCTCTATGTCTTATCTTTGAGTTTACCCCGTGGACGTCAGTGGTTTGCCCCACCCCCTGGAAAAAGTTCTATGGGCATCCATGACTATTACTTTACGGAATTTCGTAAGTGTGGATCGCTAAGATTTACCGCTAAAAAACAAACACAAAATATATTCTACTATTATTATTATTATTATATTTAGAAAATAGATGCAACAGAAAATAGATAGCATGCAACGCTAAACTCATTTACACGAAAATTATTTTTAAAAAACGGGGTGCGCTTATACCCTGTTTGAGGGCCTGCAGCCTAAATTTCACGTATTTCATAGTAAATCCGTTACTCGATGTATATCCTGCTACATGAAAGTCAGGATTTAGTTTTTAAAAAAATCTGATCAAGCCGGCAGACGTATCTAATGATTGAAAAAAAATTATAAATTAAATTTAATACATTACATGCGGATTTTAGCTATGTAAAGATAAATGATTAAAAAACTATTACACGATTTTTAAGCGCGAATATTTTTAAATAACAGCAGTCGAAAGCCCAGACCGTCCGGCTCATCCAAAAATAACAGCAGTCGTTATAATTTTTTATATTCAAATGAAATCAGTGTAAAAGCATGATACAAAGCAATCTAAAAGCATAATACAAAGAAAACTCTTCTATATATTCAGTCTTATGCAGCTACGACTAATGTTTCACGTTTTTGCTATGTTTTCATTTCATCAGTAAATGGAAAGCGTCTCAATTAGCGGTGGGGCACTCGGCAAAATGGCTAATTTGCGATTAATTGTTTCAAATAAATGAACTAATTATCGCTAATTAAAATGAAAAGGTCCAATTTAGGAGCTATTTGTGCGATGAATTAAATAAAACATTGTATCTTTTTTAAGGAAACTAGAAAAGTTAATCTTATTAGAATTAAAATGAAATATAATCGAGACAACAAAATAAAATATTTCATTTTGAACTATTTAATATTTTCTATGTTACTAATTATTTAACAGGTAATTTTCCTAACTGCAATATGCATAACCGTAACAAAATCCTGATATAACGACCATCTCAGGATCTAAAATCTTGCTCGTTACATCCGGAAGCTTGTTACACCAGTTTTGCCGGGCAAAACTTAATTTAAAGCATAGACATTATTAGCAATCTAAATTTTTATGGTCTCCTCTCGCGAATTAGAAAACTAAAATGACCCACTGTTTCTGGTATAATAATTAATTCACTGAGTTATGGCATATTAATATTAACTAGCCCGTTGAAAATCAACGCTTTCATAATATACATATCTCGAACAGTTATACAATTGTCAGGATTTAAATGTTTATTATTTTGTTGTTAAATAATCAGATATATGGAATGTCATATCTCATCAAATATCTCATCAACATATCTCATCAAATTTTAGAGATATAAACTGCTTTTAATTGGACTATTTTTCAAGAAGAGTTAAATATAAATTTGGTTATTAAACCGCCGTATTAAAATTATACAATCAAATTTCAAACTTCATCGCATTGAAAATATGTGTGAACAATTAACCTCTGATTAAATAATTCCAGACAAAAATAAGATTATTTATTGATAGGTTTATGAAATTTGAAGCCAACTACAATGTAGGACTGAATATGTAGGTCTCCATAAAAATTTGCAAAATTCTGACACATATCAAGTTTTCTTGCTTCCATTGCAAGTTTCGACTATTCCATGTTGAAACGTACATAGAGTGAGCGAAACCGATTTGTGGATGCTACTATATGTAGTAGGAGCGCGATTCTGGAAAACTGAATTTCAATACTGAGGTTCTGATTTCAATTTTCCGAAAATTCTTAGCGCATGTATAAAATGCGTTTTGTATCAGGGTAAAAAAAAATTACAAAAATGTTTGCGATAGATCTATATGTTTTGAAACTCTATAAACAATGGTTTTCAACTCGTTGCCCGTTTTTAAGAATGTTTAAGAATTTTCTTTCTATAAAAAAATATTTTTATAGGATGGAAGTATTTCGACTCTATATAATATTTTGGTGTTGCTGCTACTGGCAATTCTATATACAGAGAGATATAAAAAATCAGTCGCAATTTTTTATCCAAAATACCACAATTATTCATTCGTGATCTTTAATTTCTAAAAAATTGTTTCACAGGCAGCTATATACCTGCGTGTTTGAACGAACAATCAAATGCATACGAGTTTGATAAGGTGTACAAGTACATGCAGTACCAACTTGGAATGAAGAAAAATCCAAAATATAGTAAATTAAACCTTTGATATACCGCCACTGTTTGATCTCGGCTATTTCGGCGTTACATAGAAGGTGGTTATACATTAAATTCGCCAGAGATAAATTCCATCTTTACTGGAGTTTAAAAATTCCACCCTAAAATAAACACAAATATAAGCAAATATAATGAATGTGATAATAGGCCTTTTTGAGGACCATGTCATGTATTTTGAAGGGGGGGGGGTTGAACACTTTGATAATTCAATCGACGTCTTGATACCCTAAATATCCCCTGTTCGGTACTTAAACGAAAATTAAATGGGTACAAATTGCAAAAGATGACAGTAATCCTGAAATCACACAGTTAAGGCAATGAATCTTCCTAGTAAATAAACGATTTCGTTCTCGGTTGCTTTTCCCATCTATGAAAAGTGAATAGAAGATCTATAAAACAGCGCAAGAGAAAATTCCTGAAATCATGTCCCTGTTGGGAATTCTCGGAACCATATAATATTTTGCATTTTTTTTATAACCGGGGTTTGCACAAATAATATTAACATGCACGCTAACTATGGCGTAAACTAAGGGTATTTACTATACATAAGGGAACACGAGTAGCAGCAATGGTGGGTGGCGGATAGTAAGGGTTGCTGTATAACAAGGAACTGCCAATGCAGTTAACATGGGAAAGGTTTGTTCAAGGGTTAACTGTATTGACTGCCTGAACATTTTCAGAACCCCCTACATGCATGTAGCCTACGAATTGCTGACTCAATTCAGCAACTGATTCCCTGCTGACTCAATTTTGGTCCTGGTTCCATGCTAACCCAATTTGGTCCTTGGTTCCCTGTAGACTCAATCTAACCCTTAACGTTGACTCAGTATAATCCTTGGTTTCTTACTGACACATTTGGCGCTTATTGTTGACTCAATATAGTCTCTGGTTCCTTACCAACTCAATTTACTCTTTAGTTACTTTCCAATTCAATTTAATCCTTGTTTTCTTGCTAACTCACTTTGACCATAGGTTCTTTGCTGACTCAATTTAATCCTTATTTCCCTGCTGACTTGATTTCCGCGATCCAAGCCGTGCCCCTTGCCAACGAGGGCTTAAAAGGTAAAGTTGCACGGCCAAGAAAAGAGAGATCCCCAACACAAGCTCGGACAACGGGCCATCCCACTCCACCGGACTGAGAAAATCGCCGACTCCACCATGCAACGAGCGCACCGCCCGGGACACCAAGGGGATAGCAGACCAACGCCCTGCCGAGCGAGGGCAACCGCCGCCAGTTCCGGAGAGGAACGCCGACGGAGACGACCGAAACCCTCACCAGCAGACCAGGGACCCGCCAGCAAAGGAACCAACCAGGCAACACGCACCAACGACAGAACGGCGACGCCCACCACCCGCAGAACATTTATTGTTTATCAAAAAGGACCGACCAAGACGGTTATAGGTGGCACAGGAACTTCTGCATCATTTTGCAGGTAATAAGATAAAAAAAATTACAAAATCTACATAAAATACCATCATGAATTTAACAGCGATAAAAAGATAGTACAAGCAGGTGTAACTGTCTCCAACCCTACACCAAATTGCACATTTACCACCAGTAAATCCAGAATAAACACAAAGAGCCTTTCAATGCAAAGATACATCATCCAATCCAGTAAATTTATAAAAGACCTCTCCAATTCTTTGCAAGCAAAATACATAGGATTTCTATTAAATCAGAAGAAACACCATAAAAACACCACCAAAAATAAAAATACCATTTCCCCAATCGCTACCGTCCGACAATATTAGGGCAGAAGCGACCGGGAGGCAGCACTTCAAAAATGCACTTAATGCTGACTTGATTTGAACACTAATGCTTTACTGGTTCACTTTGGTGCTTGTTTCTCTGCTGACTTAATTTTGTCATCACTTTCTTGTTGACTCAGTTTGGCCTTTGGTTCAATGGCTCTAAATGCCAATCGAGCATTTGAAGCACGTGCGTGTCTTTCGTAAGTCCATGTATTTATGTGCAATTTTACATACACATGAAATAAACGAGCTCTTAAAACAAATTTATGCGCCATTCTGAATTTCCACAAATAACTGGAAGCTAAAATTCAACTCAAAATCAGAAAAGAAAAATATGTTATACTTTCCCTCATTCAGTCTCATACAACTGATGTCCTACTTTTTTCCCCATGTTTTGTGTTTCTATCCATCAGTAAACAGAAAGCATCTCAATTAGGGTAAAGGCACTCAGCAAAATGGCTAATTTGTGATCAATTGTTTGAAATAAATGAACCAATTAGTGTTAATTAAATCAAAAGGTTTTATTTAGAAGCTATCTTCACGAGAAATGAAGTAAAACTTTTAGTCAGAAAAAGGGAAAATTGTAATATCAAATTTTATTACGACATACTAAAAGTATTTATTTTTTGAAAAAAAAAATAGTAGCATGAAACTTTCATATAATTAAAACATTGTTATTAAGACTGGTTTTAAAATAATATGTGCGTCTTATTCTCCATCGAATGAAAATACAATTGCTTACATTACAATGTGCAAATTCTTTGATATTTACTTACTGAAAAGGAAATAAAGTCAATTATTCTTTTATGAAACATAAAGCTTTCCGATACAAGAAACCTTTTAACAAAATATATCCTATATTTACAAACACACCCAGTCCACTTTAAGCATATAGGCAAGAAAACTCCCCTCCCCCCTCTACATGGACGGCAAAAAATATTTTAATTTTTCTTAAGGTTCACATTGGAAAACGAAATCTAAAACTGTAAACCTGGGTTCTACAGTTCAATCATAACCCCCTAAATAATAAAAGGTAGTAATGCACAAACTATTTTTTTGCTTCTATTTGTTAGATTTCGGTGTTCAAAATATTAAGTACTGTTTTAAAGTGTATAATAACTTTATACACGTTCAAAAATTTATAAAATAGCACTATAGGAAGTTCAACGAAAAAAATTACTTTGAATCATTTTTACATGTTAAAAACAATATTTGATTTTGCTAAATGTGTTCCCTTTTTTACATAAAACTTACAGTGGAAATGCATTTATTAATTTTAGATGTTTACATTTGTAAATTTTATATACAATTTGGTCAATATTAACTTTTCCAGGATAGATGTCAAAATACACATACATATTTAATGTATTTTTTCCTATTTTATTACTTAATTTAATGTATATTACTTTAGGCGTTCACTATTGCATAGTCTTTATGAGTATGGTCAAAGTTCATTACAAAAGCGAAAAAATTCCAAAAGATAAATACAAAAGATAATTCCAAAAGATAAATGCAAATGATAATTCCAAAAGATAAATCTATACAATAAATACAAAAGATAATTCCAAAAGATAAATGTAAATGATAATTCCAAAAGATAAATCTATACAATAATCTAAGCAAAATATCTCCCACCATTTCAATCTAGAACTTTTGGTTTCCGAATTTGAGGCCGTTTTGTTAACTTTTACTGGGTGTATTCTTACATTTCTGAAAGAAAAACCGATGAGTTAATGAAAAAATATGTTTTCTTATTTTTTTGCTCAGAAGGGAATGACAAATAATTAGCAAGTCAAATGACATTTACATTTTTAGCCTTAACAAAATTCATAAATAAATGTAGTCCATTTCCCACGCTGAGTTTATAGAATTTATCATACAAACTTATTCATAACCGTAGTCACGCTTTTATGTTTAGAAAAAAAAATCCCTGCGGATGGAGTCGAAAAATCCCTACTCCCCATATGATTACGGGGACAAATTCTAATCCAATAAAAGATGTACTTTTTAATACAAGTGATGGCTCCAAAAATTATATTGGCACATCTGTTGCTTTTGTATTTAGAATAAAATATTCATTACAGAATTGTCAATTGTTGGAAAACTGTCGGATTTTAAGTCTTCTTTATAAATTTGTCCCAAATATCATTAGTTGGACTTCAAAATTGCAGGACACTGTATCGCTATCCACTTGTGATGCCAATATATCTTCATTGGTAAGCTGTCTGAAAAAAGGATTACAATTGTTTTTTGGCGAACTTTTACATAAGACTCTCGTAAATGTAAAAATTTATTGAGATAACAAATCGTCAATTTTCACTTGTGAAATAGGAGTAACTTTAAGTAGATCAGATCACCTTATTCGTACAGTAAATTTTGCAAATGAAATCAAAAATATTCAAAATTTTGAACTTATTTATGTATTAAGTAATGATAATTTAGCAGATATGTTAACTAAAATTGTAAGTAAAAATAAACTGTTAAAATTTAAACGAACACTTAATGTTATGTAATGTTATGGTTCTATCTATATTTGTAAAATGTCAACTGAAGCAAAATTGAGAACTTTGTTGTGAAATAATTTTGCTTCAGTAAACTGAGAGTTAACTGTAAGTTAACTGGAACGTAAAACTGGAATTGTGAACCGTAACTGTACGAGGTATCCAGTATAAAAAGGATTAGATGGATGGATACGGTATATGGGATGATTATTGTCGCATAACAGAATGTTTCTTATTTTATTATGTAACCTAGGGAGTCTTTATTTATATTAATAAATAGTTTATGTTCGTAAGGATGGCTCTTTTCATGTGGTCTAAATAAGCGCTATTCTAAAACGTTACTTCAATACGCCTTAGAAAACATAATTCAATTTTTGACGCTGAATTATTATTTGCTCTCTATAAATGCATTTAATGGTTTATTATAACTAATTTCAACTCAATAGTTATATATACAGACAGCTTCTCAAACATACTAGCACTCCAAATTAATAGAACTATTAAGTGATATGCAACTCAAAATATATGCTACAATTTATATCATGCAGTAAGATTCAAGTAAAATGGATTGAAGAACATATATGAAATGAAAATGCAGACAATCAGGGAAAATTAGCAACCATAGATGCCACAACAGAATGGATTGACGGATATATTGAAAATGAAAATGTAGATAATTTAGTAAAATCAGCAAGCACAGATGCCACAATAAAATGGATTGAAGGATATATAGGAAATGCAGATAATCTTACAAAATTAGCAACTATAGATGCCACAATAGAAACTTCAATAGAAACATTGATGCTTTTAAATTTTAGCTATTTTCTTTCAGTATCGAAAAATCCTTTTCCTCTACAACTGCAAAGACAAATTATAATTCATACGGAAATGTCACTTTCTTGGCTATTCCCTATTTCGCAAATTGAGCGACGCATTTCCGCATCATTTCCAAATCCTCAAAAAGTAATTAAAACCAACTTATGCCCTCCCTAATTAGATTCAAATGACATTTATATGCCCAGTTAGTCTTGAGAAAATATATCACCCATCTTAACGATGACAAATGAGCCATATGTTTTCATTATTCAGGACGTTATGTTCGCAGTATCGGAGGAGCAATAGAATATTTCACTTTGATCTTGTTTCGATATCTTCTATGTTTATTAATGATCCCTATTTCGGAAGCATTTGAAAAATCATCAGCATTTTTTAAATTACTATCTTTCTGGGAATGCGCTTCACAGTTACCGAGTATGCATTTCAAAAGAGTATGTAAATTGAAGGAAAGTCATGCTAGTCTAGTGGTTAGGGTATACTAGTTGATAATTCTTCAAAAGCCGGTAAACTTGTAAAGTCTAAGTCTTTTTCTATGTATTAAAACTAAAAGCGATTTAACTCAAACCACCTGGAAAACAATCAATTACACCTCTAAGGAAAAAGCTCACAGAGATAGGATTTAAAATCCAAATGGATTTATTAGCTCAAAGAGAACATATACAGCTACTGATTTTTTGAATAAAGATTCTGTACAATTAAAAGATAGAATTTTAAAAAATCAAGGACATCCAAATATAAGTTTAAAAGTCCTTTAATAAAATCTCCTTTCCTCGACGTACAAAAATTACACGGCCTATGCGCTCCAATATGCCCTTCATCAGTGGCGAAGTGAAAATACAGTGCAAACAAATGCTTACATATAGGTCATAACCGCCAGGCGAAATTTACATATCATCAATGCCCATACCATCAATTGATGATATGTAAATTTTGCCTGGCGGTTATGGTCAATATGTAAGCACTTGTTTGCACTGTATTTTCATTTTATTTTATAAAAGAACTTTTAAACTTATTTTTAGTTGTCTTTGATTTTTTAAAATTTAATTAAAGTTGACGTGTATCCATACTATTTATTAAAAGATAGGGTATTGCACAGTCTCCATCCAACTTAACCTGGATACAACTAATTTTATTGGGCTTGGAGATATATGCGAAACTCGCGCTCTCTGGCACGTACTTAAAAATATTCAATGATTTTTCTTACCCATGTTCAATTACTACCGACTTTCGGTATGAAGGCTAGAGCACTGTTACAACGTATCCTCCGGAATCGTTAGTATACGCTCAAAATGCAAGAATGAGTTCAAAGTTCTAGATAACTAATACGCTTATTCACAAGCCTAGCGTAAATAGGAGCAAATAACTCGATAAGTATCTCACAAGATAACTAAACAACTGTTACGTACAGTAAAACAACAATTAAAAGCTCCACAATTTCACAAAACAGTCATTAATATTCTCAAAGCATTCACATATCTTATTTCACAAAACAGCAGCTACTATTCTCAAAACATTGACGTATCTCGCGATTTAATGTAGCTCATATCACGTCAACTCCTCTTCAAATGAGCGATGACTCCTTTTATGTACCCTCTGTAGAAACTTCCAGAAGTATCGCGTAGAATACACTAGCCAGCAAACTTTTTTTTTCCTGTAACTTTGACGAAAACAGCTAATCTTCATGTTTTCGAGGATGCTGAACACGAAAATGATCATGAAAATGCAAATTTAGCTCTAGTTTGTTGTTGTTATTTCAACTTTTCAGAATTGCCCTCAACAGCGTATGCATGTATTTCTCTTGTTCTCCCTCGAATAAAGGTCAGTGAACGCGCAATCGCTTTGTCTGCCATTTGTATTCGGTTGCTGGTGATTCTCTGATGAGTGTCCAGCAGTAATCGGCTAACATTGACTCATACCACTTTCCCTGATATATTTCTTCCATGTCCGAAATTTGTTGGTGGAAGCGTCCCCCATGTTCGTCGCTAACAGCACCACAGTTTTCGGGGAAGAAGTCCAAGTGTGAATGTAAGAAGTGTAAATTTAAGGACGTGTTACACCCCGGTCTATCATAGCACTGCAGAAGATTTTCCACAAGATCCCCACCCCATATTTTGGAAACTACAGCTAATTGAATATTTTCATGGTCGTTTCCGTGATTAGATTGGTCTATTTAGTAAAGAACAACTAGTTTCGTTCTAGTGACATTTTCATTGGTGGCTAGTGATATTAGTTATATCGAGATGATTCTCGAACATTTGAGATGTCGCCAAAAATCGTCAAATTGGGGGATAAATCGCAAAATCTGGTAATCCTGAATCGACGGTCCTGAAATTGCAACCCTAGATTCACGTCACAGTTGCCTATATGGTGCTGTACTCTTCTGGCTCTCAAAGCCAGTAAAGGAATATTTCATATTAGTAACAACATCACTTCCGCTCACAAGACTGGGCTTTCTCCGGGGAATCCTTTGACGCACTTTGCTCGATTTGAACACATGAAGTCCACACTTGCCGCTTATAGACTTATTCCCGGTCACGTCCCGATCCTTGATCTCCCCCCTCATCCCTTTCTACAACAATCCGAAATATGTATCCTCCTTTACCAACAGGATCACAGAAACAGGATCACAGCCCTTTCTCTGATTGGTCTACTTAACCATAACCCATAAAAAAAGTTTGTTATTGCAAAATTACTCAATAATTCAAAATGTCCAAAATTGCAACTAAAGGTTGTATAGACCTCACAAACTGAATACCCAGTTTTAGAACTAAATTGAGAATTTACCTTCTGATGTAAGAGTCTCTAATTCTTCCTGAAGAATTATTGATATAATTTTTCAAAATACGTATTATCGAATGACCGGATAGGGATTTAATAGTCTACCGAGTTCAATTATTTGAAATTCTTTAATTTTTTAAGCATAGTTCGCCGAATGCGGGTATCAGTCATCTAAAGTTAACTAATTGTTGGAATATGTTGCCTTAAAACATCTATTGCTCATGATCTACTATAGATAGAGTTTAGATATGACTGCTATGGACTCAGCATAAGATTCCGGAGGGGGCTGAAAGGTTACTAAAAATTTCTAGTTCGTTTTCATTTCCTGTTTTACATTAAACATCTATTTCTCATAACTGGTTATAGATTGAGTTTAGATAATAACTAATATGGATTTAGCATTAAATTCTGGAGGAGGTGGGGTAGTTATCGAGAGTTTTCATTTCCGGTTTCTTTTCCACTTTCTATTCAAAAAATTTCTTCAAACATATATTTCTCAGGATTGGTTAGAAAAATCTTAGATAATGACTAATGTGAATTCAAAATTAAATTCTGGAGGGGTTAGGGGGTTTACTTTGGATTTCCATTTCCGGTTTTTCTGAAAATTCGTATAGATGTACGAAATAAGTATGCAAGATAGAATAAAAATAAATTTTATTTCCGTTAAAAATGAAGTGTATACACCCTTTGTAACTATATGACTGCTCCTTCAAAAGTTTATTTATCATTCGAATGAATTAATTTTGTTCACTATGTGTTTAATAACTGAGTTACTTTTCTTTTATTTAATGTATTTTGGAACGAAAAGGGAAAATTATTCATTCAAATGACATTGACTTTTAAATAAATTCATTCCATTTGCTACAAAAAATTATAAGCGCAATCACGGTTTGAAGCTAAGAAAAATTCACTTCGGGATTTTCGTTTTCAAAAATTCCCTTCCGTATAACTACGGAAACAAATTCAATTGCTCTCGGGAATATATATCATTCCACTCTTTTAATAACCTTCTACTTCATGGATTCACAGTCGTTCTTCCTCGCTGTTGCCAAATCCCAAAAAGCAATTAAATCCAATTTATATCCCTTTTAATTAGATTCAAAACGACTTTTATATGCGCAGTTATTTCTACGAAAATACATCACCCAACGCAAAGGGAGAAAACGAGTAGTGTTTTTTTGATGTCCAAATGATTTTGTTGGTTGTATCGAAGTGGCAACGGAAACCTTAACCTTTTGATAACTTGTATATTTATTCACGATCACTGTTTTCGAAGCATTTAAAAGATTGTCTGCATTTCAGAAACTATTATATCTTTAAAAGCATTCAATGATTTCAATATTAAGGCGATATACATCATGAAGTGCATGCAAAAAAGGTGAATCTTGGTGTTTTGTAACTAGGACGTATGAGGAAAAAAAATAATGCATCTTACATAGGATTTTATCTATAAGTAAACAAATTCCGATATTTTAGTATAAGTTAATTAGACCTTGTTGAATTCTTGTAGAAAATCAATTGACTTATCGTTGTACTTATTAATAAGCATTCAAAATGAAATTTCTTAAAACTTTGAAGAGATACGTCAAATTGAATATATGTCAAATTATAAATGTTAACATTTTCGTCGTATTAGCTTGTATAATATTTTCAAGTCGTTTTTGGTTAAAATCATTTATAAATCTTTGGTCAAACTGCACAACTCACATTCTAACAAATCAAGCTCACACATTCGAACTGTAAAGCTCACATTTTGGATCGAATGTGTTATTGAAAGCAGCGAGATACGAGCACAGCTTCCATCAATTCAAATACGTTTCTGTTGGCGTCGCTATTTCTCAGCGACTTTTTAACCGATTAGAACGAAATTTGTAATATTCATAAAATTCACAAAGTTACAAGACATAACGAAACCCGAATTTTAAAACTCAATCTGCGTACTGAAATAGTTGAGATCAAATTTAACCATGTGGGAATTATTTTCGTAACTTTACGGAATTTGAACTATGTGCGTAAATACACCATTGTTGCCATTTAATGTTTTAATGCGGGAAATATCGCTTACAGTAAATTAAAATTATTTCAAATACTTATAAAACAGATCGCGTAACATGTGGTAAAGCTTATTATTCACCTCAAAAATGTTCGATTCGTGATCAGGGATGCTTGAAACGTGCTCTCCCGTTGAAAACTCGAATTCGAATCCGTCACAATATTTTCTTTATACATTATGTATATAAGGAAAATAAAAATGAGTCCAATATTCAGGTTTGCTTCTATGGAGGAAATTTTAATAATAGTAACGAAGCTGAAATATTGGAATTTTATTGGATATTTTTTGCTGGACATAGGAACCCAACTTGGGGCTTCTCAAGAAAAATTCAGTTCGCTAAGTTGCTCACTCCACATTTTGGGGTAAGAACTAAATACCTACCAAATTTCAATTTCCTAGGCGTTACGTTTTTTTTTTAAATAATTTTTCCTGGACATTGATGGGATTTTGAGGAGCAAACTGATTACGGGGTTATGCCAGGAACAATACCTATTATAGAAGGACAATCGTTTATTAAAACCATGGAGATTAATGTGGCTATATTTTAAGATGTATGATGAGAAAATTAAAATTTCAATATTTTTTTAAATGTTATTTTAAAACAAATGTATAATCACACTCTGCAACATTCTTCGATTGTGGTTATATATTTGTTAAAATTAGTATTATTTTTGTTTTCTCTCAATGTAATGCTTTCGTAATAGAATTCCATGTAATAAAATAAATTTTCTATGCCTGTCTATCTGTAACGATTGGTAGCAAATTTGGCGACATTGGTTACAAACTTGGCGATTTTTGGAGAATGCCACCGAATTGAGAAATATCGCTAAATTTACGAAAATATTGTCACATTTGAAAAAATCCAATGTCTTGAAAAATTAAATTGACTTGAGTCATCGGAATAACTGGCTTTTCATAATCTTGTCAGATATTAAACAATTCATGGAATGTTATTTAATAAAGAAACATTTTATAATTGATTTGTGTAAGCTTAACATCTACGCTTCAGTTTAAAAGACGGCGACGTAATCCAGTTTATATTCTACTTGTTACTTTCCCTATATACATAAAGACTGATGGGATGTTAAACTGCAATATTAAGAAGCTATATGATTATCTTAATATGTAAAGTAATTTATAGAGAATGTGTGTACACTTATTGGCACTGATCGTTACCAAAATAATAAATTGTAACATCTTATCGGTATTGATCATCACCAAATGATATTTTGTCTTACAAAAACGACTATGTGGAATATTAAACTGCAATATTAAGAAGCTATATGATTTAAATTAGGATGTAAAGTTATTTATAGTGATTGTGTACACTTATTGGCACTGATCACTAATACACTAACATAATACATTGTAATATCTTATTGGCATTGATCATCACAAAATCATATTTTGTCTCACAAAAACGACTATTAAACTGCAATATTAAGAATCTATATGATTTAAATTAAGATGTAAAGTTATTTATAGTGATTGTGTGTACACTTATTGGCACTGATCATTACCAAAATAATAAATTGTAGCATCTCAATGGTATTGATCATCACCAAATGATATATGGTCTCACAAAAACGACTATGATGGAATGTTAAACTGCAATATTAATCCAGCTATATGATTTATCTTAAAATGTACAGTGATTTATAGTGAATGGGTGTACACTACTAGAATGATGTCCACTACTGGTTAGACACCGTAAATATAATTAAAATTTTCGTTTAGAAAAGTTTCGCTTTTCAAATATGAAATACTAATATAAAAAGTAATATAAATGCAACTTACCTCAAAATTCAAATACGTAATGAGTAATCTTTGATGACAGTGGTAGATTTTGTTTACATCTTGCTTCACTTGACGCCATTTTTTACGAAGAACATTTTTAGGCGCAGATATAAAGATTTTATCTTCTGAAGTAAAACTAGCGTGCACGTTGAAACGATACAATACTTACTTAACTACCAGAAATTTTTAGATATAAAAAAACTATTATAATTAGCAAAACTTTCAAAATGCAAGTAAGGTAGTTTACACATTCGCAAAAATGCGAATGTACTGAAGGTGTATCATGACGTCACATTCCGTGAGCACTAAACTAGAAAGGCGAAATTTGATTGCAAATAAAATAATAAATACAGCTTGGATAATAAAAATCTTTATGATTCTGTTCATTTTGAAACGTTCCAAATCGAATAAAAAAAAATCGTATATTGGGTACTTCGAAACAGCCTTACACGTTGTCATCCGAAAACGCACCATATGTACAATTCAATATTAAAAGCGCATCTTGCCGTGTATCTTATGCATCAGTTTTTTTACTGTTAAAGAAGTAAATTTATTGCATTCTATAGGGAAAGTAATGTGCTTAATATGCGTTCATAATAATGCGTTCATAATACTTTATATCTTATTTTATATTTTAAGTAAATTTTGTGAGAAACTTATTCGAAAAGAGTGCAATATCTCGAAAATAGTTTATGTTAGTGTTCTAAAATTGTTTTATTTGTTTTTCTGATACACAATTACTCATGACATTGTTATTTACTTATCATTATTTAAATTCGTGAATGCAAAGTGATTTTCTTTAAAAAATCATTCAAAAATTATGTGTGTGTGTATGTGGATGAGGGTGGGGTGGGGGTGGGGGTCCAAACATTCGATTCCATTTAAAATCAGTAGGAGTATAGTATTCGCCGATTGTAATAATCGCAATATATTACATTTAAAACGTTCCATTTATTCGTGAAATATCGCAACCACACACATATGCATTACTTTGTTCGAATCGAGTTCAGGGATACTTGAAAACGTGAAAACGTGCTCTTCGGTTTGAAACTCGAATTTTTAACCTCTTTACAATACTTTTCCCTTATACATTATACTATATATGTAGGAAAAGTGAAAACTAAAGGGCTGGGACAATCCGGAGACTTCCCATGTGAAACAAGTGAATATTCGACCTTTGAGCCAAACTATATATATATATATTTAAAATTGTCTTTTATTTCCTTTCCAAATGATCTTTTGCATTCACATTTACACAATATATGCAGTATACCACTCAAATTAGGTCAAATTCGCTTCAGCGTTTTGGGATTACAAAGGTCACAAATTTTGACAAAATCTCGTTTTATAGCTGAACTATATCCATTATTTAGATTTTTTTATTCCGAAATTCACATCTAAGAAACTTGCCATATTAATTTAATTAGTCCAACTCGCTTCAGCTGTTACAAGTTACAAAGGGTCAACAATTTAATAACACAGGATGACAAAAGTTGTTTCTGGCATTTAGGGTCCTCATCGATATATATATGGTGAAAACTCCTTGTAATTAGTTCATGATCACCATACTGTTCTTTGACTCCATCGGTTAGTTTGCTTAATCTACTGCTGAAAGCATATCTATCAAGAAAAGTGGTACAAGTCACGATCATTATCACTATACATTCCTCTAGAGCCCTTTTCGAACGTAATTCCCAAGCTATTCTTTTAAATACATATTTGGTATAAAATACTTTTTTTTTTGGTATAAATTTTTTTTTCAAGTTGGCAGCAATTTAGGGACGGTTCTCTATACAATGGTATGGTATAGTAAAATGTGTATTACTTTCCCTACAATGCATGGAAGTATGGATTCGTGTCAAAAATCGCAACTCGAGTTTTCGACGAATCTACACGTTTCAAGCATCCTAGAACCCGAAAACACTATTTTTAGTATGACGTATGTGTGTGTGTGTGTGTGTGTTTCTATCTGTTTATGCAATGTGTGCATTTACTCTGAAAATCTAGTGGATCAAATTTCACAAAACTTGGTAGATAAATCACATGTTCCCTGGTGCTGATTATATAGAAAAAGTCTCAAAATCATTTTTTTATATATACATATTAAATTTGGGAACATTTTGTTCAGTAATTTTGGAAACGTTACAATCAAATGCGAAATTTCTTCATTGTTCTGCGCACGACAGCAGCCTAATTTAATAAAATATCACGGCCCCACTAGATTACGCAACACGACGCGCTTGTTTAATCTAGTGGGGCCGGTTTTGAGATATGTTCCCCCTGAACAACGTGTTGTTCAGGGGAAACATTTAAGAATCTGATTATCTCAAGGAAGGTGCTTGTTAACGTCCTAGGAAAATATCATTGGCTTTAAGATAAAACTGCTGTATCTGTAGTATTTTGGGAAAGAATTATTATATAATGTTTTTTAAAGGTTTAAAAAAGATCGTAAAATATAAGATTCCACTTTCCTTATCTCCCACAAAACTCAACTAGTTTCCCCCCAATAAAGTGTTGTTCAGGGGAAACATATCTCGAAATGTCTTCCTACGGCAGGAGAGATTACATTGAAAATGAAACTGAAAAAGAATGTGCACGCAACTTTTTTCAGTTAACGGGTAACCGTGTCTGCGCTGCGATATTAAACTGTTTTTCTAAATCGTTTGGTTTCCGCAAACATAGTGTTTATTGTCTGAAAATTCTGGAGAACTATTTCAAAAGTTAATAGCACATTTTATCTAGAAAATCACTAAATGATTGGGGTTTTGTCATTGTTTGGAATTTTTCTATGTGAACCATGAATCAAACTTTTTATGAATGAAAAACTAAAATTTAGTGAGTGGTATAATTATTTCCTTACTAGTTTCCTACCCGATTATCCACTCGATTACGCAACGTTACTCACTGCGTAATTGAGCGGGGCCGTGAAAATATGAATCTTTTTAAAATCCCATTTAAAACGCAATTTAGTGACAGAAGATAAAAGATAAAATTAGTAAAAAATATTTTTCGTAATTAATACCCTGAAATGTACAGATTTTTCATCTTCCCAAAATAAACGTTTTTATACAAAAACAATACTTCACTTTAGTAAAATGAAAAGGAAAGAAAGTAAAGGAAGCAAATTGGTGTTAAAAGTAAAATGGTGGAAGTAAAATGGAGTAAAATGAAAGTACAATGATGTTAAATGTGTCTCATGTTGTCTCTTTTTATTTTTTAATCATTTAAGAATCTCATTATCTCAAGGAAGATGCATGTTAACGTCCTAGGAAAAATATCATTGGCTTTAAAATAAAATTGCTATATCTGTAGTATTTTGGGAAAGAATTATTATATAATGTTTTTTAAAGGTTTAAAAAAGATCGGAAAATAAGATTCCCCTCTCCTTATCCCCACAAAACTCAAGAGTCATTTCACGTATTTTAATAGAAATAATCAAATTTCATTATCCAATTTGATCAATTTGCAGAGATATATTATCCGCAAGTTAATTGACATGTACACGGACATCATTAAACCAGAAAGATCAGTCTTGAAACACTTTCCAACTTAAATGCAATGTTATTTAAAGATCTCTAAAATATCTTACATTCAGCAGTGATATTTTTTTAATTATCACAGAACTACAATAACTTATTTTACTTGAAAACTTAAAACTTCGTCGAAAAAAAAAGAACTTTATTCACATGACGTCATCGAAAACTAAATCGTCTGGTTCTCTGTGTAAAAGCAGTGAATATTTCATCCATACACTTTTATTCCAAATTCCATAGTTAAATAATTTTGCGTGCAAAAAAAATTCAGCAATTCTTATACAACTCATCTTTACAATCACTTCTGAATCCATTAAAATTAGGCTTCGTTGTAGAAATAATCAAAGTTTGATGATCATTTAAACTCAATCTCGGGTTCAATCCAAAACTAATTGGATGATATTATTCATTTACATTCCCATATGTCCCACAGATAATCTGAACAACGTACTAATATTTAATTTTAATAAAGTCATTTTTACGGCAGTGATCGTGCGAACGGACAGACAGAATGAACAAAGTCATAAACCCTTTTCAACTATGATGTAAAGTACCTCCATGGTTAAGTTTTTAAGTAAAATAAATTATTGTAGTATTGGGATAAATGAAAGGAATGGAATAAAAGAGTATCAATGAAATATTAACTGCTTTTACATAGAGAGCCAGACGATTTATATTTCGATGACGTCATTTGAATAGAATTCATTTTTTTTCGATGAAGTTTTGAGTTATCAAATGTTATAAATTACTGCAGAGTGATAATTTTAAAAATATTACAGTATTGTATCGCATTTTAGAGATGTTTAAATAAAATTGCATTGCCGTTGGAAAGTGCTTCATAATCAATGCTTTATGCATGATTGATCTTTCTTGTTATTACGTATTTTTATAGTAAATATTGAAATGAGGGTAATTATGGAAAATCCATAGAGTTAGAAAAAAGGAGATAAAACTCCTATGGATGAAACGTTTGAAAATTCCATAATGCTTTAAGAATTATATCTAGGTGTCGGTAGTGTTAGTAAAGTAGCTGTTATTGTTAGTTGACACAACAGAAAGGCGTAGTATTTAGTAGAAGTATTTTTGATTATTTTTAAATTAAAGGTTCCCGCATTATAAGTATAATTAGCCAGTATTTTTCATAGTTGCAGGATAGAATACAGAATATATAGAAATAAAAATAAATTGAAAAATAAAATAACCTTGAACACGTAGGAATATTCTTTATTGTTTCAGTTCAACTTTGCATTGCGCTAATATTTTATTTTTACAAAATTGGCAGTTTAAATAAATATTTTAGACCTTTCACCATATAAAAGTATACAATGCAAGGCTACTTATATTATCCCAGCGCCACCTGAATTATTATAGCAAGCGATATTAGAGTGTGCTTAATATGAAGTTTTAACTCCTTACTTTTACTTCCATGGGAAAATCCTTTATTGTGTGCTGTGTTGCCATTAGCAATAACATACTATTCCTTAATTCGGAAAAAGTACACAAGAAGTATAGACCTCACTCTCCCGTGATCGTTGGCGAGCAGTTAACTACTGGCGTGTGTATTTAGCAGTGAAGAGCAGTGGCGCAGCGTGTTAAAATAAGTTGGAGAAACATAAAAATAGACAACAAAATTATCAAACAAAAATTTCCATGCTGTACATTTCAACAAGATTACCAAAATGATTACATATAATAACTGAATCCCAGATGAATGGCATTTTGTTATGCAATGGGACCCCGGTTTTGCATTTATCTGTGGATTCGATTCAGAAGCGTTATATGCGCGAAAATACAATATACGAGAAGTATTATTTCAACTTGCCTATAAAAATCAAAGAAAACTAGTGAGGAAATAAATGTACCGCTCACCAAGTTTTAGTTTTTCAGTTATTAAAAGTTTAATTCATGGTTCACATAGAAAAATTCCAAACAGAACACCAATCATTTAGTAATTTTCTAAATAAAATGTCCCTATTAACTTTTGAAATCGTTTTCCAGAATTCTGGGACAATAAGTACAATGTTTGCAGAAACTAAACGATTTAGAAAAACAGCGTAACATCGCAGCTTAGACACGACTATCCGTTAATTGAAAGAAGTTACGTGCGCATTATTTTTCATTTTCCAGTTTCATTCTGACTGTAACCTCTCCTGTCGTAGGAAGACATTTCGAGATATGTTTCCCCTAAACAACACGCTGCACTTGAGAATCAAGGGCCACTGGGAGAAAAAATTGTCTACATCTCTCTTCGTTTATTTCCACAGAAAGCAGTGTATATTTATTTGAAATGATATATAATTAAAATGAAAGTTACTTGATCGTAAAGTAGGACACTGTCTACCTTGTTGCGCTTCACCACTGATGAAGAGTACATATATATTCATTTTAGTGTTCCTTAAAATATAATGTTGACATCGTCTGACAAACTGATTCTGTCGCAATATCTACTTCATGAGAACAAAATGGCGTGAAAGTTCTATTTTTCAACAACCTAATAACACGTTAAAAAATATATAGAGTGCAAAAACTGACAAGAAAACATGTTATCCCTGGCTCAAACCCATGTCTCCGAATCACTCTTAGCAGTTGTTGCTCCGTACATTTTGAAAAAAGAAAAGTAACTTCTCTAAAATCATTCTTTCTTTATTCTTACAGTAGCTAGCAGTAAATTCCGAAGTCTCAAACACCGATATCAATAGACGACATCTGAAATTTTAATCCGGTGTTGCCATTCTGCTTAGCAATAATGTATTAAGTTCAAGCAGGTGACGAATAGGCTTTTTTCCGAGCCGGGCTTGAAGAATATAAGACATCTCGACTTATGCCAAAAGATGTTATCTCGGGCGCGAATCCTGTCACTTAGCCATTTATTGTGTTGAGTTTTCTTTCCTATTCTTTCATATCAACTGGAAGGGGAAAATTCCGAGACAGAATCATTTCTTAGAACTTATTTTCCAAAGAAAGATTCCGCAAAGAAATGTTTTTTATTTTCTATAAAATACATAATATATAGAGAGAGAAACTATTATGATGGGATCAAAAATCAACTGTGGGCTCCCAGTCCGACGGGGTTGAGATAATTTTGCGTCGATTGTCTCAGTGCATCTCCAGTAAAGTTTAATGTGCTTATTCATTGTTTGCAATCTCGTTTATATATATATAACAGATATTATGTGACTATAGTAACTAAAGTAAGCTGCATAATTGAAACGACTTAATATTTTTGAGTTACGAGAGAATAAAGTCTATATAAATTTAACCTCATGTAGTATATTTTACAGCAGCGTTTTTCAAAGTGTGTTTCGCAGTACCTTTGGGGTTCCGTGACAGTATTCCAGGGGTTCTACAACGTGTAAGATTTGTGTTAATTTTCCTAAAAATAAAATAAAACTACGTAAAATTTGAATGCATAATTTGGACCACAAGGGACTTTTTCTCATTTTGGAGTTCCGCAATCAAATTACATTTCAAAAGTTTGACCATAAAATCACCATAAATTTGATCTTAAAATTTCAAAAGTTTGACCATAAAATCATAAATTTGATCATAAAATTTCGAGAGTTTGGCCAGACCTTAAAATTTCTAAAGTTTGAACAGACCATAAAATCACCATACATTTGACCATTAAATTTCAAAATTTTTATCATAAAAGTTTGAAAACCACTATTTTACAGGATCATTAGATTCTGTTTTCAAACTTTTAGTTGTTGAACACCTTCTGCATTAAGTTTAGAAACTTAACCTTTTTTTTGTTTCTTGATGTCTATCTCTAACTAGTAGAATAGGCACATTCGGATCAATAAAGTTTCTGGGGTTTCTCTAACTAAGATCCTTGGGTTTATCAAGGACTAGGCCCAGGACCGTGCAAGCCTTTAACTTAAACCCATTGAGTTTGATATAAACTTCATTAAAAACCAATCCCCCCCCCCCCCCCTCCAAAATTGAATTTCAAAATACGCCACTGATCTGTCATACAACTTCATCTATCCTGTGATTCGTGTGGCAGGCTTAGCCTAAATTTTATAAATACTTCAGTTTCCAACCTTGTTACAGTCAAATCTCAAGTTCGTAAACTTTCCGAAGGTGAAACCTTTTCTATTGTGTGTATGAGAAAGTAACAAGGTTACAATCGATGTTGTTGTCTAAAGAATTCGAGGAATCGTAGGTGGAATGTCAAGAATTGCGTTGCCTTGAAGTGATTCCAATTTCAGAGGCATTTATTGTCTTTGCGTTTTCAAACTCTGCAAAGTAAACTCCCCTCCAAAAAAATTTTGTTGTAGAATAAAAACCTTACATCAAGTCACTGTTTAAATCAGTATTATGTTCGACCATGCACATGTATGTGTCTGTGTATTTGTGTGCTGGTATATGGGTATATGGTAGTGCCCAATTTAATTACAGAAGAAAATATAACAGTATCATAAATTCAATAAAGAAATTGCCGTCTGACGAGATAGAGATCAGGAATTTGATTCATCTCCGATTAATATGTCCTTTATTATACAATTAATTGAAACATATTTTATTCACCTGTGACTTGAAATATTTTTACATTATAATTGATTGAAATATTCTATATTCAACAAGTATTTGAATTAATCTGTATTCAACAATTAATTGAAATAATCTTTCTACGACAATTATTTGAAACATATTTTATTCAACGGTGAATTGAAATATCTTTACATTATAAGTAATTGTTGAATTAATTGAAATATTCTTTATTCAACAAGTATTTGAATTAATCAGTATTCAACAATTAATTGAAATAATATTTATACGACAATTAATTGAAATATATTTTATGCAACTGTGAATTGAAATATTTTTACATTATAATTAATTGTTGTATTAATTGAAATATTCTTTATTCAACAAGCATTTGAATTAATCAGTATTCAACAATTACTTGAAATAATCTTTATAGGACAATTAATTGAAATATATTTTATTCAACAGTGAATTGAAATATTTTCATATTATAATTAATTGTTGAATTAATTGAAATATTCTTTATTCAACAAGTAATTGAATTAATCAGTATTCAACAATTAATTGAAATAATCTTTATAGGACAATTAATTGAAATATATTTTATTCAACAGTGAATTGAAATATTTTTACATTATAACTAATTGTTGAATTAATTAAAAGATTCTTTATTCAACAAGTAATTGAATTAATCAGTATTCAACAATTAATTGAATTAATCAGTATTCAACAATTAATTGAAATAATCTTTATAGGACAATTAATTAAAACATATTTTATTCAACAGTGAATTGAAATATTTTTACATTATAATTAATTTTTGAATTAATTGAAATATTCTTTATTCAACAATTATTTGAAATAACATTTATTCACTAGTTAATTAAAGCTAGCAAAACCCACGCGCTTCGTTAGTACCATGGCCATGCAAGTACCACGGTCATGCATGGGGAACAGGAACCTGTGGATATCAAATCCCGACGACTCTCCTAATACCCACAGATACATGCGAGTCATACACCCATACAACTCCCTATCAAAACATATGTATTAATTTACGCTCCTTCAGATCCTCCAACAAACCAACCTACATAGTTTAATACCTCAAACATTTTATCTCCAGTTTTAAATTTCTGGTCATACCATGGAAGAAACGAGAATAACTCTCTCTCACTCTAATTTTATGGGTCATACAATTCAGCTCCAACCAATCATCTATAAACAAAGTTTGCATCAATTGCATTGCTTAAAACAGGAGTTTGAAAACGTCTCTCTCTCTAACTTTATGTAATACTAAGAAGTAGTGTTGTTTTAAAGACCGTAGTTGTATATACATATATTGAGAGTGTTTCTGTACATATTAGTTTAAACATTCATATTCCGATATTTTAAATTGGAAAGGCCCGCTCAACATTAACTTTCCTATTCAGCTGAATCATAGAGGTGGTCTCATCTTTAACTCCATGAGCTGAACATAGTTTTCCTTCTATTTCTTCAGGCATTAATGTTTCATGACCGTACATTCGACAAACACCTACACACAGAGACATACATATAGTCATCCTCTTTTATTATGTATGATTACCTGACTTCTCAATTAAAGCAAAACAAAATTCAATAACTAATATTTATCACTAAATAATTAAAGTTCAACATTTAACTATCCACGTAATTCTCTGAGATGTCAAACTCATTGGGGAAAACTCATATGGCTAACAGCCCAATAATCTTTAAATCTAACTTATTTCTTACAATTTATTCATCTTTAAAATTCAATTTGGGAAAGACATGAGTATCCGCATACCTTTACTTTTCCCTTGGACTTCAGTCCTATCTACATTCACAGACATTCTGTAAGATTTGGAAAATACTGTTCAAATCGCTTTGGCACTATCTGTAGATCGCTCTTCATCTCAACTTTCAACTGAATGTGATCAACATGGCTGGCAGGAAGGCTTGTGTGTATGTGTTTCGAGATGATTTTTAAGTGTTGAATTTATGTGTTGATTCTTTCACTCAAACGATAGACGTAATATTGTTTTAAAGACCGTAGTTTAATGTACAGTGAGCGTTTTCGTATATATTAGTGTTCTGGAATTTCATCCATGAGTGATTTAAAATTGTGTGTCGTCGTGGCTTGTGCGGAAGCTGTATTGCTTATTTATTGTGAATGCTATAGAAGTCTGGGTCCAGTGAGGTAATCCGGTCATCTCGAGGTATATATCTTAATCTACTACTTAAGACTATATAATTGTATTTCTGTGTAACAGTAGTAGTAATTCATTGTATAGAGTGTATTATAAACCCATAAAAGATTTACTACTGCATATATATAGAAAGTTAAAAGAAAAACAATCTGGGAAACTTCGTATTAGTTGAGACTTAGAGGTATCATTCCTGATTAACTACTTTAGACTATCGTAGTGAGTCTGTGCCAAACAGTAGTTGTGAACTCGGGAATAGGGAATGCATTACTAATGTAAAAAGCGGTTCATCTATGGTTCAGTTCACTAGATATAGTATTATTGTCTTCAAGGTTCTTTAACATAAAGTTGGGCTGTCAGCCCGGCAACAAATCAAAAAGTAGTCAGTTTGATGTTAGTGGAGTAGAATATCGTCATTCGTGACGTCAGGGCCAGGAAAGACTTTAAGAAGAGTTGCCAAGACGTGGAGAGGAGTTTTTATTTGTTAATTTTGAAGTGGCAATATCCAAGCGTAAACAACTCGTGCAGAGATATTGAATTGTGCTTTGCACGCTTTCTCCAGTGACGTCCATGGAGATTTAGTAGCGTAGGTAGAATAGAATGACAGTCGAAGTTAACAAGTTTGGTCTCTCCAAAAAGCCCGAGAACAAAATGCGCAAATTTAACACTGATTGGCATCATATGCGCAGAGCGAGATAATAAATAAGGCATGGGCAAGAGCTTCAATAAACAGCCTGCCTAGTTGAATGCGCAGAAACGTAAGGGCAAAAAGGGCATTATTTTTACCATAACGAGTAATAGTAAACTGACAATAATGGCCAATAAAAATTGAAACTAAACCCATTAAACATCGAAATTTACCTTTGCACTGAGGATAAGTTATTTAGAATGCTTGAGTAACAGTATATGTTTAAAGATTTCATTTGCTAAAGTGCACTTAAAGTAATTTTAAGTGAATGTACACTACTACTCATTTTTATCGCAGTCACTTGCTAGGTTTTGAAGATATATACATTTACTAAAAAATTCTGCAGTGGATATACGAGTGAAAAGGGAAGGGTACATAACGAATTTTCCTAAAAAAAAAAAACTTATGTATATATTTTATTGAAATTGAATATTTTATTTTCCGGTAAATTAAAAATATCCCTCAAAATAGATAAATTTAGATATATCCTGCTAAAATTAAAGGTTAAATGATTGTACATTTCTAAATTAGCCGCTTTTAATGCAGAAAAAATGAAAACGTCCATACTGTTAAGCGTACGAGTATTTTGCTTTGGAAACATATGGGCAAAATTGTCCATGTGACGTCACGTGTCCGTGTGACGCTATGTGACGCCCAGAGCGAGTAGAACTTCGCGATGTCAACAGAGAACCGCGAGTCTGGTAGTCCCTCAGGTACCCTTCACCCTGGGCGAAGGTACCCTTCACCCTTCAGGTACCCTTCACCCTGAATTGCAGCATACTAATCTTAATATACATATTTTTTAACCTCTAAATACAATTTTTTTAATTCTACGCTATAATTTGTTTTAATTCTAGTTTTTGAATCATAGATATTTAAAATTTCAAAATTTCGACTTTTGATGCGTTTGGCATGCAGTCTGTAACGACTGCCAGACTTATAAATCCGCTAATGGAACATAAAATCCTATTATATGACAGCCATTTCATCCGTGTACTCGATGGGGTAAATAGATGTCAATTTTAGCCTATTTCAAAATTACGCCCAGAGCGAAGGCACCCCCCTGAGCTGACTGCCAGACACAGGGATCTCTGACACCCCGAAGTTCCACCACATGCAATGCTCAAACATTCTGTGCTCGATGGGGTAGGTAAAATTGTTGCTGACTTTTGGACTACACGTTTATTTTCCCGCTCGAAACGTAAGTTCCAGGGATCCCACCTTGCACCCTTTAGTCAAGTAATTTTATAAGATAGTCTTTGTTCATATAACGCCAAGTTGCCATCTTTCCTAAAGGGACGTTTACACACTTTTCAAGTTTATTTGACGCTTATCTCCTGTATAGATTCGGATTACGCGTTAATTTAAAAGAGAGTTTCTCACACGTGCTTACACTCCTGAAAAGTTTTTAATTAAAAGGTATGTGCCAATGTGCCTTTGAACATTTTAAATAATGTATTTCTTGGTCTCCTTGGTAAATTTGAAGTGGCTTACTAGTACGCCATTACAGTATGTTTATGTTTAGCTATATTTTTGACTTTATAGAAATACTATAGAATGTACCCAGTGTTGGGCGAGATTTATGATGCATATCTCTGATTAAAATTTAACAGGATCAAACAGCGAATTTCCGAAGAAAAAAGAACCCTTTTACGATACGCCTGCTTAGACCGAAAAATAAATATAACTTGCTTAAACAAAAAGCATGGTCTTTAAAACTAAGCTCTAGCTTAATGAGAAACTGAAATTCAAATTTATCAGTCTAATGTATTTTGTTCTGCTTTCAGAACACCTCACATCGAGTAAATGAAACATCGCTATGATTAATTCAAAATAGGGGAGAAATGTTCCTTTACCATGGAAGTAAAAAAAAAAAAAAAAAAAATGCTGATTCACAGAGTTTTCATCCCAATTTTACTATTTCGTAGCACAACACTTGGATTTTGGGCTTTAAATATTCATACAAAGTTTAAAATTATTCTAATTAAAATAACATTTCACTGAGCTGTATCATCCGGAAACCTGGAGTACCTCTGAACCGAATTGCATCGCTGTCGGTAGCTTTGATTTTTCGCTACAGATGAATAAATAAACAAGACACCTTTTTTATTATGTAAGATTTAATTCGAGGAAACATGGAATAATCTTACAGAAATTATCTTTGTTAAGAAGAAGGGTGAGCCAAACCAGACCATAATCATAGTGTAAACAGCGCAACCACCTAAACCGAAGAAGAATCCTCGCTTTGCCTGCACTGATTTTTTATCTTGAAGGGGGCTAATTTTTGATTTCGAAAGCGTTTGATATATGTAAGGAACTATTATATACTATTGTACTAACAAAGTTCTTAATTTTCAGTTTGCATATGAAGATAATTAGTGGCAGAGGTCTTCATATACAGCCTTTCGTGAAGAGAATTTGTTAAGTTGCAATTTCTCAGTTGAGATTTTAACAACGGCAGATTTCTTCAAAATATGCTCCTGTTGCTTAGGTATGGAATGAAATGTAATAAAAATTTACACTTTCGAATTTCTGTCAAAAATACAGAAATTATTTCTTAATTGCTGTAGTGACTACTCTGTCTCGAGATTGTAGTGAAATAAAAGGCTTTTCTTTGCCTCGGTTTATACATTTTATAAACTGTTTTATGTTTTACTAAAAAAGTATTTTTATTTCGAAAAAATATATAGGTTTAATCTTGATAAAATTAATTAGACAAAATTCGAAATCAGAAAGTTTTTGCTTTACCTGTATGCAGTATTCTTCGGAATTTTCATAAGCACAGGAAGGGAAAAGCACAATAAAAATCACCTACAATAAGAAATAAAAAAAGTTAAAACCACAATAAATATAGTTAAACATGTAATGAAAATTTAGCTAAATACTTTTCACAAAGTAGTTATGAGATATACATATTTTATTTTGAAGATATGTTGAAAATTTTCACATTTTAGAATTACCCCGGCTGTCCAAACAGTTACCTTACACCTTTCTGGTAGGTCGGACGGTCTGGGTCTCAACAACAACAACATTTTAGAATTACTTTACAATTTTGTGATAAGTATATAAAATGTACTAGTTCTCCATAGTATGACAGAATAACTGGTATTGTGTGGTAAGTATATCAATATACATTAGTTCTCCATAGTATCACAGAATAATTAATATTGTGTGATAAGTATATCAAAACACATTAACTCTCCATAGTATCACAGAATATGTGATAAGTATATTAATATACATTAGTTCTCTATAGTATCACCGAATAATTAATATTGTGTGATAAGTATATCAAAAGACATTAGTTCTCCACAATATCACAATAATTAGTATTGTGGGATAAGTATATCAATATACATTAGTTATCCATGGTATTACAGAATAATTAGTAAAGTCCTTAAGTATCTTAATAACTTTGTAAGTAAAAGCTCATGAGCGTACACGTTAGGTCTATCCATGGTAAAGTGACTGTGCCAGATCGAATAAAAGTGATTGAAGCGCCCCTAGAAGAAAATATAAGAAGTTGGGATAACGTACTCGGTAATAAAGTGAGATAGATGAAAACAAGCTAGCTACAAAGTTTTACATAATTTTCTTAAACTAGTAAGAACGGACACCACGAAAGTCAAAGTACGCAGCACTATTCCTTCTGGAATTCAAATGAGCATTGTATCCGACAGAGAAAAGTTTAAGAAAGGTCTTCGCTAGATTCCTGATTATGTATGTGTTGTTTATGGTATCATGTCTGATCAGGATAGCAATTAGCTAATAATTTCTGATTTATAAGTTGCTTATGATTTTGTTTATCTTTGAATCAAATGAGCATGGGTTAAATTTCTGCACTGTTCTACTTTTTGTTTGTACATTTATCTTTCCTTTTTAAATTTTTTCATTACTTTCGACTGTTTCAAAGTTTTCATTCAAAATTATGTTCCTACATTTTTGTGTTCATTAACGCATTGTACGTTTATGTTTATTGTCAATGTATGCTTGCGTACATGTCTATGTGTTTTTTTCCCAGTCGGCCTTTGTAACTGCTCTACACCCTTTGAGTGAGCTAGATGGCCTGCATAGTAATAAGATAAAAATAGAATAATTATTCAATTGGGTATAGTCATTTTACTATTGACAGACCTTACATGTACACTCATAAACCTTTCCTTACAAATATATTAGGGATTAAGTACTTTCATAGGAACCCTGTATATTGGAAGACGAAATTCAGCTCTGTAAATTATTTCCCATTCGAGCAACTCCCCTTTTCCAGATACTGGCTAAGCCTGTGGTATGTCCTATTATTATTACTCCAAGAACTATAATTGTTTCTTCGTAGGAAATACAGTGAAAATATTTATCACATATTCGTATTTCTAAGATGTGAATTACAGGATTTTCTCTCTAGTTCTATTTCTGACATAATTAAAATCAAAACTACCGACCGTATTATGAAAAACCGTTTTCTGTTTCTCCAAACCCGGATATAGGCAGATATGAAATTTTACACTTTTGTACTTACTTAAAATGTTAAAATATAAACTTACAAATTATGATAATATTAAATACCAAAATAGATGTTATCTTACAACAAGCATCTTCAACATTCAATTAGAATAAGAAAAATAGTGATTGCTAGACAATGATAGAAAATATATATTTAATCTACATACAGGGTGATTCCTAAAGTCCTAATTTAGCTAAATAACTCTGGAACAGATACAGCAACAGCTATAGAAGTTATATATCGTAGTAAAATAAACATGCGTTATGAGATGAGAGTGACCGTAGCGCCCCAAATGGCAAAATTTTGAACTTAGCTCTCCTATCTTAGAAACTATGAGAGATACGAGAAAAAACTAAATTTTAAACTTATAGAGAATCCACGAGTTGGAAATGACATACGATACAAAGGCACCATATGCCACTTCAAACTGCATAAACACACACACACACACAGACATATAGTATATATATCTCTATTTTTTACACCCTTTTATGTTGTTAGCATTTTTTACTAGTTTTTATGAGTTACAACTTCTCTCTTTTCTATAATTGGAACTTCATATTATAATTTGTTATAATTTCATATATATATATATATATATATATATATATATATATATATATATATATATATATATATATATATATATGTATGTATATATATATATATATATATATATATATATATATATATATATATATATATATATATATATATATATATATATATATATATATCGTCCTTTATTATGTAATATAATATAGTGTGTCTTAGAATCAAAGAAATACGGCAGTGAATAATTCAGTATGTTAGCAAAGTCGTATAATACATTTATCAAAAGTCATTGTCTGCTATAGTGTCATTCCTTTAACTTGTTTGTAATATTACATTTATATAACGTTTTCTTAAAACACGAATTTTCGCATCTTTAAAAACTCCGCATCGTTCGATAACGCGCTCAATGAACTAATCCAATCAACTTTATGAATGAAATATTTCGCGCAATTTATCCGACTTCAACGGAAGTGAGTAACATTTGCGCGCATTTTTCTGACCGGAAATATAGCCTCGTCCATCCTCTTCCTAACCGAGAATTATAGCGGATGCAAGCAGGAAATGTGCCGTCGGTTGTTTACTACGCCATTTAACATACATAACAACGATATTTAAAGAGAAATTTTCGCTGGCATTTGTCTCCAAGACGCAGCGTAAATGTGATATCGCAATTGGCAGTAGTGAGCAAATGCGAGGTCTAGATTGAACTGATTGCGCACTATGAGGGGCCGAACCTTGGAATCTAGCGAACCGTGCAAAAGCTTCCATACAAACCAGGGTCGTAGTCAGAAATGTTATCTAAGATGGGCTGGAGTGAAATTCAAGGGGAGATCAACAGCCTTGAAGGGGGGCTTGGAAAAAAAAAATTTTTTTTTTTTTGGGGGGGGGGGGGGGCGGAAGGAAATGCACTAAAATGTTAAATTTTAGTTTTTAATAAATTAAAATTTTAATAAATTACTTTAGTTTTAATAAATTAAAAGATCTGATGTGGGTAACACATGACTTTCCTTATGTAATGCAATGAATTTACTATTTTTACAATAAAAAAATAAGTTTTCCTCATAGTAGCTATTTATATTCTTTCCAAGAAATTGAATTTTCGTCAATTAGTCTTCATTTACACTGATTAGTGTTATTTTTTTTCCATTTGGCGAGATTTTCGTTAATTTGGCAACATTTAAAAAAGTCGCCAAGTTGGCGACATTCTGCCAAATTCGGCCCCAAAATCTTGCCAAGCGTTATGGACGGAGAAATAAGTTATTCTTATAGCAGATAAATAACTATTGGCGTTCAAATACAAAAGTAATACTCAAAGTATCTTTTCTCATGAATGGAACGAGCTAGATCCACGAGAATGATGTCACCCAATTTATCGCATGATATTACATATGAAAATTGAACATGTTTCTCAACAGTAAATATATTTTTTTTAATTTATGGGACTTTTTGATAAATTTATTTAAGAAAAAGCGCAATATCTCGAGAATGGCTCATACTAGCGTTCTAAAGTTTATGTCCATCGTTTTCTAAGGAAAAATTACATTAGAAATGTCTATTTGCGTAATTTTATTAAAGGTTTTGATTTTTTGATGACTTTTTGAAAATTTTACTCGACAATTTAGGGGAGTTCTGAACATTCGATTACGTTTAAAAACAATAGACTTCTAGTATTCACGGATTGTAAATTGTGTACCAAATTTCATTCGAATCGCTCTATTCGTTCGTGAGATACCGTCTCCACAGACTCACTGACACACACACACACACACACACACACACACACACACATACTTTCACACACACACACACATACATATACTTTCACACACACACACACACACACAGAGACATCACCTCAAAAATGTTTGATTCATGATCAGGGATGCTTGAAACGTGCTCTCCCGTCGAAACCTCGAATTCGAATTTTCGATCCCGTCACAATACTTTCCTTATACATTATGTATATAAGGAAAGTAAAAATATTTTAATTGTAATTAAATATATTATATCACATAATATTAAATTGACTGTAATTAACTACTTATCAGTTGATAATCTACCCACTGTATAACCCACCTCTATATAACTAATTACTCATCTGTATAACTGCTCATCAGTTGGCAATGTATAATGGTGAAATTCGCAAAATAATACAGAAGTGCCCTAAATACTATATTCTTAATTTAATTTTTAAAACTTTATTGAATATTTTTAAATTGAATATGTAAATAAATGGATGATCATCAATATAACCACAAATTCAGCAACGAAAAAATCTTAATTCTGTGCTATACAAAAAAAGTTTACAAAAAATTCTGAAAAAGCAGTTTTTTTGCAAAATGTGGATGACATGTTATATGAAATTTCATACCACTACAAAATATTAAATATTTCCATCAGACGGGGCCGAGTATGCATATCTTTTGGGGATCGGGACTCAACCCAATCAGTCCCCTACCTGGCTACGGCCCTTATGAAAGCCCGTATGTATCCGGCTCTTCCTTCATAAAAGATTTTTGAAACTTTATAGCGTATAAATCTTATATAATAAAAGAAGAAGGCTGATCATGTGTGTGTCTCATCAGTAGGAGAAAAGCTAAACTAATGACAGTCACGCAATTCGCCATTGGGTTAACTGAACTTTTAATACGATAGATTTTGGAGATATTTTTTTAAAACTCGAAATAATGTTTTCAATTATTACTTTCCTTATATACATAATGTATAAGGAAAAAATTGTGACGGGGTCGAAAATTCGAATTCGAGTTTTCGACGGGAGAGCACGTTTCAAGCATCCCTGATCACGAATCAAACATTTTTGAAGTGATGTCTGTGTGTGTGTGTGTGTGTGTGTGTGTGTGTGTGTGTGTGTGTGTGTGTGTGTGTGTGTGTGTGTGTGTGTGTGCGCGCGTGTGTGTGTGTGTGTATGTGTGTGTGTGTGTGTGTGTGTGCGCGCGTGTGTGTGCGTGTGTGAAAGTATGTGTGTGTGTGTGTATGTGTGTGAAAGTATGTGTGTGTGTGTGTGTGTGTGTGTGTGTGTCAGTGAGTCTGTGGAGACCATAACTGGCGAACGAATGGACCGATTCGAACGAAATTGGGTACAAAAATCACAATCCGTAAGCACTGGAAGCTTATTGTTTTAATATGCAATCAAATGCTCAGAACTCTCCTAATTTTTCGAGTGAAATTTTGAAAAAATCGTCAAAAAAACAAAACCGCTAATAAAGTTACGCAAATAGACATTTCTTATGTAATTTTTTATTATAAAACGACTGACATAAATTTTAAAACGCTAACATGAAGCGTTCTCGAGATATTGCACAATTTTCAAAAAAATTATCCAAGAGTCATATAAAATAAAAAAATATATTTCCTATTGAGAAACATGTTCACTTTTCATATGTAATACCATCCGATAAATTGGGTGACATCATTCTCGTGGAACTAGCTCGTTTCATTCCTGGAAAAAGATACTTTGAGTAATACTTTTGTATTTGAATGCCAATAGTCATTTATCTGCTATAAGAATAACTTATTTCTCCGTCCATAACGCTTGGCGATATTTGGGCGACGAATTTGGCGGAATGTCGCCAACTTGGCGACATTCTTAATTGTTGCCAAAGTATCAGAAATCTCGCCAAATGGATATAAATGACGCTAAATCAATGAAAATTACAACTCATTGAAAAAAATTCAATCTCTTGGAAAGAATATAAGTATCTACTATAAGAATAACATTTTTTTTAACTGGAAAAGTTGAAAATTCATTGCATTATATAAGGAAAGTCATGTGTTGCCCACATCAGATTTTTTTAAATTTTTCTATAACGAAACCAGATAAAAAGTTTCGTGAAAATCCATTAATATTTGTAGCTACTATCGTGTACACAAAAACTCGACCACAGATATCAGACAGACAGATGGACATCACTCCCAAGAGAGTTAAAACGTGTTCAAGAGGTCTTAATATATTTTTTGGCATCAAAATCTCGAGTTCGAAAATTTTCGTGAAAACAATACTTTTTAATACTATATTATATAGTCCGAGAAAGTAAAAATAGATGTTGTTATAAGGATCTGAATTGTGAAGACAGGAAGGAAATGTCCTTCGGTCATCGCATTGGATGTGAGCAAGACCACCAAGAGAGCGTTCAAGTCCCAGGAAAATTATAATTCCGGGCCCCACGACAAAAAAAACAAGAAAGATCAAGCATTGATTTTGAAACACTTTCCAACTGAAATCCAAAATGTTATACATTCATATTATTTATGATATATGATATTTTTTTAATTAATACAGAACTACGATAATTTATTTTACTTAAAACTTCAGCAAAAAATTAACTTTATTCAAATGACGTCATCGAAATATACATCGTCTGGTTTTCTATGTAACAGCAGTGAATATTTCATTCATACACTTTTATTCCAGACTCCAGAGTTAAATAATTTTGCATGAAAAAAATTCAGCAATTCTTATACAACTCATATTTACAATAACTTGTTTACATTCTGCACCCATTAAAATTAGGATTCGTAGTAGAAATAATCAAAGTTCGATAATAATTTAAAATGAAAAATATTGAAATTGCGTTGGCGCAAAATATAGATGCACAAAAATTACGCAAAAAACAAGTAGTTTTAGAACGTATACAACACAAAATATAAATTTAAAACAACTTTAAAAATTTCAATTTTCACTCTGGGAAAAAGTTGGATGCTATATTTTATTTTGAAGTGGGTCCCGTGATCTCTTCATGTTACATGGGTTGTTGTTGTTGAGACCCAGACCGTCCGACCTACCAGAAAGGTGTAAGGTAACTGTATTCATGTTACATGGGTGTAATTATTATTTTAATTTTTATTTAAAAAACTACAGAACATATTTTACTGAAATTCTCTTTATTTTATGGGGTATTTTGAATATTTTCTAAAACTTTTGAAGCAATTTGTAAATTTTAAATTCGCTTAAAAAATGTTTAAAAAATTAGGCCCCATAGGGATGTATTTCATTTTTTCAACCTGGGTTCAATCCAAAACTAATTAGGTGATATTGTTCATTTCCAATCCCATGTGTTCCATAGACCGTCTCAACAACATACTAAATTTCATTTTGATAAAGTCATTTTCACGGCAGTTGTCGTACGAACGGACAGACAGACAGACAGACAGACAGACATGAACACTTTTCAACTCTGTTGTAAAGTGTTAAAAACTGCGTATACATATAAATTGTTCTTCAGAAATCCAGACACGGTCCCTTATCTTACAATTTCTGGTAGGTCTGGGTTGAAAGAAAGACCCGTGTCATGCAAGTGCCGGAAATTCGCTAGTGTAAAGATAGCGTTGAGATATCACACGCTTTTCAAATAAATTTATCACAAAATCTAGTTAAAATAAAAAAAAATAGAAAATAGGAATAAGTATTAAATATGTTTATTTTCCGTATGCAATATTTCGCAACCAATATGTTAACACCAAGTTTATTTATCTATAATTAATTTCATTGACGATAAAATTTTCTTTTTATAATATTTTTGTATTTTGACTCCAACGAATTCTTCAATAGTCATTTATTCACAGGATATTCGTTAAATATCCATTGCATTTTCCTGAATATTTTTCAGAGTATGAATAAATCATTCTGTTTGAACTCAGACGTTGCCAAAAGCGCCCGATTTTAATTTACATGGAATTAATTCAATACCAGAAACATCTATCTGTGTGTGGATCTTGAACACCATTATTTCACTGCGAAAGAAGCAAAATCGTTGCGTCATATAGAGGAAGTCATCTGCTGCACACATCGTTTTTTTTTACTTGCGTAATTTCCTTCTTATCGTCAATAATACGAAGGATCCCATGTCTTCATTAAATAGATTTTTGCGTCATAGCTACGTACGTCACAACCCAATATCGTCGTATGTCTTTCTTGAAACACGCGGAACTTGAATTCCTGACAATATTCTAACAAATATTTCGCAGAAAAGATAAAATGGCATTAATATTTCACTCTCACATGATAATGAGAAGCATTAGCGTTTTACTTTTCCTTACTACCATTTATACACGTAACAAATTCTAAGTAAATGGGAAAAAATCTGAACACTAGAGGGGCTCCGTGTTCTGCTCGCTGAGCTCGCCAACCCCTTAAATCATTTTTTAATTGGGGGACTTTCGCCGCCTGCTTGCTGGCGCTCAATGAGCTTGCTTAGTGAGATCTTTCATTCCGCCTCATACACAGGATTAATAAGCCTGTTGGGGGTCCGCCACTAGTTCGGTGGTACTCACTAATCCCCAAACTTCATTTGCCGAGCTCTTTCAACCCACTTGGATCACACGAACGTCCTCGTCTGCCAGTCAGCTCAGCCAATTAAACTTTTGTTCGAAAATGTTCCACTCAGAAGTGTATAAAAAATAGAAAACTCATGAATTAAATCAAAATAAAAAACAAGCAATATCAATAATGCATAAAACATTGATTATGAAACACTTTCCAATTGCAAACCCATTTCATTTAAATATCTCTAAAATGCGATACATTCAGCGGTGATAATTTTTAGATTATCACAGTAGTACAATAATTTATTTTACTTAAAAACTTAAAACCATGCAGGTAAAAGTAGTTTCTAACTCCATGCTTAAAGCTTCATCGAAAAAGGCAATGCTATAAAATTGTCTGCTTCTCTATGTAAAATTAATGAATATTTCATTCATATCATCTATATTCTAGACTCCATAGCTCAATAATTTTGCGTTAAAAAATTCCGCAATTCTTATACAAATGATCTTAGAGCTTGATTTGCTTACATTCTGCATACGTTAAAATTAGGCTTCTTTGTAGAAATAATCAAAATTTGGTGATCATTTAAACTTAAAAATTTTGTAATTGCGTTGGCACAGAATATAGATGCACAGAAAATACGCAAAAATAAAACGGTTTTAGGACGGATGCAACACTAAATATAAATTTAAAAGAAGTTTTAAAATCATGATTTTTAAACTGGGAAAAAAAGATGCATGCCTTATTTTATTTTGAAGTGGGTCACGTGATCTCATCATATAGTATGGGTGTAATAATTATTTTAGTTTTTATTTTAAAAACTACAAAACATATTTTGCTGAAATTTTATTTTTCCTTATATACATAATGCATAAGGAAAGTATTGTGACGGGGTCCAAAATTCGAATTCGAGCACGTTTCAAGCATCCCTGATCACGAATCAAGCATTTTTAAAGTGATGTCTGTGTGTGTGTGTGTGTGTGTGTCATTGAGTCTGTAGAGACGATAACTGACGAACGAATGGACCGATTCGAACGAAATTTGGTACAAAAATCACAATCCATAAACACTGGAAGCCTATTGTTTTTATACGCAATCGAATGTTAAGAACTCCCCTACATTTTCGAGTGAAATTTTGAAAAAATCGTCAAAAAATCAAAACCACTAATAAAGTTGCACAAATAGATATTTCTTATGTAATTTTTTATTAGAAAACGATTGACATAATTTTTAAAACGCTAACATGAACCGTTCTCGAGATATTGCACATTTTTAAAAAAAATTATCAAAAAGTCATATAAAATAAAATAAAAAATATTTCCTATTGAGAAACATGTTCACTTTTCATATGTAATACCATGCGATAAATTTGGTGACATCATTTTCGTGGAACTAGCTCGTTCCATCCATGAAAAAAGACACTTTGAATAATACTTTTGTATTTGAATGCCAATAGTCATTTATCTGCTGTAAGAATAACATATTTCTCTATCCATAACGCTTGGCGATATTTTGGCGACGAATTTGTCGGAATGTCGCCAACTTGGCGACATTTTTAATTGTTGCCGAATTAACAAAAATCTCGCCTAATGGATAAAAATGACGCCAAATCAATGAAAATGACGACTAATTGAAGGAAATTCAATATCTTGGAAAGAATATAAGTATCTACTATAAGAATAACATTTTTTAACTGTAAAAGTAGTAAATTCATTGCATTATATAAGGAAAGTCATGTGTTGCCCACATCAGATTTTATTATATATTTTATGGATTAATTCGAATATTTTCAAAAATTTTCAAAGCAATCTACGAATTTTAACTTTGCTTAAAAAATATTTGAAAAATTAGGTCCCATAGGGTTCAACGTGTTTCACAATTTCAACCCGGGTTCAATCCAAAGTTAATTGGGTGATATTATCCATTTACATTTCCATATATCCCACGGACCGTCTGAACAACATACTAAAATTTCACTTCGATAATGTCATTTTTACGGCAGTTATGGTGCTAACGAACAGACAGACAGACAGACAGAATGACCAAAGTCATAAACACTTTTCAACTATGTTGAAAAGTGTTAAAAAGTGCTCCGCAAAAATTCAACTTAATAGGTACATGTCTGTAAATATTCGTGGATTTGCTATCCCCATAGTTTGTCCAGGACGTGAACTTGCAGCTCAAATAATCTATCTTTAACTTTGATTTTAAAGAATCTGATGTGGGCAACACATGACTTTCCTTATATAATGTAATGAATTTACTACTTTTACAGTAAAAAGTACAGGTTTTTCTTATAGTAGATACTAGTATTCTTTCCAATATATTTAATTTTCGACAATTAGTCGTAATTTTCATTGATTTAGCGTCATTTTTATCCATTTGACGAGATTTTCGCTTGGCAACATTTGAAAAGTCGCCAAGTTGGCGACATTTCGTCAAATTCGTCGCCAAAATCTCTCCAAGCGTTATACACTAAGAAATAAGTTATTCATACAGCAGAAAATGACTATTGGCGTTCAAATACAAAAGTATTACTCGAAGTATCTTTTTTCATGAATGGAACGAGCTAGATCCACGAGAATGATGTCACGCAATTTATCGCATGGTATTACATATGAAAAGTGAACATGCTTCTCAATAGGAAATATTTTTTTTTATTTTAAATGACTTCTTGATAATTTTTTTTTAAAATGTACAATATCTCGAGAACGGTTTATGTTAGCGTTCTAAAATTTATGTCAATCGTTTTCTAATAAAAAATTACATAAGAAATGTCTATTTGCGTGACTTTATTAGTGGTTTTGATTTTTTGACGATTTTTTCAAAATTTCATTCGAAAATTTACGGGGGGGGGGGGGTTGAACATTCGATTGCGTATAAAATCAATAGGCTTCCAGTGTTTATGGATTGTGATTTTTGTACCAAATTTGGTTCGAATCGGTCCATTCGTTCGTCAGTTATCGTCTCCACAGGCTCACTGACACACACACGCACATAGACATCACTTCAAAAATGTTTGATTCGTGATCAGGGATGCTTGAAACGTGCTCTTCCGTCGAAAATTCGAATTCGAATTTTCGACCCCGTCACAATACTTTCCTTATACATATAGTATATAAGGAAAGTAATAACGAATTTTAGGGAAACATGCTGAAATAAACCGTGTTTCGATTTAAACTACAGTTAATATCGAAAAACGGTGTATTGCATCGTATTCACCTAATACTCCCCTACTGATGTACCACATTTCATATTTTTGTGTGCTATAGTTTTTGCCATACGAGAGAAATGGGGAATTTATCAAACAGCGGGGAGGTGCGGCCTCCACTTCTTTTTACTTTCCCTATACACATAATAAAATGTATAGGAAAAGTATTGTAACGGGGTCGAAAATTCAAGTTTCTAACGGAAGAGCACGTTTCAAGCATCCCTGAATAGAACTTTTTTGAGGTGATGTGTGTATGTGTGTGTGTATGTGTGTGTCTAGAAGCGATATCTGACGAGTGAATGGAGCGTTTCAAACGAAATTTGGTATGGATAATATAATTGGTGAATACGGACACCTATTGAATTTAAATGCATTAAATGTTCGAAAAATCCGCAAATTTTTGAATGAAATTTTGAAAAAATTATTAAAAAGTCAGATATTTAATAATATTATGTAAATTAGCATTTTTTATAAAATTTTAAGTTAGAAAATGATTAACGTAAACTTTAGAAAGCTAGCATGAACCGTTCTCAAGATATTACACGTTTTTCTAATAAGTGTATCAAAAATATTACATAGTTAAAAAGTATTAACTATCGGGAAATATGTTCACTTTTCATGCAACATTATGCGAAAAATTTGTTATCATCATTCTTATGGATCTAGTTCATTCCATTCACGAGAGAAAATACTTGTGTAATAATTTTATATTTTTGTAACCAACAATTCGCCAATAGTCATTTATGTATAAGAAAAGTTCTTCTCTTTGTTTGTGTATTACGCTTGGTGATAAATTTGACAAATATGATGACTCATTTAGCGAAATGTTGCCAACTTGGCAATATGTCGCCCCAGATTAACGAAAACAGTCTAAATTGCAAAAATGACGCGCTAAATTCATGAATTAATTATTAAAATATTTTAACATATGGGTTATGTTATTGCGGATGTTATCAATAATTTTCAATTCAGAATTGATCGAAATATAAGTTAATCGGATACTTCAAAATAGTTTTAAGTGTTCTCATCCAGAAAAGCGCCAAATATACAACTTAACGTTAAAAATATTGTGCCGTGGATATTATACATCATTTGTTCAGTGTGAAGGGACAAATTTAATTGCATTCTATAGGGAAAGTCATGTGCTGCCCACATTCGATTTTTCTTAATTTTGGGATAATTATTACAAAATTAAAAAATAATATTTACTAAGAATTACTATAAATTGCTAAGAATTATATAATTCTTAGTAAACGAGGAAATTGTACTTATGGTTTGTTAATATTTTTTTTATCTTTACAGACCCTCCAGAAACCGTCAGGTGACATAAAAGATTGAATTTCTGCTCACTTATAATATCGACAACGGGGCAGAGCCTGATTTTCGCTTACGCCCTTCCCCCTCGGGGGTGAAGAAAAAATACTGGGGGGCATGTCTTCGGATGAGGTGGCCAACCGATTTTCTTCGGAGTGTGGAAGACATGAAAGATTCACAAGAAATGAAAAATTATAAGGTGGAGGAGGTAGGGCTCCTGATCAATGTTTGTATGGGACCTACAATTTAGGTGTGCGTCCCTTATGGAAAGCGCACTTGGCGAATACGAGCCATAGCTCTTACACATTCTCCATGGAACATAAAGAGCCTTGAACATCCAGGGGAAGGCAAGAGGAGCACTTGCCGTCCCTGGATGTTCAAAGTCGCAAAGTCGCAAAAGTTCAAAAAGTCACAAAGTCATCCCCTGGATATGAAATGTTCAAAGTCACTAGTAGCTGTTGTACATCCCCTCTGACGTGTGTTTTTCCTCTGACGTCAGTGGTTTGCCTAGAGCTCCTCTACTACAGGCTGACTTATCAAGCATTTTGAAGCCCATACAGTTCTATACCACAGTTACAGAAATTATAAAATAAGTGTTTAAAATAAATACTTTATATAAAAAAAAATAAGTTTCAATTAGAATATAGTAGAACTTAGCTCGCACAAGTATGCTCTATTACCGGGTATCCAATTATTTATTAGCCATTGTTTTCTTCTTTCTTCGTTTCTAGAAAAGCGAAATAGCCTAAAACCCTTTTTAGAATGATTAGAGCAGTTCGGTGCAAAACAACCACCCATAATTATTTCCATTATACTTTTTAAAATGAAAATACGAATAGAGCTAATGCTAATGGACTGGGCTTTCATCTACAGCGGGCTTCAATATGTTTGATGAGTCAGCTCGTAAATAGAGGAGCCTTAGGTTTGCCTAAGGCTCCTCTATATACGAGCTGACTCATCAAGTATATTGAAGCCCATCATAGCTGAAAGCGCTATCCATTAGCATTAGCTCTATTCGTATTTTCACTTTAGGAAGTATAATTGAAATAATTATGGATGGTTGTTCTGCACCGAACTGCTCTAATCATTCTAGAAAGGGTTTTAGGCTATTTCGCTTTCCTAGAAACGAAGAAAGAAGAAAACAATGTCTAATAAATAATTGGATACCGGGTACTAGGGCATACTTGTGCGAGCTAAGTTCTACAATATTCCAATTGAAACTTATTTTTTTATATAAAGTATTTATTTCAAACACTTATTTTATAATTTCTGTAACTGTAATATGGAACCCTATGGGCTTCCATATGCTTGATAAGTCAGCCTGTAGTAGAGGAGCTCTAGGTTTGCCCCCTCCTGGTAAAAGTCCTATGGGCACCCAAGATGAGAGCCACACCATAGTTTTTACTAGTCGAGTAATACATTCGAGTCAGTTCACATTTTTCAGCGAAATAAAGTATAACGATGTACAGCAGTTTTACTAGCGAATCGTTGTAATGCGCTTGAAATACAAAGTATTCATTACACAACGGAGCTTCCTTCTTAACTCTAGGAAATATCATTCTTTTCCTTCTATTACTTCCGTTTGATAAAGGAAAACGTTGCGTGCATCAATCTTTTCTCCTATTCACGCCTTATCTTTTCGTAGAACCTGCGCTTCGGATAATTCGGCGCAGAAAAGTCTTAATTTATTTTGATTCGAAGATAACCAGGTAAAAGAGAAGTGTCCCCTGAATGTGTACTATCCCTGCAGTACATGTGTCAATGAAAAGCGTTGTGATGGAGCTAAAAGTCCGACACTCTACGAAATACGAATAAACTATTTTTGCGTTCTCATACTATAGAATATAGTGTAGAGGAATATATTGTTTTAGCAAAAATTTTCGATTTCGAGATTTTGGTGTCGATATATGTTTCAGAACCTTCTGAACACGCTTTGACTATTTTTAGCGTAATGCCCGTCTGTCGTTTATCCGTGGTCGATTTCTTGTGCACACGATAGCTTCCATAAATATTCGGCTTTGTTAACGAAAAATCTAGAACTAGATAGAATTTTTTTTTTTTAATTTGAGAGAAAATTTCAAAATTTATTCGAAATTTCATATTTTTTTTTGACATGGCTGCATAGAACAAAATGTGCCATAGTCATGCATGAAAGGGGGTTGTTTACGGTTCAATTATCTTAATGGTTTCAATCATTGAAGTGAAAATGCTCCGTGATACATTTTTGTGTTGGTAACTTTATTCGTATAAATGTAAGAAATAAGTATGCAAAAAAGAATAGAAATGCTTTATACCGCCGTCGAAAACGAAGTACGCATTCTATTTATCCCTACATAAAGGCGTCTTCATAAATTTCTTATTATCACTTATTTCGTTTGAGAAAATAAAATGTGGCGTGTGTCAATTTTACTCTTACTCTTAAGTCCGCCTTTTATTTTCCTCATACAATCTATGCTTCAGATAATACAGCGCACAAAAATCTTCATTATTTGTATTCAAAGATAACCAAATAGAAACGAAATGCAAATTGTTCTCTTGATTTTTTTTTAACAATGAATTCATGAATATTTTTAGCCAGTCATCATCAGATTAAAATACTTGTATACATATATGGAAAGTTGAGAATTATTTAAAATGCATGTGCAACACGCAATGGCTGCTTAACAATGGATATGATATTGCACGCCATCTTTGTTTTAAAGGAAATATAATGAAGTTAAAGCTCGTGTAATGCACCTAAATTACATGGTTAAATGACAGTATGCATACTATTGATATTGAATGATAGTATGCATATTATTAGTTCACCATACTATAATATGGCAAAAGAGATGCTAGTAGTTCCTTGTAGAACCAGAATTGTGATAGTTTGGGTCAGTGCCGGAGTAACCATTTTGAGACTTAGAACCAGCATCATTTTGTGCTCCCCTGTGTTACGTTATGAATAATTTAGAAGTCTAAATTAACAGCGTTTCTTTAGAAATATCAAAATTAAAAATATAGTAATATTGGTAAATTTTTTTTTTATCAATAGTTTTTCAAATTCTTTTACCACCTTTAGTATTTGCCGCCCAAAGAACTTTTCTCAGGAGCGCCCATAGAACAAAATTAAAATATAGCCCATTAACAAAATTAAAAATATAGTAATATTGGTAATTTTTTTTTTATCAATAGTTTTTCAAATTCTTTTACCACCTTTAATAATTGGGCGCCCATAGAACTTTTCTCAGGAGCGGGAAAAACCACTAGTCTGTGTGACAAACTTAAGGATAAGATGTACAACATCGACTAGCTTAGTGATTTTTTTTATCCTCCAGAAGTCTTTTAAACCTTTGGCAGTGCTTAAAATGCCCATGAATCTTTAGACCCGAACCTAATTTGCTGAATGAGTAATCTGGCAATGGACTTGGAGCAATCAAAGGACCCGAGTTCGATTATCGGTTGTGACCGAATTTTTATTTACTGATAATCTACAAAAATTATCTACAATTTTTTAATGACTCATAAATCTGACAATCTACAGAAATAATCTACAGATTTTTCATTGCCTGATAAATCTGATACTCTACAGTGTTATAACGTATGAGTTCGGACCTGGCCCACAGGTTTAGACCCGGTCTGATACTTGGACAGGATCGAAATGGAATTATAGGATTCACTCGCATTCGGGCCGGTCCAGGTCATTTACGATAGCCATATATGATATTAATATGCAAGTAATAAGCAAAACTCTCATCATGCATGCAAAATATTATACACAAAATTATAAACAAGGAGAGACAAAATCTGCTTATTTTTTGCTTATACTCGATTTTCCTATACATTTGCTTTATACAGGGTGTCCCAAAAACATTGACCTCAGCTTTTATTCCTTAAATATTGATCTCAGACATATATAATAAGTTACAAAGTTGCGTAAAAAAAACGTACAGGATTTAATGAAATCGATAAAAATTTTCAGGGGATTAAATTTGAAGAAATATAAAATTTTAATTTGTATACGGCCCCCCGTACAAAAACATTTCCAACAAGTAAACTGTGCTCCATACACTAATAAGGTGATGTACAAAATTTCAGCATTTTATTATGAAAAGTCCCAGAGTTATGTTTAAATAAAGTTGATGAGGGATAAATCACAAATTAAAATGTAAATGTTTACAGCAAGAGAGCAAATGACGCAAGGCAGAAATGCATCATAGGCTTTTATTGCTATGATGCATTAAATGCATCATGGCCTATATCTGTCTAGTATCTTTAATGGATCTTTGGCATGGTTGGAAAACATTTTGAACAAGCTTAATCTTCGTGTGAAGCTACTATTTCTACACAGTGTAGATACTTTTGTACCAATAAATAGCAAAATTATTATTTACTTATGTATTCATTGTTTCTTTAGTATTTGTGTATGACCTCTGAAACGCGATCTGCCGACATGATTTTTTCTCTCTGAGAACTTATGTCGATGCATCGAAAAGTGATATAAGTTAGCATTTTTGTCTTTTCATATCTCTGGGACTTTTTCTGATAAAAAGTTCAAATTTTGTACATCACCTTATTAATGCATGGGGCATAATTTACTCATTGGAAATGTTTTTGTACGGGGACCATATAAAAATTTTAATTTTGTATTTCTTAAAATTTAATCCCCTGAAATTTTTAATTGATATCATAAAATTCTGTACCTTTTTTTACGCAACTTTGTAATTTATTATATATGTCTAAGATCAATATTTATGGAATAAAAGCCAAAGTCAATGTTTTTGGGACACCCTGTATATTATTTAATTCATTTGTATAATCAATCAGTATCAGAATTTAAAAAATGTATATTTTTATCAGTTTTCTTCAACAGATTATTATTCTAACTAGCTGTAGTGGTGTCCGTTGAGCTCTTTTACTTTTATAAAAAATCGCGACTAACGATAGTAGAACTGAAAATAGATTTGTTTAATAATATTAATATAGATGATCTGTATAGAATTATTTTAGGAATTTTTGAAAATATAATATCAACCTAAAATATTCAAATCTTCTCTTTAAAAAATTACTTAATTTCATTCTTTATGAGAATTATATTCAACATGGTGGTACTTTTTTAAACAACAGGTTGGTATCCCACAAGGGTATGAGAATTATATTCAACATGGTGGTACTTTTTATAAACAACAGGTTGGTATCCCACAAGGGGTGTGTGCCTCATCATTGTTAGCTAATCTGTATTTATTCTTCTATGAAAAAAAAATTAATCCAAGCTTGCATAATATACACATGTTTAGATATTTAGATGACATATTATGTGTATCCCCAAATAATATCCCTATAGTATAAAACTTTTAACCAAAAAATTTACAATTAAATGCAAGTAATAATGACTCTAATGTTGCAAACTTTTTAGACTTAAATTTAAATTTACAAAATTGTAATATGGTTATAAACTTGTATGATAAAAGACAGGATTTTAAATTTAATACATCAAAAATTCAACATTTTGACTCTTGTTTGCATATATCTGTATTTAGAAATATTATAATGAACCAGGCTTTCACTCGATAACATCCTAGAAAACTTTATTATAGTGGCTAACATACATTAAAATATATATATATATATATTTGAAATGTAATAATAAGAATTATGTAAAAATAAAAAAATACAATTCAAGTAATATTAACATCACCATAGAAGCAAATTCAAAGCCATAATGCCGATAAGAGAAAAGAACAGCACCATCCCAAATTCGATGATTAATTAGAATTAAATTCATCGTCAGGTCTGAGTATTTAATTCCAATTAACCCAATCAAATGCCTGTTTCAGATTAAGCAATAGTACATTACTATAAATACTTAAACTCAGACTACAGGCAACAAAAAATGAAAAAAGGATACATTAAGAAAATTGTATTACCATGCGGCATGAACCATTCTTCTACCACGTGTATACACGATCAACTTCAACAGCTTAATCTAGAAGCACCGTAATGAACAAGTCGAAATTCTACCAGGGAGGCAGTACGAACGTTCACGGAGTTACTCCCAAACCCTTCCAGTGAGTCTAAGCTGGAGACTGGACAAGCAATTCAGAATACAACTTCCCAAATATGCAAACATGAATATGAATATGAATCAAAGATGAAAATTCCTACTAAACAAGTAATTCATATGAAAAATGGATAATCGAGAATGCCACTATACACCATTATAAGGGCGCTCAAAACGTAGTTTCAATACTGACAAAAGTTACATTTTTTTGCGAAAATAAAATTCAAAACATTAATGTTAATGCATCTTATTTTCCTATTTTTGATTTTTCTAATGTTTTTGACTTAGTTTATTATTTTTCATTTTTATTTATATAATTAATAATTATATATAATATATATATATACATACATACACATACATACATATATATATATATATATATATATATATACACATATACACACACATACACACACACACATATATATATATATATATATATATTTTTTTTTTTTTTTTTTTTTTTCTCCCCCTACTGTATGTTAGTCACTATAATTGGGAATGTTTTCTAGGATGTTATCGAGTGAAATTTGATACACTGAGTTGATAATTTTAATAACAAACTTGGGGGGATATGCATTATTAGTCGCTGTACTCAATAATTCCATAAAGTGCGCTAATTTATAATCTTCATCACAAATTTTATTGATTCTAAGAGCCTGGTTTATTATAATATTTCTAAATACAGATATATGCAAACAAGAGTCAAAATGTTGAATTTTTGATGTATTAAATTTAAAATCCTGTCTTTTATCATACAAGTTTATAACCATATTACAATTTTGTAACTTTAAATTTAAATCTAAAAAGTTTGCAACATTTGTGTCATTATTACTTGCATTTAATTGTAAATTTTTTGGATAAAAGTTTAATACTATAGGGATATTATTATTTGGGGATACACATAAAATGTCATCTAAATATCTAAACATGTGCATATTATGCAAGCTTGGATTAATGTTTTTTTCATAGAAGAATAAATACAGATTAGCTAACAATGATGAGGCACACCCCCCTTGTGGGATACCAACCTGTTGTTTAAAAAAAGTACCACCATGTTGAATATAATTCTCATAAAGAGTGAAGTTAAGTAATTTTTTAAATAGAAAATTTGAATATTTTAGGTTGATATTATATTTTTCAAAAATTCCTAATATAACTTTATACAGATCATCTATATTAATATTATTAAACAAATCTTTGAAATCAAAGGTATAAATACTACGAATATTTGTAAGAGTTTTCAATTTCTTAACTAATTCAAAACTGTTTTTTACAATATGACAATTATTTGAGATTTCATCTGACAAGGATATTTCATGTAATATCTTTAATAATAATTTTCCAGCATTAGTAATGTAAGAATTATGCCCACTGGTAATGGTTCGAAAAGCAACAGGGGATTTATGAAACTTGGGTACTAAAACAATATATGGAATGTTATTACAACTATTTTTTAGATGGATTTGCTTATATTTGGCTGATATTCTATTGTATAAGATTTTAAGGTTAGTTTTATGTAAATTATAGATTTGATTATTAAGTAAGTGTGACTGAAGGGTATTTTTATAGTAATATTTACATATAATTGAGTAGTTTCCACATGCTTTATCGACATATGAAATGACAAAATCATTTTGTATTTCTTTAATATCATTTTTAATTGAATTAAGTTTATATGAATTATTAATTTTCTGATTATATATATAATGATTTAAGTATTGCTCTATTAAGACTCTCCAGGGTTTAAAGGCTTCTACAGGGATTTGATATTTATAACTGATTTTATAGATAAATTTATTTAAGTCAAGAAATAAACCTTTACAAATTAATTTATGTTTAAATTTAGTAGGTAGACGGTACTTAGTACCCAGTAACATCAGTGATCTTAGTGCATCATAAATAATAATATTTAGATTTCCCGTTATAACATGCCCATGGTGTTTATCTACGAAGTCTTTGTATTTTTCTAAATGACAGTGGCAATATGACTCTTTATCCAATTCATAGTTTTGATTAATATCTACTGATTTGGCAATTTGATTATAGTTGAAAATATAACGTCCTAGCGGTTTATCATATTTATAAGCAATTTTAGGATTTACATGTTTGACTGGAAAGTAATTAGAAACCGATTTTAAAAAATTATTTATCTTCAGATTATTTAAGATAGAATTAGTAAAATTCAAGGTACAATATTCGTTTATTTTAGTATTTTGTTTTGATTCGTCATTAAAGTTTACGTCTGTGACATATAAATAACCATTAAGATTTTTACTTCTGGTAATGAGCAAATCATAGAATAAATGTTTAAAATGAACGTTATCAAATGCAGTACTTAGAAAAAGGTTATATACCATATTTAATTGCTGTTTTTTTATTGCGAAAATCCAGTTTTTACATTGTTTCCAATCAAAAGTAATTTTAAATTTTGCATGTTGCTGAAGGATGGCATTTTTTAGTTCAGATAATGATGGCAATTTTTTATTATATTTGCTTGCTCTTTTAGTTCTTTTTGATTTACTTTTATGATTGTTGAAGGAATTATAAATATTATGGTCTTCATTAGGAGAATTAAAGGACTTTTTAACTATATTATGATGATTAAATATTTGATTGAGTCCATATGGAAAAATAGTTTTATGTGCACAAATGAATTCATTTTCAAGAAACAATCTGTCATAGTAATTTTTTTGAATACACAGAATACTAATTTCAATGTTGTCGAACCCATGTTTAGAAAAATGTTCGTATTCAAATTTTGATTCATTAAAGGAAGTTGCATTATTTGAAAAAATTTTTATGTGATTCCTGTGTACGTTAATTCGGAGATGCAGAGGGTTGCTGGTTTGACCTATATATGACATATTACATTTTTTACATACAATTTGGTAGATACAATTATATGTTTTACAGAAGACAAGATTATTGTTACAATTGATCTGATTACTATTAGCAAACGGACAAGTTTTACATCTATTAGATTTACAAGATTTAAATTTAAGTGTGTTATTTAGTGATGTATGGCTGTATATATATATATATATATGTATATATATATATATATATATATATATATATAAATATTTATTAATTATATAAATAAATAAAAATGAAAAATAATAAACTAAATCAAAAAAATTAGAAAAATAAAAAAATCGGAAAATAAGATGCATTAACATTAATGTTTTGAATTTTATTTTCGCTAAAAAATTGTAACTTTTGCCAGTATTGAAACTGCGATTTGAGAGCCCTTATAATGGTGTATAGTGGCATTCTCGTTTATCCAGGTTTCCTATGAATTACTTGTTTAGTAAGAATTTTCATCTTTGATTCATGTTCATTTTCAGAATTGCGTATATGGGTTGTTCATATTCTGAATTGCTTGACCGGTCTTCAGCTTAGACTCACTGGACGGGTCTGGGAGTAGTACTGTGAACGTTCGTACTGCCTGCCTGGTAGAATTTCGACTTGTTCATTCCGGTGCTTCTAGATAATTTAAGCTGTTGAGGTTGATCGTGTATACAAGTGGTGAAAGAAGAAGGGTTCATGCCGCATGGTAATACAAATTATCTTAATGTATCCTATCTTCATATTTTGATGCCTGTAGTCTGAGTTAGAGTATTTATAGTAATGTACTATTGCTGTATCTGAAACAGGCATGTGTTTGGGATAGTTAAATACTCAGACCTGAAAAGGAATTTAATTCTGACTAATCATCGAATTTAAGCTGGTGCTGTTCTCTTATCGGCATTATGGCCGTGAATGTGCTTCTATGGTGATGTTAATATTGCTTGAATTACTTACTAGCTATAAGAATTGCCATTTTCTCACCAAATTAGCCATTTTCCCACCAAAGCTTTATTCCAAAAGATGAATGTTTAAAAGGGACAAAATGACAAACTGACCAGGACTTCGAGACGTACCTTTAAACCGGGACAATCCCGTTTAAACCCTACTTCCAGGACTACTTCCTGAGTTCCATTAACGCCTATTCCCAGGGATCTATTTGATCCCATTAAAGTTCGTAGAAATGATATTTGAAGACATATGAAACAAGATATTTGGTTGCCAAACGCCCACCCAAAATATTTTTTCTAACGACGCTACTGCCGCTAATAGCAGCCTGGACTGTTATCGTATAAACTAATAATATTTTTAAAGAAAATACATATTCCGTGATTTCTAATAAAACCATTTGCTTTAAAAAAATGTATATTAATTCTATTTGTTTCATTTACGTTTCCATAATGACAGGGTGTTTTGTCCGCTAATAGTATCAAAGCGATTGTGATTTCAAAAGAAAAAAAAATTGCATGATTTAAACACCAGAGGATGCACGCGAAAAAACGTTTTTTTTCCCTATTGTATGCATCTGTATACTAAAACGGAAATAATAGGAGGAATAATTTAACAATATTAGTTGGCAAAACAAGGGGGCTTCGAATTTCAACGGTCTTTGCCACTATCAGGGCCAGGCACTCTGCTGCGTGTTAGACATGGTCTATGACCTGGTGATTTCTGCTTTACGTGGAAGTAAAGTGGAATAGCATGCAAGAAGCAAAGGGTATATTAATTTGCAAACTGGTTTTCTGAACAAGTATCAAATAGGATTGTTTCCCTGTAGTATTGTCGTTAGTTTGTTTTCAGAATATTTATACCATCTGTCGTTTAAAATATAGCGTGAAAATACCTAGAGTGAGTCTGTGATATATATATGTACAGGGTGTCCCAAAAAGATTAAAACGCGCTTTTATTATTTACCTGTTGGAGATAAGTGAGCAAAGCAAATTGCAAAAATGTTGAAAGTAAGGTAGAAAATAATACTACGTTAATGAAATAGTCCCGCAATTAATTTTCAAAAAGTTACACTTTTTAAATTTTTATACGACTCCTTAGACAGATTGGGTCAATCAGAAAATTTTTATTTTTAATGCAATAAGATCATTAAAAGAGAACCCGCATATCTGTATCTTTAAAATCAACTGAATTATGATAAAGGAAAAAATTTGACTTATGCCACTTTTTCGTACCATGTGAAAGGCTATTTCAATATTGAAAATAGGGATCATAAACGCACAAATTGACGATGGAAATTGTTTAGATCAAAAATACGTTAATATGTGTCAAAATTTTTTATCACAAATGCATCTAAATAAAGCATTACACAGACAAAGATCATATACATAAAGCATTACACAAACAAAGATCAGCAGTGGTACTCACTACGCGGTTGGGTATCGTATGTATTATCATCCAGTTTTATCTCTTTTGTGATATGTCACAAATTTACACTTCTAATTTGATATAGGATCCCCATTCACAATGTTCAATTTTCAATTAAATATAACTCGCTCGATTTTAAAGATACAGATATGCGGTTTTATTTAATGATCTTGTTGCATTAAAAATTGGGACACCCTGTATATTATATGATTTCATGTTGCTTCATTATCTACCATTTTAATAGGAGAATTTTTATTTCTGTTGCAATTTATTTGAGTGTCGTTTACTATTTTCTGGTTGTGTTTTTATACCCTCCCCCTTTTCGTTTCTATACTCCCCCATATTTTATTATTAGTTTCCCCGTAATACGTGGTAATGTATAAGGAAAGTATTGCAATCGTGTCGAAAATCCCAACTGGAGTTTCCGATGGATCTACACGTTTTGGGGACCTCTAGCACACAAAAAAGCTATTTTTAGCGTGACGTCTGTGTGTGTGTTTTTTTTTTTTGTGTGTGTGTGTTCAACGTGTGTATCCACTCTAACTTAAAAACTAATAAACTAAATTTCACAAAAATTTTATAGGTTAGTTACTTATGGGTGACCTTCGTGCCAATGAGATTTCAGCATGATTCGGGTTTGCAAATTGACCCACAAAATTCGCATATTTCCACTCTAGCTAAAAAACTAATTCACCAAATTTCACAAAATTCGATAGATAAGTCACTTGTGGTTTACCTTGGTACTGATTAGATTTTTTGGTACTATTCGGAATAAGAAAACCTGCATTTCTTACGAAATAGCCCTCAAAAATCGTCAATATCTAAAAAAAGAGACTACGTATGTTCAAATGTATCAATTATACGTATATGTTGACGATAAAAAGAATAAGACCAACCTCATTACTCTGGAACTAATCGCTTTCGAGATATTTTAGTTTTTTCGCGTTTTCGCTAAACCAGTTTCGAAAATATGTCCAGGTAGCAAATGAAAGCGAAAATTGAATTAAAAGTGCAAATTCAGTGTTATTCTGTACAATAAAATTCAATTTAATGAATTATTAAAGAAATAAAGAGAAGTGGAATTTAAGTTTTTAGGGCAAGTCATATGTTGCCGACATCAGATTTTTGTTATTTGTAATCTGCCGTCTTTTTGCATTAGCATGAAAAACGAACCTCCCACAGATATAAGATTATGCAAACGGTATTATTTCCGAAAATTTATTTAAAAAACAAGATATGTTGCTAAAGCAACGGAATTAAACCCAATAAGTTTATACAACATAGATTTATTTGAAACATAAAAAATAAAATAAATTAATATATATATATGTGTATGTGTGTGTATGTATGTGTGTGTGTGTGTGCGTTAGTAAGCAACGGAATTAAACCCGATAAGTACAGCAGACAATTTTTCTTAAATCCTTTCCGATTTAAATAATTGAGAGATGTATATAAAAAATAAATTTTATCGAAATTGCATTTTAAGTGGATTTTACCAATTACGGTTTTCAAATTTAAAGATTACTTAAATGATAGATATTTCAATTTCTTACGTCATCTGTTTTACTTTGGCAAACATTCTCCAAACTTATATATTGTGTTTAACCAATTGTTAAAACAGAATGAAATTGGTTCGTGTATATCTTCAAATACTATTTTAACACTTTCATTTTGACATATATTGAGTCAATTACATAACACTTTCATTTTGACTTATATTGATTAAATTTATTATATTTTGTACATTTGTTTACAAACAGGACTAGGATGTTTTATTCTTCAGATCTGCCTGTGAAGATAATTTTGTGTAGCGAGAACAGATATTCTTATACTTGTTTTTAGGAGAATATTCTTTGAATATTTTAAGGATTTTATGACCAGAATATTTTAAATATTTATATAGGATGTTTTGAATAACAACGTCAGTTAGAAAATTATAGGAATTTGCATATAATTGTAAATTTTAAATTTCCTATTCCATGCGAAGAACGAATAAACTGCTGGTATTAAAATATAATTATGAAAATATTAAACACACTTGTTTTCAAACAGAACTTCTGAGTTCAACAACCTTTCCTCAGAATTTTTACATACGAATTTTCATTCCCCACAGCATCTCCACTAAAATTACGCGGCAATTTATTACCTTGATGGAAAATTCTCGTTTACGATTTTCTTTTAATTTAATTTTTTTTTCTATTTATTTGTGCGGATATTTCAGTACAGCCTCGAGACCACAGACTATGCAAACAGAAAGGTCGAAAAACGAAAAATATAAAAAGTTTGAAATAAATTCTCAACGCCGACAAATGATGTCTCAGTTGCGCTTCTTAAGCGTTCTATTATTCAAATGAGACGTCGCAATCGATTGAATTCAATCGATTAAAAGTCACGCATATGCAAATGGAACGGTATGGGGCTTCAATCGATACGCACGCTCAACGAAACCGAATGAGCCAAGGTTGTCTGTCGAGGTAGTAATAGGGAAGGATGCGATTAAGACTATTTTCTGGGATTTTAATTTTTATTAATAGCTAGAACGAATTTCTCGGCGTTGTCCTTGGAAAAATTTATTATTTCAATTTCTCCGTACGTTGCATGCTTTTAAAATTTGTAGCACGTGGCAAGCGACAATTTGATCCCCTTTCGGGTGGTCTGAGCCGAAGAAGTATTTGATACCCTGGGTGTGGGACAGTCCAGTGGTTAACCACATTTATTACCAAGCGTTTCAGACATGGGTGGGACAGCCCAGTGATTAGCGTGCGGGGATTGCACTCGGAGACTCGAGTTCGATTCCCGGTTATTTAACTTCCTCCGCGTCCTCGTGAAGTACGGGCACGTTAAATATGTAGATTCATAAGTCCTTCCGAGAGGTCGGTAGTAGGGGCAGACGACAACTGACTAAGCAGACGGCAACTGACTAGAGCAGACGACAGCTAACTGGACCAATTGGACTCAAAATGGCGGTTGCGTCAGTCTGTACATTTAGGCGTCTTACCCGAAACTATCCTCGTGTCTACGCGGAAAATGGGCACAATAAATCTGTATGTCCGAAAGTCCTCCTGATGGCAGGGAAGGAGGATGCCGCCCCATTGGGTACCGGTCAAAATTGGGTGGCACCTCCCGTCCAAACAGATACTTTACAGCTTCTAGTAGGTCGGCCGGTGTGTGTCGAAGAAGAAGAATTCGATCCCCTGTATATAGGGAAATTACATTTTTGCGTGTTTCAGCGGACCAGCATATGATGGTGAAATAGAACAAACACATCACTGAAAACCGAAAACTTATGTATAGAAGAAAAGGAAATACCCAGATTAACAGGTTAACCAAGTATTGGAATTTGCACTATTAAAACACGTCAGCACATGTATGTTAATGAGTTGAATTTTCAGTAAATATGTTTGTAAATATATGTATATCGAAATGGTAATTCTTAACCTATGAAGTCTCGTTTTGTGATGGATAAGTGGCGTTTATGATATATCGATATATACACAAAACTTTCGAAAATGTTAAAGAATAAAATTATGATCGTTTGACAATTATTTACAAAAACCGCCCTCCAATTAAATTTGATCATTAGCAGATCAACCAGCAGAGAATTTTGATAAATGCCTGCCATGAACGGGAATTCAAGTTACCTGTATTGACGCGAGTCAAGACTTTTTTCACGGGTAGTAATTAGGATTTTTTTTATTATTGAATACATCGTAAGTTTTAACGATGCAGAAGCTTTGGGAAATGACCCTTTTAGGCGGGTTCTGTGAACAAAATACTATCTAGTCATGCAGTACTGCTCAGTATAATATTAGTCTAGTTCTTAGAGATTCAAAAGCAAATAAAACAAACCAAACTTGCTCTTCATCTCACTTATCCCCATATACCCGTAACAGCCGTCTTCCCCCTTCCGATGACAACAAATAATAAAAATGCCCTCTAAAAATTCAAGCTATATGCAAAAAAAAAAAAAAAAATCCCTACCACTTTTCCCTCTATCCCTATAAATAGAAAAAAATCGATTCTCGATATATCGAATGAAAAGTGACCGGTGGTCGGATCACGTTATTCGATCACGTCCTGTCAGAAAGTGTGTGTGGGAGGGGGGGGGGCGATTTTCATAATCCCGTAGATATCTACGTATAATCCTGACTAGGAAATGTGTGAGAGGGAGCTTTCACGTGGAAAAATTCTGAGGACAAAATACGAGAAGAATTTTTGAAGGGATGTTGGGAGTTAGAGTTTTAGGTTTTAATTGTCGAAAGACGATTATACAATTATTAGAAAATCGGAAAACTTTTACTTCAGTAGATCTTTGCATTCGCAATTCAAAAAAATCTGATGTGGGCAACACATGACTTTCCTTATATAATGTAATAAATTTACTACTTTTACAGTAAAAAAATAGGTTTTTCTTATAGTAGATACTAATATTCTTTCCAAGGTATTGAATTTTCGACAATTGGTCGTCATTTTCATTGATTTAGCGTCATTTCTATCCATTTGGCGAGATTTTCGTTAATTTGGCAACATTTCAAAAAGTCGCCAAGTTGACGACATTTTGCCAAATTCGTCGCCAAGCGTTATGGACGAAGAAATAAGTTGTTCTTACAGCAAATAAATGACTATTGGCGTTCAAATACAAAAGTATTACTCAAAGTATCTTTTTTCATGAATGGAACGAACTAGATCCACGAGATTGATGTCACCCAATTTATCGCATGGTATTACATATGAAAAGTGAACATGTTTCTCAATAGGAAATATTTCTTTTTCATTTTATATGACTTTTAATATTTTTTTGAAAAATGTGTAATATCTCGAAAACGGTTCATGTTAGCGTTCTAAAATTTGTGTCAATCGTTTTCTAATGAAAAATTACTTAAGAAATGTCTAATAGCGTAACTTTATTAGTGATTTTGATTTTTTGCCAATTTTTTCAAAATTTTATTCGAAAATTTAGGGGGGTTCTGAACATTCGATTATGTATAAAAACAATAGACTTCTAGTGTTTACGGATTGTGATTTTTGTACCAAATTTGGTTCGAATCGGTCCATTCGTTCGTCAGTTATCGTCTCCACAGTCTCACTGACACACACACACACACACACACACATACACACATACTTTCACACACACACACACAGACATCACTTCAAAAATGTTTGATTCGTGATCAGGGATGCTTGAAACGTGCTCTCCCGTCGAAAACTCGATTTCGAATTTTCGACCCCGTCACAATACTTTCCTTATACATTATGTATATAAGGAAAGTAATACAGTTACATAACTCTCGTTAGGACGGCACTTGTTTAAGATGGATTTCTCGTTATTACAAATATAGATTCTCCGATTGAGGTTTCTGAAAGTCTCATGTTAAGCGTCGCTTAATACTTTCGTTCATTCGTTAAGATAGACAAAATGTATTTAAGCTTTCAATCAGAAAAATATGTTCCAGAATATACTTATGAACAATTGATTAAAATTAAAAATGATATAAAAAGAAAATTGTCTACCCAGAAAACACTAAAGATTACTTTATTTTAATAATAAAGATTAGACTGATAAAGATTACTAATTAAACTAATAAAGATTACTTTATTTTAAAAATAGTAATATATACAACTACATTTTGTTTATGTCTTGAATGATAATATTTTTATATTTTTACTTCACTATACATATTCAAGTTTTTTTATTGCTTTTTTTTGTTTTAAAGTTTTTTAATGTACCTAATATATTACATAAAATTGAGGATAACAAACTTCCATTACCATTCTACTATTTTAAAATTTTACTATTTCATTACTATTTTACATCAGATTTCTGCTAAAATGGACTCTCGCTAATACGTACAATAAATTTTGGCTCTTGATTGTCCATCTTAACGAGAGATCACTGGGTATATATATATATATATATATATATATATTTCATATCACAGTTTTGATGCAATGATTTTATGATATACGCTCACAGAACCCACCTACAAGGAGCTTTTCAAAGTCAGGGGGAACGCCAGAAAAGATGGGGGCTCGTCTTTCAAGGAGGAGAAGGTATAAAAAATTCACATCGAGAGCAAAATCAAACATAAAAGAAGGACCAGTGATAAATGTTTATAGGAGGAGAGGACTCACAATTTATACGGGGTGCCCCTGTACCGCGCAGCCACGATGCTAAGTTACTATGCAACTTATTAAATTTGAAAATTTTTAAGCTTAATAAATATCAAACAGTTCAATAGGATAATCTTTATAGCTACAAAGCACAAATTTTACTTAAAATATAACATATAACGAGTTAACACCGGTGTCAAAAAGTTTCGGACGGGCAAACAGCTTACTTAATCGGGATAAAAATACAGCGCAATCGCAGCAACTAAAGCAAAAAGGCACTTGTCCAAGCTTTCTTAGCTGTTTGGACAAGCGCCTTCTATTTTCAACGTATAAATTGTTAATAAAAATACGACATAAAATAAATTAGTAACGATGCCATCCGATTTCGAAGGCGAGAAACAATGTTCAGCCTACGGAAATGGTTGATATTGTTGCTAATTTGTTAAGTGCTCTATTTTCAACTAATATTTTACTTTACAAAGCTAATGTGTTATCTTTTGCAGCAGTTTAAGCGATTTAATTTGAATTTTGAACTACGTTCTAGAAAATGCAATTAGCGTCAAAGAAAGTGCTTATGCGTGCATCAAGAAAAGTGCATAAAGCAAGGTACATCAGGGAAGGCAATTATACAAGGGCTTATTGTCAACAGTTGTTATTTCAAAATCACTTAAACATTTAACTTTACAACTTGGCGATGGATCAGCCATAGGGCGCATTTAAACACAATCATTTTAGCAAATGTTATTCTCAAGCATAGCAATGCCCAAATTATTATTTTCTGACTCAGACTGCGGATTTTTCATACATTTCCATGTCATCAAAGTTTTAAAGTTTGGTTTTGTTTTGTTCCATTTCTTTTATTCATTCCAATTATGAAAATGATAATAGTTTTAGAGACTAGACGCAATTTCAGAGGTGGCGTAGCAAAAGTGCGAAAAAACATATTGAGAACAACGATTAGTTCTAGAGTAATAGGGTTGGTTTTATTCTGTTTGCCGTCAAAAATTACGTATAAAGCAAGGCTAAAATTGATACATTTAAGCAAATGTAGTCTTTTTGTTACAAATCCCCATGGTGCACGAAAGCCTACACCAAGTCCAAGGACCCCTGGTCCATGGCGAAGGGTAGTATGCAGCTTCACTTTGAACGAGGCTCCACTAGGGCAGAGGACTGACTTAACCGCAACATCACAACACCCATGCCCGCAGGTGGGACTCGAACCCACAACCCGGCAACCGAGCGATCACAAGGAAACGCCTGCCTCCTGACCGCTCGACCACCGCGTCGGCAAAAATGTAGTCTTTTATTTCAGATGTAATTCATTCTTGCGGGTCAATTCGCAGAAAAAGACTTTTCTTTTTCGAATCGTACTAAAATCTAACCAGCACCAAGGTCACGCATAAGTGACTTACCTACCGAATTTCATGAAATTTGGATTAATAGTTTTTGATTTAGAATGAATATGCACATTACACAGACGCACACACACACACACACACACATACCACACACAGACGTCACGTTAAAAATACTTTTCTCGTGTTCTAGACTGCTCGAAACGTGTAGTTTCGTCGAAAACTTGAGTTATGCGATTTTCGACACTGTTTCAATGTTTCCCTATACATTACGATGTATTGATGGAAACGTAATATACATTGCCGTGTATTGTAGAAAAGGTAATATATATTACTATGTATTGTAAGGAAACAAATAACATTACCACGTATTATAGGAAAAGGGATGTACACTACCATATATTATAGGAAAAGTAATAGACATTACTATGTATTATAGGGAAAGTAACATACATTACCATATATTATAGGGAAGTAATATACATTACCATATATTGTAAGAAAAGTAATATACATTACCATGTAGGGTAATAGGTAAGTAATAGGTTACAACTTTGTTAATAAGTTTGTTTGTTGAACAATGTATGGCGTTTAGCGTTGAAAATAGTCGACTTCCAGTTCCTTTAGATTTCATCTCGTAGTCTGTACTATAGTATGCAAATTTTCAGCATTCTACTTTACCGGGGGCTTCTGTGAGGTTTGGAAAGACACAAACGTGTTTATATAGATCCTTCCATAAACTTTCGCCCGTATTTTCCCTTAGGAATTTTTCCACTTGACTAGACCATCTCAGATGTTCCCTCTCACAGATCTTCCAAACCAGACGTGACCGAATTACACGATTTGACCATAGGTCAAGTTTCGTTCTATTTTCGAAAGATCGGTTTTATATTATGTAAAAGAGAAAGTCGTGGCGAATTTTTGCATTTATTTGGTATTTACATAGATTTGTCTAATTTATATTTTGCCTTCGATGGTTTGAGCGTGTCTAGGGCAGTATCTTATAGAAATAGTTTAAAAAATCTGATGTGGGCAGCACATGACTTTCCCTGCAGACTTATATTAACGTTCTATTATATATATATATATATATATATAAATATATATATATATATATATATATATATATATAATAAAAGTTTGAAAATCCAATGAAAGAATAGAGCGGAGTTTCATCTAAAAAAATGCCAACATTAAAAAATACCTTACAAATAAAAGTATCAAACAAAGAATCATCAATCAAGTGGAAAATAATATGCAAACCTCTGGTCATCATGCTGAAGACAAACAAAAAACATCAATGGAAAGGAATCGATAAAATTAAATCATATACAATCCACACATGAAAGCTTTACATGTGGACAAGCCGTAGGCCTAATAATGAATTGTTTATTTCGATAAAACTCTTTATCAAGTTCATGTATTTTAAAAAAGATAAGCACAAAATGCATGTTTCTGATATCAGTGATAGATTATATCTATAAACACTGAAAACTTGGACAGCATATATATATATATATATATATATATATATACATATATATATATATATATATATATATATATATATATATATATATGGTAATACGGTAATACAAATTTCCTTAATATTTCTTATCTTCATTTTTTCATCTTTTGATGTCTATAGTCTCCGTTTGAGCATTTACATTAATGTACTATTGCTCAATCTGAAATAGGCCCTTGTTTGGGTTAATTAGAATTAAATACTCAGACCTAAAGATGAATTTAATTCTGATCAATCATCAAATTTGGGCCGGTTGCTGTTCTTCTCTCTTATCGGCAATATGGCCGTGGTTTTGCTTCTATGGTGATGTTCATATTACTTGAATTTTTATTATTATTACATTTTTCTAATATATATATATATATATATATATATATATATATATACATATATATATATATATATATATATATATATATATATATATATATATATTATATATATATATATATATATATATATATATATATATATATTATATATATATATATATATATATATATATGTATATATATATATATATATATACATATATATATATATATATATGTATGTATATATATACTACAGTGGAAAGAAAAGAATTAGCTTTTCACCATTCCTCAAATGTAGTGCACAACTGAAAATTTTTATGCTTTTGCACTGCTATCCAATATTTCATGCTATTTTCTATCTCCACAGCGATTCAAAATCAAATAATACCAACTAAACATTTTCCTCATGCTTCTTACTGCCACATATCCCCGAATCACACCCCGGGGACAACAGAGTCAAAATATTCCCTGAAAATTCCAAATATATGCAAAAAAAATCCTTATGATTTCCCTCCCCCCATCCCAATAAATAATAGAAAATCGATCCCTCGAATATCGAATGAAAAGTGACCGGTGGTCAGATCGCGTAATTCGGTCACGTCCAGCTTGAAAGAGGATGGGAGTGGAGGTGGGGGGGGGGGGTCATGATTTGCGAACTAGGAGGAGGGAGAAGTTATGTGGAGAAATTCTAAAATGGAAATAGGAACGGAATTTTTTATGAGGGTTGCTAGATGCAAAGAAAGGCTAAAGGTAAAGAGGTTTAGATCGCCAAGAAGGTTTCGCCAAGAGGTGTTTTAAATCTTTTTTAAAGTATTAGAGATTTTTGTAACGGGGTTATTAAGTATACAAATCTGAAGAGGGGGGGGGGGGGGTATTTCTTTTTAATCATACAAATTAAAAAACATTCTAACTAGTTTTAGATTTTACATATATAAAATTTCATGTCTGTACGTGTATTCGTTTTACAGTTATTGTGTCCGTATAAAACAGACACTAAGTGGCACGGCAGTGACACGGAGCGGGGACGCTGCAAGACACTATATTACAGAAATTGTGTCAAGCTACATACCTTATACCTATATCTCTAAAACTATAGAAGTTAAACGAATTTAAGATGACGATTTAAGAAGTCTAGAATTATTCCAAAGTCTCATGCTTGTATCTTCAATAGCTAGGAAGAATGCAGCATTTTTAATTTCAGAAAAAGTTATAGTTATTTAACAGTTTTTCTTTTTCCCCTTTTCTTTATTTAGAGCTTTTCCATATGAAAAATCCATCTGATTTGACAAGATTTATAGGTGTGTTGGCAAATGAAGCGAGGCAAGTTCCCTAACAAATTTGAAGATCTAGATCAAAGCCTTCGCTTACTTTAAGCTAAATATCTGAAAAAATAAAATAAAAATCATTTTCATCGTTTTCTTCTTCTCTTCCTCCGTTTTCCTATTTAGACAGCTTTTCTATATGAAAAATTCACCTGTTTTCACAAATAGGGGGTGAGACAGATCCCATAAAAAATTTGAAGATTTAGGTTATAGCTTTCTTTTATTTTAAGCTAAAAATCCGAAAAAAAAAACATTTAAACAGTTTTCGTCCCCTCTGCCCTTGTTTTCCTATTCAGACAGCTGATTTTGACAAAATTTACAGGTATGTTTATAAATACGTAGAATGAGACAGATCCTCTAAAAAATATGAAAATTTAGGTCAAAGTTTTACCTTATTTTAAGCTAAAAATCTGATGTGGGCAACACATGACTTTCCTTATATAATAGAATTAATTTACTACTTTTACAGTAAAAAAAAGTAGGGTTTTTTTATAGTAGATACTAATATTCTTTCCAAGATATTAAATTTTCGACAATTAGTCGCCATTTTTATCCATTTGGCGAGATTTTCGTAAATTTGGCAACATTTCAAAAAGTCGCCAAGTTGGCGACATTCCGCCAAATTCGTCGCCAAAATCTCGCCAAGCGTTATGCACTAAGAAATAAGTTATTCTTACAGCAGATAAATGACTATTGGCGTTCATACACAAAAGTATTACTAAAAGTATATTTTTTCATGAATGGAATGAGCTAGTTCCACGAGAATGATGTAACCCAATTAATCGCATGGTATTACATATGAAAAGTGAACATGTTTCTCAATAGGAATTTTTTTTTATATGACTTTTTGATAATTTTTTTTTTAAAAATGAACAATATCTCGAGAACGGTTCATGTTAGCGTTCTAAAATTTATGTCAATCGTTTTATAATGAAAAATTACATAAGAAATGTCTATTTTCGTAACTTTATTAGTGGTTTTGATTTTTTGACGATTTTTTCAAAATTTCATTCGAAAATTTAGGGGGGTTCTTAACATTCGATTGCATATAAAAGCAATAGGCTTCCAGTGTTTTCGGATTGTGATTTTTGTACCAAATTTGGTTCAAATCGGTCCATTCGTTCGTCAGTTATCGTCTCCACAGACTCACTGACACACACACACACACACACATACTTTCACACACACACACACACACACACACACACAGACATCACTTCAAAAATGTTTGATTCGTGATCAGGGATGCTTGAAACGTGCTCTCCCGTCGAAAACTCGAATTCGAATTTTCGACCCCGTCACAATACTTTCCTTATACATTATGTATATAAGGAAAGTAAAAATCCAAAAAGAAAATTTCATTTTTACAGTTTTTCTTTTTTTTCTTCTCCTCTTCTGCTTTTCCATATGAAAAATTCATCTGATGTTAACAATATCCGACAGAAATGCAGGTATTGCATAGCAAAGCGAAACATATTTTCACATCTGAGTTCTTTCGTTGTCATATTAAATATTTAGTTTTACGTTATCTTACTTAATAAAAGAAGATGTTTTGTCTGTCCGTGAATGTTAGTCGTCTGTAGCGGAAAATCTAGGCTTCGTACAACTGTAAAATTCAGTACAGGCTTAAGTAATCTCTCGACACAGCGTAGTTTTGCGAGATTTTTTTAAAAATTTGAATTAACGTTTCAATTATTTTATGTCGAAACACGATTTTGAGATTATTGACACACATCGGTTCCTTAGCGATCGAAATATTATCGCAGAATTTTTTTTTCCCTCGACATCATTGTAAAGATCGGAGAAAATTCTTTCCAACGATCTTGAAACGAATCCGTAGGATAATTTCTTCTTATTTATTTATTTAGTTTCAAATACATAAAAATATACATTTATCCAATACATTTTCACAGCATACGAAAAAGGAAGATAAGCGCAATTCTATAATTTCGCAAAAGTATGATAGTATACAGGGTGTCACAAAAAATTGAAACGCCCTTTAATTACGTACCCGTTGGAGATAAGTGGGCAATACAAATTGCAAAAATGTTGAAAGTAAGGCAGGAAATAAGACTACGTTAATGAAATAGTTCTCCCATTAATTTTCAAAAAGTTACACCTTTTGAATTTTTATACGACCCCCTTAGACAAATTTGGTCAATCAGAAATTTTTTATTTTTAATGCAACAAGATCATTAAAAAATTGTTTATGGTTCCTATTTTACTGATGAAACAGCCTTTCACATGGTACGGAAAAGTGGCATAAGTCAGATTTTTTTCCTTTATTACAACACTTTACAACAAAGTTGAAAAGTGTTTATGACTTTGTTCATTCTGTCTGTCTGTCTGTCCGTTAGCACGATAACTGCCGTAAAAATGACTTAATCAAAATGAAATTTTAGTATGTTATTCAGACGGTCTGTAGGACCTATGGGAATATAAATGAATAATATCACCCAATTAGTTTTGGATTGAACCCGGGTTGAAAAAATGAAATACATTGAGCCCTATGGGACCTAATTTTTCAAACATTTTTTAAGCGGATTTAAAATTCACAAATTGCTTCGAAAATTTTAGGTAATAATCAAATTGTTCCATAAAATATATAAAAAAAAATTCAGCGAAATATATTCAGTAGTTTTTTAAATAAAAATTAAAATAATAATTACACATCTTATATGAAACGATCACGTGACCATGATATGAAACGATCACATGACCCACTTCAAAATGATATATCGCATCCATCTTGTTTCAAAATCGTGATTTTTTAAAGTTCTTCTTAATTCATATTGAGTGTTGTATCCGTCCTAAAACTACTTTATTTTTGCTTAAATTCTGTGCATCTACATACTAAAACAACACAATGACAATATATTTGAGTTTAAATTCTCATTCAAATTTGATTATTTCTACAACTAAGCCTATTTTTCACCTACGTAAAATGTAAACAGCAAAATATGTAGAATGAGTTGTATTAGAATTACTGTATTTCTTTAACACAAAATAATTCAGTCCATGGAGTCTGCATGGCTGATATGAATGAAATATTAATTGATTTTATAAACAGAAGGACGATTTTTTTCGATGAAGTTTGAAGCATAGAGTTTATGAATTGTAGCTCCATGGTCTTAATTTTTAAATAAAATAAATTATTATAGTATTGTGATGAATGAAATGAATGGGAGAATGTTATGAATGAAATCCTGCTTTTATAGAGAGATCCAGGCGTGTTATTTTTTGTATGACGTCATTTGAATTTATTTCAGTTGTTTTCGATGAAGTTTTCAAATATATAATAAATTATCGTAGTATTATGATAGTTTTAAAAATATTACCGTGGAATGTATTGCATTTTAGAGATATTTAAACCAGGCAATTTACATTTCAATGTCGTCATTTGAATGAAGTTCATTTTTTTCAATGAAGGTTTAAGTTTTCAAATATAATAAATCAATGTAGTATTGTGATAAGTTTTAAAATATTACCGAGGAATGTATTGCATTTTCGACTTTTTTAAATAAAATTGCATTGAAGTTGGAATGTGTTTCATAATCAATGCTTTAAGCATGATTGATCTTTCTTGTTATACATAATTCAGTTGATTTTAAAGATAGAGATATGCGGTTTTTTTAATAATCTTATTGCATTAAATATAAAAATTTTCCGATTGACCAAATTTGTCTAAGGGAGTCGTATAAAAATTTGAAAAGTGTAACTTTTTGAAAATGAATGGGAGGACTATTTCGTTAACATAGTTTTATTTCCTACCTTACTTTCAACGTTTTTGCAATTTACATTGCCCCTTTATCTCCAACAGGTAAAGAATAAAAGCGCGTTTCAATCTTTTTGGGACACCTTGTATATATATCTACATACTAACAAAATGAATGTAATTACTCTGAGTTTTTACCTTCTTTTAATTTTCAAGCAAAATCATAAAATTGTAACTATTTTGATTTTCCATACCGAGGGGAAAAGGTCTATATTTTACCGTTTCGACAAATGCAACGTAGTGAGCTGAGAGTTGTCATGTGGAAAAGTGGATGTTTGTGCGCATGCGTGGTGGCAAATAGTTGTACGCGACGGACATAGATTGAAGTGAAAGGACTCAAGGCAAGTCATGAAGTATGCAAAATAACGCAATTTGTTGAATTTAAACAGGTTGGGAAATCATAGTGACACAGATTAACATAAATAGAGTTCAGATTCGATTAATCGTGGCACGAAAGGAAGAAATTATTCCAAAACAGGCGATTTGGAAATTGAGTCATGTTATCTGTATTTGTATTACTTAAGTAACCGGTACTCATTTAGGACCCGGTCTACGCCAGATAACTCTTTCTAGTATATCATTTTACGGAATGGCAAGTAAGAACATTGAATTGCGAAACTGGTATCTGAATTATCATCATTTTTATAGAAAATAATGATTTTAAAAAATCTTATAGTTCGATTAATTCGAGTCATAACCAGGGTAATTTCAAAGATACTGTCTATACTGGCGCCCAAAATTATTTTCAAAGCACAAAACACTTATTTCCTAACAACTGTTCAATATAATTGAATGAATTTTTTTAGGGCGACACATAGCATCATAACGCATAAATACAAAATGAACAAGACTGATCAATCATGCATAAAGCACTGATTATGAAACACTTTCTAACTGAAATGCAAAATGCGATACATTCAGCAGGGATATTTTTAACATTTTACAACATAGTTGAAAAGCGTTTATGACTTTGTTCATTTCGGTCTATCTGTCTGTCTGTCTGTTCGTTGGCACCATAACTGCTGATAAAATGACTTTATCAAAATGAAATTTTAGTATGTTGTTGAAACGGTCTGTGGGACATAGAAGAATGTAAACGAATAATATCACCTAATTAGTTATGGATTGAACCCAAGTTGAAAAAGTGAAATACACTGAACCTTATGGGACCTAATTTTTCAAACATTTTTTAAACGAATTTAAAATTCACAAATTGCTTCGAAAATTTTAGGAAATATTCAAATTATGCCATAATATATACATAAAAAAAAATTCAACAAAATATGTTCGGTAGTGTTTTAAATAAAAAATAAAGTAATAATTACACCCATATTATATGAAGAGATCACGTGACCCACTTCAAAATAAAATATGCATTCATTTTTTTTTCCTAGTGTCAAAATTGTGATTTTTAAACTTCTTTTAAATTTATATTTAGTGTTGCATCCGTCCTAAAACCGCTTTAATTTTGCGTAATTTCTGTGCATCTATATTCTGCGCCAACGCAATTACAATATTATTTAATTTAAATGATTATCAAACTTTTATTATTTCCACAACGTATCTTAATTTTAACGTATATAGAATCAAAACTGTAAGATGAGTTGTATAAGAATAGCTGAATTTTTTAACGCAAAAATTTTTAGTTCTGGAGTCTGGAATATAGCTAACATGATTGAAATATTCATTGATTTTACATAGAGAAACATACAATTTTATAGCATTGCCGTTTTCGCCTGGAGTGAGAAAGTACTTTTACCTCCATGGTTTTAAGTTTTTAAGTAAAATAAATTATTGTTGTATTGTGATAATTTTGAAAATACCACCGCTGAATGAAAGGAATGGAATAAAAGTGTATGGATGAAATAATCACTTACAGAGACCCAGGAGACACATAGTCTTACATAGAGAGCTAGGAGATTTACATTTCGATGATGTCATTTGACTAAAGTTCATTTTTTTTTCAATAAAATTTTATGTTTTCAAATGTAATAAATTTTGTAGTATTGTGATAATTTTAAAAATATCACCGCTGAATATATTGCATTTTAGAGATGTATCAATAAAATTGCATTGAAGTTGGAAAGTGCTTCATAATCAATGCTTTATTCACAATTAATCTTTGTTGTTAATTATCACAGAACTACAATAATTTATTTTATTTGAAAACTTAAAACTTCATCGACAAAAATAAACTTTATTCAAATGACGTCATCGAAATATAAAACGTTTGTTTCTCTTTGTGAAAGCAGTGAATAATTCATTTATACACTTTTATTTCATAGTTAAATAATTTTGCGTGAAAAAAATTCAGCAATTCTTATACAACTCATCTTTACAATCACTTCAGCATCCATTAAAATTAGGCTTCGCTGTAGAAATAATCAAAGTTTGATTATCATTTAAACTAAAAAATATTGTAATTGCGTATGCGCAGAACATAGATGTACAAAAATTACGCAAAAATAAAGCGGTTTTAGGACAGATGCAACGCAAAATATAAATTTAAAAGAACTTTAAAAATCACGATTTTTACTCTGGGAAAAAAGATGGAAGTCATATTTTATTTTGAAGTGGATCACGTGATCTCTTCATATTATATGGGTGTAATTATTATTATAATTTTTTTTTTAAAATTACCGAACATATTTTCCTCAAATTTTTTTATATATTTTATTCAATCCAAAACTAATTGGGTGATATTATGCATTTACATCCCCTTATGTCCCACAAACCGTCTCAACAACATACTAAAATTTCATTTTGATAAAGTCATTTTTACAGCAGTTATCGTGAGAAAGGATAGACAGAAAAAATGACCAAAGTAATAAACACTTTTCAACTATGTTGTAAAATGTTAAAAATCAAACATGAGTGTATACGATACAAAATTAATGATGAAACAATTTGCCACTTCCATCAATGTCTATCCCGCCTCTAAACCACCGACAGCTTGTCGTCTCAAAGATTATTTCCCTTAAAAAACGTCTTTAAAAAACGTTTTGAGTCGATGCCCATCGAAATATGAAACCTTGAATTGCAGAAGTTCGCATGGAAACATACTTCTTGCACAGCGTGTTTATTTATGCAATTACTGTGCAATTAAATATTATGCAATTATTATTGCACTTAAAAATCATATGTTTCATTGTTAATTCTTATAAACAAGTAATTACGAAAATAATTTTTTCATGATTAATGAGCAAGGAGCGGAGCCCTCTGTTTTTGTAAATAATTTAAAATATATAATTATTTTATAATTTTGGAAAGTTTTGTGCACCTACCATTAAAAAGCCTTAAATTTATACATTGAGAATTCACATTCTGAATCGCCGAACTCATATACCCACTTACATACATGCTACTAATATGGTGGGAAGCGTTTGAGTAGCGCGGAATATAGATACCATAACCAAATTTAGGCGGCAGACTGCAAATCGACTCTATCGATACAATGCCCTTCAATATGTCTCCCCAGTGATTGAATATCAAATAAAACAATCTGAAGATTCTCCCTGTCCCTCTTATCTCCATATATCCCGGAACCACCCTCCCAGGACAACAAATAAATAAGTAAAAATATCTCCAAATGGATGCAAAATAATAATACAAAAAAAGAAAAAATCCCCGCAACGTTTTCCCTCCATCCCTATAAATATTAGAGAATCGATTTTTCGAATATTGAATGAAAAGTGACCGCTGGTCAGATCACGTTAGTCGATCACGTCCTGCCAGAAAAAGGGGGGAAGGAAGGATAGCGGGCTATCATGAGGGTGGAGAGGGACTGTGTGGGAAGTCATACGGAGAGATGCCGAAGGTAAAATAGGAGACATTTTACATATAAGAATGAGGGCGTCCGGTTTTTGTCAGCGAAGAGGTGTCGATAATAGGTTGTCAAGAACCTTGCTGCTCCAACCGGGAATCGAACCCTGGATCTCCGAACTGACTAGCAGACGCTCTACCAATGAACTATTCAGACGAAATTGTAAGCTCTTATTGTCGAAGTAGACTCTGCATTCTTCACCCTCTAATGTCAGATTGGTGGGCAACTGACACTCTGACTGACCACTTCCTGCTATTTTTACCTCAGGTTAGCCTCCTGCTACTGCTATTTTTACCCAGGTTAGTATCCTGCGTGGGCTATACTGCGTTAGTATACTGCGGGGTTAGTATCCGCTCAATTCGAAATCGGCACTCCATCTTCCAGAGTCCACTGAATCCGTACTAGTCGTACTAGGGTCATTTTCAGACCTCCGACATCTGCTTAATTAATGTTGATCAATGAATCCCTTTATTTCATTCTTATTAACTTATATGGACTTACTGGGTTCTCTCCATATTTTCTGGACTTATTGTATTCCCTCCATATTTTCTGGACTTATTGTGTCACCTCCATATTTTCTGTCTTTTTTTTTTTTTTTTTTATATATAAAAAGCTGTGTTAATTGTTTTTATTTTCTCGGTTCTCTTTTTTTTCTTTTGGACCCTTTTTATTCGTATTTTTTCTAAATTTTCTTTTCTAAATTTTATCTTAAATTTCTGTTTTTGTTTTCCATGTGCCTAAATTCCTTTCCTTTCCCATGTATTTTCTTTTTTTATATATTTTCTAAATTTCAGTTTTAAAATTTTATTATTTTTTTTAATTTTAATCTATTTTTTCATTATGTTAATATACCTCACTCTAAATTTTATTTTTCAATGATCTTTTTATCTATATTCGCGATAATCCTTTTCCCATTGATGAAAAATGGACGTACTTATCAAGTTCAAATACAATGTAAAACTGTATGTTTAACCATACTATTTTTCATCAATTGTTATCTTTTTAGACCTAAATAAATGTTCATTTGGCGGGATGGTAGACCTTGGGTGCCACCTGATTGCAGGAGGTATCCTTTCCCGGCCGTGCAGCTAGCTACTCTAAACCCACTATGTGAGTCGCACCGTCTGGGGTCTTCAGACCTCCGACATCTTTGCACTGATCTACAGGGTTGATTTGTCCTGGCGCCATTGTAAAGAACCTTGCTGCCCCAACTGGGAATCGACCCTGGATTTTCAAACTGGCCAGCCGACGCTCTCCTTACGCTACTGGGACGAAATTGCAAGCACTTATCGTCGAAATGGACTCTGCAAGGTGTATTTAAAACATAACGGTTTTTAAGTACAGCGAACTCCCGTTTTTCCGACACTTTATCATCTGTCGCACTTGGTTAACCGCCACTCCACGCTCCTGACTTTTTTTCCATTACGGGCTAGAGCCAGTCTTTTTCTTTCTTATTCCCCTATCCTACTCCCCGCCCCCCCTCCTCCAAACAGATTGTTTCTTACCAAGGTATTTATAAAAATTGTGTTAAATATATTTCAAGGGGTTTAGTATATCAACATATTTAGGTTTTCTTTCTGAGCTTATTGCCCCCCCCCCCTCCCCGGTACCGGAACAGATGACGTAACCTAGGTGAAGAAGGTGTATGACTTGACATGCTCTACTGAGGCGTAGATCACTCCGTCGGTAGGAGCTTCATTTCATTCCAACTTTATTAGCGAACAGAATGAATGCGAAACAAAAACGAGTTGTTCTTGATATAAATGAAAAATTGGCCATCATAAAATGTTTAAATACAGAGGAAACTGCTACTTATTTATTGAAAGACTATAGAATAGGACGATTTGCAGCAAATGATTTGTGGAGAGGTTCTGAAAAAATTGAGGTATGCAAGTAAGTTAGAAATACGCAGGTGAGGCTAAAATTCACACACACACACACACAAAAAAATCGCGAAAATTCGTGCCGTGAAACAAAAATCTAAAAATTATGATAGAAATAAGGCAATTATAGGGGGGGGGGGGGGGGTCATCTGAAATTCGTGAATATATTTAATATTAGCGAAATTTCATAAACCTTCTAAAGTTAGCGGAAAAAATCGCGAAAATCCACCGTCGCGAAACAACCATACTGCCCTACTAAGAGTTCATTGGCGAATTTCAAAAGAAGTTTTTGGAGTCTGTGATCGATGAGAACGAAATGTTTGGGAATGAAATGATTTTCATAAAATATGTCCTTCGTCAAACATACTCAAGTTTCCTCATTAAAGTGTTTTCTTACTGTCATCTGTTGTGTTTTTAAGAAAATAAATTATATTCGTAGATACGTATGCTTTTACAAACTGCATTTCGTGTATCATTCCGCTTATCCGTCTATTTCGCTTTTCCAACACGCTTCCAGTCCCATAACTGCCGGATAATCGGAAAATTACTGTATATGTAATTTCACATATTAAGGTTCGTATGAAAGTCTTTAAGCAGCGTAATAATTTTTTAAGGAAAGGTCCATGCATTGGCACGTTAGTTCTATCCAGGGTAGGTTTGGCCTGTACGAGAAGCGGTCGTTTTTAGCCGAGGACGGCGTTCCGTGTGCCCCAATCACAAATTATAAACTGTAAAACATCTATTCCGTTCGTGAAGGGACCCTGGTGGCAAACTTCCCGCGGGGGCCCTTAGGAGTCCAAGCCGACACTGGACCTATCTATAGTAAAGTGACTGTGCTCGATCGAATAAAAGTGATTGCGGCAACCCCTAGCAGTGTTTCTTTCAGGCATACCTCCAGGGGGGGGGGGCGAAGGAGACGATTATTCGCCCTTCCGGAGACATTTTATGTTAACCGAGTTTCCATTTATGTGACAAAATTTAGATACATTTATAAAGAGCAAATAGAAAATGTTCCCCCTCTAAAGTTTCAGTCGCTTCCCCGACCAAAAAGTTTTGAAAGAAACACTGCCCTCCAGCAGAGAATGTAAAAGTTAAGATATCAAGCAAATCGAGATAGATGAAACAATTACAACATTGTAGAACATTTTCTAATTAGCAGGAATCATCACCAGAAACGAACAAAGCACGTATACTGAAAACAATAGATATCAAAAAGTCATATTATCAGGACCTGTAACAGGTAACTCAAGTTATGTTTGTTGACTGAGTGCAAATATATGAGAAAGGCGGTTGGATACTCTCACACTAAATGCTTTATAAAATTGATAATTTGATACATTTTCAAATTACAGAAGAAACAGGGGTGTATTTACGTTGCCCTCTAGGCAGTACCATTTTTTCTCGGTTGAAGGGCAGGATCTGTGACATCTCACAACGTGTGAAATCATATTGTATAACTTTTATTTTATGTAGAGTGGCGTCGCATTGATGTCTTGAAATTTTATTACTTTTAGCGCTTACATTTCATTCATTAATTTTATTTACATACAACCAATAAATGACAGGATTCGATAATTTTAAAGTAAATTGAACATTATAGAATTTAAAGTCAGGAATCACATTGAAAGGAAACGTGGAATTGAAGACACTATTCATCATATTGTTGCGGACGCGCAATATTCTTTCATTGGCTTCTCATTGGCTCTCTCATTGGCTTGTACTAAACAATCCCCAGACCCGTTAGTTGAAGTACTTTTAAACTGATTTTTAATTTTATCGTTTGTTGAAATCGTGAAGATTACTGTACATAAATGAAGAAAATTTTGTATAAATTTCAAATTAAATAAAAATATTGGAAATTTTCGGTAACGCCATGTCTGATCTAGGGACGAGGGTGTGGGGAAGGGGGACCAAGCATCCACTTGTCCACTTATTGAAAAATACCCCCCTCCCCATCTCTAAGAGCTATGCTCACAGATGTGCCCTTTAAATATCTGGCTTTTCTGCTTCGTACAATTTTCATCCCACACGCATATTTGTTTTTCTACTTATGAAAATCGTAATTAAATTTAAAAACAATCAAATAAATTCTTTTGACGATGGAATTTTAAAGCGCAACTGGAATCCTTCCAAGGGTTGAAGTCTGTTCGTAAATTCATTTTAAATCACTTGGGAATTCTTGAGCTAGCGACTGTTATATAGAGTGCATCATTAATCGGGTTGGCAGGCTACGAAGAAAAACCAGATGGAAGGAAAAGAATAAAACTTCGGAAACATATTTATTTATAATTTTATAGTGAAAACATATTTATAGTTCGCCATAAATCAGCCCATGCAAGTGAAACGCTGAATTCCCCAGAAAAAAAAAGAACTTGTTTACTCATTTATGTAAATTGCGTATAAATCTAAATATATATATATATATATATATATATATATATATATATATATATATATATATATATATATATATATATATATATATATATATATATATATATATATATATATATAACTTTTTATCTACCACTAAATATATACTAGAAAATTTCTATAAGTATTTGGAACACCTAATATTCGATTGTTCTTGTAATTTTGATACTGAAACTATTCTATGCACCTGTCTTATTAGATGTGTGGAGCGAATCCCCTGGGAACTCTAGCTCTCCAAAGATTGAAATGTGAATGCGTTTAATTGTTCTATACATTATAATAGACGAATTTCAAAATCAATAATCTTATTACGAATATCTTTGTTAAATTTTTATTCATAATCTATGTGATTTTCTAAATTATGTTATAAAGGGCAGGGTTGCCAATTTAGCCGGTTTTTGGAAACACACTTAAATCTAACCATAAATGCCATATTCATACTTAAAATAGCTATCCGTACTTATAACAATATATCCATACTTATAATGGCTATCCTTGAAATCTAGCCAATTTTGCCATGATGTCTTCCATAAATTTCATTAAAGTGTTGGCAACACTGATGAGGGGTTCGCTTTAGAGAAAATTTAAAGAAGAAAAAGAGCAGGGCATAACTTTCCCATCATATTTATATTTCGTAAAAAAAAATTCCAAAATGTAGTAATTGAAGTTTTATCACACAAAGTAGCACATAAAACCGATACTTATTTGAAATTATATCAATTCGCAGGTTTAAAAAAAAATGTCTCATTTGGACAATTTAGCGTATTTTGAAACGTATCTCCTCAGCTCACCAAAATTCCAAATATAAATAAATAAATAAGAATACAATAAAACAAACTGAATTATCTTCGGAAACGTCTATTATTTTGTAATAGGGTTGGTCTTATTCATTGTGTCATCAAAATTAGAACATAAAACAAGCATTTAATTAATACGTTGAAGAATATTTAGTTATTAATTTCAGATTTTGTCGATTATTTTCAACCCATTTCGAAGAAAAACACACTGATTATATTTTATTCCAGATAAATTTAATTCCAGAAAAATATATAAATAAATTATTAATTGAATTTTTTATAACGGAATTTGCCAAAAGTGTGATTCACTCTTTCCCATGGCAACCCCTAAAAGTCGATTTTGAACTCCTAAAGCAATATTCCAATCGTATATAGCTACGAACCGGATCGCTCTCTGGCTTTTCCTCGGCTGTCATTAATCAAGAAACCAATGATTCATACCAGGGCTCAGTGCATTTTCCGATCATTGAAGATTCTGACTTTATGCCTGTGATACATATAAAACCCGAGAACTCACAGGGGACGAGGTTAAAAAATGCCGAGGCGTGCTCTCTTTTTATTCGGGATGGCATATAAAAAGGGAGAGCGCCTCTGCTCCTCTCCCCCAGTAGTTATGAATGGATTCTATGGACGGATATATGTGTTATTACATAGATGCATGACAATCATAATATTGAAGTAGTTTATATGGGATACCGTTTGAAAACAACTTGCTAGTCAACTCAATGGGTTCAACTGGGACATTCTGTCATTTTTGAGAAAACACATTGTAAATATCTGAAATTTTTCTCTACTCGGCTTTCTCGTATATTTTGATTCTATTCAGTTACACCTTTATCACAATCATTTATCAGAATACAGAAGCAAAGGTGTATCTTTTCAGATATCGTTTTCGTTATATCTAAACATATTTCAGATGTTTAGATATAACGAAAGTTTTATTTTTCCAGTTAACGATAACTTTGTGATCCGAATAAAATAGATGGATTTTATTTATGTGTTAATATAAACTGTTTTGATATTATTAGCATCCATAGTATAGTCCAAATTATTATTTTCCCCATATACTATTACATAATTCAATCATTATTTCGGGACGTATAACTGATTTTCATAATAAATTATGCTATGAATATTTTAATGAATATTTGAAGATTTCAAGAATTTGAGTTGTATCACGCACCTTCATTAAATTAATACATAATTGCTTTACTATAAATTTTTAACAACTAATTCTATTTTTGAATTTCCATCGTATAACTTACATTTATTGATAAATTTCTATGGCCTGCTGTAAAATTAGTTTATTTATAAAAATTCCATAACGCAATTAAAATACTCAACACAAAATGATCAATATTATAATTATATATATATATATAAATTATATATATATATACGTATACATATCTATATATATGTACACACACACACACACACATATATATATATATATATAAAGTGAGAAGCTGCAACTCAAAAAACCTAACTTTCGAAAACACCCACAAAATAAAAGTATAAAACAGCAAATCTTCAATCAAATGGAAAAAAATACAAATTACGAGTCATCAAGTTAAAGAAAATCAACAAATTTCAATAGTATAGAAACGATAATAGAAAAATATAAAAAAAAATCAAGCAATATTGCTATACACGTGGACAAGGGCTAGGCCTTAAAAAATGGAATTGTCCACTTCATCAAAACTCTTCTTCAGGTCCAAGTATTTTGACGAAGAAAACACGAAATATGTATGTTTCTAAAGAAATAGATAGATTATATCTATAAACTATTTCTACTTGGACAACATACGTAAAGAAGGAAAAATAAAAGAAAACATGAATACCTGGAAACAACACTGCATATGCCCGAACCAGTCGAACCCTGGAACCTTGACCAGTGTTGCCATTCACAAAGGAAAAAGAAATGATCTACTGTTGCCATTCATAAGAAATGAAAAACAGTAATGCGAAAAGGTAAGGAAAAGTAATAATATACAAAAGGAGCTACGAAAAAGTGGGGCTAATAATAGGAAGGCTTAAGTTTAAGTGGATGTAAAAATAAAAGTATTAATACAAGGCAAGGGTGATGTCTGGCTAATATAAGATACTATGAATAGAATTCAAGAAAATCCAGCTAATCTAAACCTTTTAACTATACCATTTACTAAATAAGAGGGATATTTATATAAAATGCTGGTAATTTTGAGATTATTTATATGCATAGCATGAAATTTTTTATCAGATAATCTATAAATTCTAAAAAGCTGATTAGGTATAATATTCCTAAACAATTGAATCGAGTTGCAGGAATTATATGGTAAGATTTTATTAATGTTAAAATTGAAAAAGTATTTTTTATCATATAAATTGGTAACAATTCTATTAGAAGGATCAATAAAAGGATTTAAATCCAAAAAATTAATATTATTACTAATAATAGCTTCATTAGGAATCAATTCCAAATTATCTGGATAGAAATCTATATCTATGAGATAATTTTTAGGATGTACTAAGCAAATTAGATCATCAACGTATCTGTAAAATGTATAATCTATTGAAGTAAAAGACTTTTCATAATGATAATGGTATAAATATATACATATATATGCATAAATATATACATATATATACATATATATGCATATATACATATATATGATAAAGGTATAAATATATACATATATATACATATATATGCGACATACTATGCGGAGTACGGGCACGTTAACTTTGGGTTCGAAAGCCCATCCGAGGGGTTGGTGGTAGGGGAAGAAGGGTATGGTCTCTGTGAATGTCTCTCCCACTTGGTTCCGATATAAATCGAGACCAAGATAAATCGAGATCGAGATTATTTATATGCATAGCATGAAATTTTTTATCAGATAATCTATAAATTCTAAAAAGCTGATTAGGTATAATATTCCTAAACAATTGAATCGAGTTGCAGGAATTATATGGTAAGATTTTATTAATGTTAAAATTGAAAAAGTATTTTTTATCATATAAATTGGTAACAATTCTATTAGAAGGATCAATAAAAGGATTTAAATCCAAAAAATTAATATTATTACTAATAATAGCTTCATTAGGAATCAATTCCAAATTATCTGGATAGAAATCTATATCTATGAGATAATTTTTAGGATGTACTAAGCAAATTAGATCATCAACGTATCTGTAAAATGTATAATCTATTGAAGTAAAAGACTTTTCATAATGATAATGGTATAAATATATACATATATATGCATAAATATATACATATATATACATATATATGCATATATACATATATATGATAAAGGTATAAATATATACATATATATACATATATATGCGACATACTATGCGGAGTACGGGCACGTTAACTTTGGGTTCGAAAGCCCATCCGAGGGGTTGGTGGTAGGGGAAGAAGGGTATGGTCTCTGTGAATGTCTCTCCCACTTGGTTCCGATATAAATCAGGTGGCACTATCCCAATCGTCCACACAGATATTTTAAACTTTCGGGTTAGTCGGACAGTCTGGATCGAAAACAGAATGCTGTTTTTATACTGTTTTCTATCTCTGAAACTGGTTGATACCAAAATTAATTCGTTTCATAATGTATTCTCAAAGAAGCTTTTAATTCACAGATGTTACATAGTGTGTATAGAGTCTAGCTATTAATTGATTGATAATCAGTCTTTTTATATGCGGTTTCAGGAGACCTGTCTTGACATTTCTAATATAAAACAACGAACCGTCATGAAAGTCTAAATGCGAGACCCTTCAACAGGTTTCAAACTTGAGAAAATACCTTTTACAACATTCTGAACGTGAGAACGAAGAAAACCCATTCACAACAATTTAACAAGAAAGATCAATCATACATAAAGAATTGCTTATGAAACACTTTCCAACTGAAATGCAATCCGTTGAATGTATCGCATCTCTAAAATGCGATACATACAGCGATGATATTTTTTTTCATTACCACAGAACTACAATAACTTATTTTACTTGAAAACTCAAAACTTGAAAACTCAAAAATGAACTTTATGCAAATGACTTCATCGAAATTTAAATCGTCTGGCTCTCTATATGTAAAGCAGTAAATATTTCATTCATACACTTTTATTCCAGACTCCAGAGTTAAATAATTCTGCGTGAAAAAAATTCAGTAATTCTTATACAACGCAGCTTACAATCACTTGTCTAACATTCTACATCCATTAAAATTAGGCTTCGATGTAGAAATAATCAATGTTTGATCATTATTAAAACTAAAAAATATTGAAATGGTGTTGGCGCATAATATAGATGCACAGAAAATACGCAAAAATAAAGCGGTTTTAGGACGGACGCAACACCAAAATATAAATTTTAAGGAACTTTAAGAATGACGATTTTTACTCTGGGGGAAAAAATGGATGCTATATTTTATTTTGAAGTGGATCACGTGATCATCTCTTTATTATATGGGTGTAATTATTATTTTAATTTTTATTTAAAAAATTACCGAACAATTTTGCTAAATTTTTTTTTTATATATTTTATGGAATAATTTGAATATTTCCTACAACTTTCGAAGCAATTTTTGAATTTTAACTTTGCTTTCAAAATGTTTGAAAAATTATGTCAAATAGAGTTTCAATGTATTTCATTTTTTCAACCCGGGTTTAATCCAAAACTAATTGGGTGATGCTATTCATTTGCATTCCCATATAATATAAAGAGTCTCAATAACATACTAAAATTTCATTTTCATAAAGTCCTTTTTACCGCAGTTACCGTGCGAACGAGCAGACAGACAGAATGACCAAAGTCATAAACACTTTTTAACTCTGTTATAAGGTGTTAAAAAAGGACATTTCACAACATCTTAAATGTAAGAAAAGCCCAATCACAAAATTCTGTATGTGAGAAAGAACCAACCATTCACAAAAATGGAATTTCGTCAATTGTGTTCAAGGTCCAAGGAACTCTCAAAGGAGTACTCAAAAGGGACCGTCACAAAATGTGAGAAAAAAATACTTCACAAAATGGACGAAGGACCTCTCACAAAATTTTAACTGTGAGAAAGAATTATCCACAAAATTGAAAAAGGACCTTTCACAAAATTCTAAATGGGAGAAAGAAAGAGTTCACAAAATGAATATAAGACCTTTCACAAAATTCTGACAGTGAGAACCATTCACAAAATTTCTAAAGAACGATTATTTTTTTTAAAATAGTGATTTTACATAAGTTCAATCAATTATCTAAAATAAATAAATCGCAAAAAATAAGGATCCGATCAGTTAAATGCAGTTAAATTTGCTGCGCTTATAATTCTTTATTCTTTTCATTAATTTTTTATTTTTTTTACAAGGCTAAGACCCTGTGAAAATATTTTGGATAGGCTATGTTTAACGAAAGATTTATTCCAAAATAGTGCAAACCCATATTGCAACAATAAAATAATCATTTATTCATTTTATTACTTTCCTTATATACATAATGTATAAGGAAAGTATTGTGACGGGGTCGAAAATTCGAATTCGAGTTTTCGACGGGAGAGCACGTTTCAAGCATCCCTGATCACGAATCAAACATTTTTGAAGTGATGTGTGTGTGTGTGTGTGTGTGTGTGTGTGTGTGTGTTGAGACGATAACTGACGAACGAATGGACCGATTCGAACCAAATTTGGTACGAAAATCACAATCCGTAAACACTGGAAGCCTATTGTTTTTATACGTAATCGAATGTTCAGAACCCCCCTAAATTTTCGAATAAAACTTTGAAAAAATCGTCAAAAAATCAAAACCACTAATAAAGTTACGCAAATAGATATTTCTTATGTAATTCCTCATTAGAAAACGATTGACATAAATTTTAGAACGCTAACATAAACCGTTTTCGAGATATTGCACATTTTTCAAAAAAAAAAATCAAAAAGTCATATAAAATGAAAAAAAAAATATTTCCTATTGAGAAACATGTTCACTTTTCGTATGTAATACCATGCGATAAATTGGGTGACATCATTCTCGTGGATCTAGCTCATTCCATTCATGAAAAAAGATACTTTGAGTAATACTTTTGTATTTGAACGCCAATAGTCATTTATCTGCTGTAAGAACAACTTATTTCTTCGTCCATAACGCTTGGCGATATTTTGGCGACGGATTTGGCGGAAAGTCGCCCCAATTGGCGACTTTTTGAAATGTTGCCAAATTAACGAAAATCTCGCCAAATGGATAAAAATGACGCTAAATCAATGAAAATGACGACTAATTGTCGAAAATTCAATATCTTGGAAAGAATATTAGTATCTACTATAAGAAAAACCTATTTTTTTACTGTAAAAGTAGTAAATTCATTACATTATATAAGGAAAGTCATGTGTTGCCCACATCAGATTTTTTTTATATGGAATCAGAATGTTATCTGGTTTATCTTCCGAGAAAATACAAGAGTGAATAGTAGTTCTGCAATAATAGGTCAATAAAAAGAAAATACGCTATGATTTACGAGCTTCGGTGGAAAACGATTGCCATATGATACATAGCAGTTTTGTCACTGTCCCTAGCAATGCGAAAAAAGTATATGTAAAAGGAGAATAATTTGATAGGGTCAACAGTCCAACCCTTCGATTTCTACAGAGCTGCACTCCTCAAACGACCCTGAATAGGAATCAACCATTTTTCAAAGTAATGTTTGAATGCGTCTGTCTGTGGGCAAGTTGAGCAGACAAAATGAAAATTGATATGATTATTTCAGTTGATAAGTGTCAGCAGCTTATTTTGAAAGAGAACAGCGTATGGCAGCATCCTATAAATAACTTCATTCGCTTTTAAATAAAAAAAATGTAAATAAAACAGCTATTTGCGTTATATTTTAATCGAAATGTTTTTGTATTACTTTTTAGCTTTACCGAAATAAAAATTTAGGGGTTCCCCTCTATGCTGTTCACCTTGAAAATCAGTAATTTTGTTCAAGGCAATATTGATAAAAATGGTTTCAATTTTGTTAATTATTTATTGAATTCGTGAGTTTTGGATGTTCTTTTGGGCACAAAATAACATTTTTTGTACACAGTTATATGGTTATTGATTGAAAAGAACCGTAGAAAATCGAAATGTTCATATATTCTTTAAAGATACTGTATATTTTCGAGTTTTTTATCTATTGTGTTTTAATTTTCTTTAATAATCTTAAATTCCATTTCTCTTTGACTTATTTTGGTTCATTGCTGAACACATTACATACTGCTGAGTTCACTTCTATTATTTTTGAATTACATACTGCTGAGTTTACTTCTATTATTTTTGAATTACATACTGCTGAGTTTACTTCTATTATTTTTGAATTACATACTGCTGAGTTTACTTCTATTATTTTCAGTTTTATTGTTTTTCCCTAAATATGTTTGTGATATCTTCTTGCTCATTGGTTGGTCTTAAAATGTTATTACACATTTCAAATGGCAACCTTTAAAGTCCAGATACGAATTTCAAGAGTTAATATTGGAATTCCATTGCTCCGGTTTCTACCTCGGTGGCTTTTCCACCGAAACAGACAAACCTTAATACTCAACTCCATAATTCAATGTAAATAGCTTTCCCCTCTAATCCATTATAAATCCCGGAACAATTATTAGCAAACAACACAAGCTTACAGATCCATGCATAAATGCATCCATACGAGAGAGAGAGAGAGAGTAATATAAGGAATATATTTGCATTTCTAAAATGTTAATTGTCTGCTGTTCATAGAACAGCAGACAATCCAAGCCTAGCAATCCCCAACCAGTGCGCCTCAGAACTCCCATTGTGTGCCGTACGTAGCATGCGCAATTATTTCATTATCAGATTAGCATATACAGAGTTCATAAAAAATTCCCTAAGCACCCCAATAGCTTTGTAAGGAAAGGTACATGAGTGTACACTTCATGTTTATATGTAGTAAAGTGAACCTGCCCGATTGAATAGAAGTAATTGAAGCGCCCTTAACGGATAATTTAAAAAGTTAGGAAACGAACTCGGCAACACAGTGAAATGGAAGAAAACAAACAATTATACAGTTGAAGAACTTTGTCTAACCTAATGAGTAATAAACGACAGTAAAACTGTAGCATTTCATTAATAGTAACAACAATATTAGTAAACGACAATATAACTGTAGCAAAAACAGCATTTATTTAATATCAGTTGGGTCGAAGGGGGGTCATACTGCCTCCCCCCAAGACTTATTGGAACCCAGTGAAGTTTGAAAAATTTATATTTTAAAAAATGGGAGACAAAACATATTAGTTATTACTCCCCCCCCCCCCTTCAAATTTTTTCCTGGCGACGCTATTGTTTTACAGAATATGGTTATTGACGAATTGTTGTCTTATTAAGAAATTCTAAAATAAATAACTCTTAATGAACAGAAATCTAGTGTAGAATCTGCTTAAAATGTTTAAAATGCACAATTGAATTCCCGAAGAAAGATGCCCTTGTATTTTGGCAATCATTGTAGGTGCTACCGTGTTAGAGAACCCGATGATACTACTTTCTGTCAGGTATTTATTGCCTTCCGTATACACGTTTCGTGCGTTCCTGGCGTCGAATCTGATAAGACGATGCTCTATAACTTTGTAACTGTGTAATTGGCTTTTTTCTTCTATCTCTCTTCGTTGCCGAATTCACTATCCTATCGTTTTAAATTATCCGCTAGGGGGGCGCTGCAATCCCTTTTGTTTGATCGGGCATGGTCATTTTGTAAAGACCTAAATGTCTCGTTATCCTCTTTAGACGCCTTTGTAGAGGATTTTTACTTAATCTGTCAAAGTAACTTAACTCAAATTGAGAGTATTTGATATTTAGACCTTTCGGTCCAAGGGCAATAACACAGGACGCTGTTTAAAATATAACTCAGTTTAAAATATAACTCAGTTTATTGGGGACTTCACGGAATTTACATCAGCTTGCTGTTTAAAGCAACGGATAAAATAGATACTAATTGTTATTGCACGCACTCAGAAAAAATGACAAATATACAAGCTACTACAATATACTAGGCTGGTGATTATGATCACATGGATATGCATTTACAAAACTTATATGCTTACCCCGGCATTCTGTTACTTCGCTCCGTATTGCGGCCACACCCAGAATACTAGACATTTCCTAGTCATCGTTGTATCGAATGGGGTTTCCTTCCACTCACTACTCGAATCCTTCATCGTCTACTCAAGCACCCTTCTTTTATTCCAAGAACACTGAAAACCTCAAGATCCGAAGCATATTCCTATTCTACCATAGGAACGCAGAAAATGCTGATTAAAGTCGGTGATTCGTCAGAATTGTCAGAACTAGTCAGACTTGTTAGTTTAAGTAAACATAAATTATAATACAAACAGAGGAAAGACCTCACAACTTTACTACTGATAAACCTAAATTGTACACTCATAGACCCTTCATTAAAAGATATTAAGGTACTCAGGGACTTTTCTGGGAACCTTGAATACTCACTGAACCCACCTATAGGAGACGATTCCAAAGTTAGAATCGCATTCTCATTGCAGATAACAGAAGATAGAGAATAAGCTCGTTCTTAAAATTCACTCGCCTTTGTAGAATTGCATTGTGAAATAACAATGGGAAAGTACATTGGAAAGTCGAAATACCCTTAAGCTCTGTAAAGATATTATTATTTTCAACTTTCTATTGTTTTTTAAATTTTTTATCTTAATTATGCTTTTTTGACTTCTTCCGATTCATTGCTAACATTTCGCTAAGTATATTGTATATTAATTAGCTTATTTCTGTTATTCTATTTATTTATTTATTTATTTTATCTTTAAAGGTGTTTAGTGACATCTTCATGCTCATTGATTGGTCTTAAAATTCCATTATAAGAGAGCTTTTAGAGTCTCATTACGAATTCCAACAGTTAATGTCGAAATTCCATTGATCTGAATTAGAGTCCTGCACGGGTCAGGTTTGGTCCGTGCTGTGTGGAACCCGACCCAGACCATAGCATGGGACCCGAATAACCGACTCACGAGCAGCAATGAAATTGTACTTCGAAATTCTATATAGTAATTTTTAAATCTCTAACGTATATGCACAGTATCTTAATGCTTACAGTCAGTAACTTCAATAAAAGCATTTATCTAGTTACTGTCATTAAAAAATTGTAATAAGAAAAATAATTTCTGAAAATAGATATAAAATAATTTAAATAAAATACAATTTTTTTCATGCTTGAAAGGTAAAGGAAATCTGACTTGTAACTCGACCGTAAATTTAAAAAAAAAAATCTCAGGGTAGCACATGACTTTCCCTGCAAATTCAAATTAATTTTCTTCTTTTTTATTTCACGACGCATTAAATTGTGTTTAATTGCATAAAATAACATGAATACTTTCCTGATATTATATACAATTTGCAGCTTTAATGCATATTCGTTTTATTTGGCAATTTAATGCACTTTAAAGTCTTCAGCTATTCAAAATTCCAAAAAACTAAAATATCTTAACGTCCTAGAGTCATGGGGTCAGACTTATTCGCTATGCTGCCAAAAATAACATGGAGAACAAGTACTCAAGTAATATATTTCAGCAATTCCTACCATTTATTAAACGTTTTAACGATCTTGGCGGGCTATTTCACACACACAAGGAAGATTATTCTTATTTTTTAATTGAGTCAAAATTTAACCAGCTTCACCGTATCCCACAAGCAACTTATCTACCAAATCATGTGAAATTTGGTGTGATTAGTATCTCAGGCCACTTAGCAAAAAAAAAAAGGTAGGGTATTTTTGTCTTTTTTCCGAATCGCACTAAAATCTAATCAGCACCAGGGTAGCCTACAAATGACTTACCTATAACATTTTATGATATTTCGTCAATTAGGTTTTGAGTTAGAATGAATGCATACATTGCACAGGCGCACGCGCGTGCGCGCACACACACGCACACGTGACACTAAAAATAGTTTTTTCGTGTTCTAGGGTACTTGAAATACGTATGTCCGTCGAAAACTCAAGTTGCAACTTTCGACACGATTCCAATACTTTCTGTATATATTATCATGCATTGCAGAGAAATATATATATTTGCCATAAAGGAAACCCGATCTGAAACCAACATACCCGGCCCGATTTAGACCGTTACTCTAAATGCTACCTTAGTGGCCTTTCTACCGAAAGGGACATACCCTAAAACACAAAGTACAAAGTAATAATTCAATGTAAATAGCTACCCTTTCTAACCCATTATAAATTCGGGAACAATTATTAACAAATAACGCAAATTCACAGATACACGCATAAATGCATTAATACGAGAGAGAGAGAGAGAGAGAGAGAGAGAATAATATGGGGAATATATTTACATTTCTAAAATGTTAATTGTCTGCTGTTCTATGTATCCAATCCCAGCAATCAGGGTCGTAGAGACAAAATTGAAGAGGGGTTAAAGGGAAATTCAAGAGGTGCTCGACAGTCTTAACGGAGGGGCTCACCAAACACACAATTAACCATTAGCATTTATAAACCGTAATAGTTACTATTATATATTTTAACTCCTATAAATAATTAACAAATAATTACATATTTATATTTGCAAGCTAAGAGCTCATTACTACTAAGAGTGGTAATAATACCTCATAACTACAAAACGATTATGTAATAAATTAAAGACACATCCTTATAGATTTTAAAAAAGTCATTTAATAAACCTCCTATAGAAGTATATATAAAATATATATTTTATTATATATATATTAATATATTTTATTTTATATATACGTTTATAGGAGTTTTATTAAATGACTTTTTTTTAAATCTAAAGATTTGTCTCTATTTTATTACTTAAGAGCTGATTATTAATAAGCTACTGTGCATCAATATTAATGTATAATAATTACAATTGATATTAATGTAAACATTAATTTGTAATAAAGTTGTTACTAATTTATGGAAACATTCTGAAAATTAATACAAGTTAATGCTTAATATTAATTATTACCTATTTATCAGTTGATTTGGGCTCCATAATGTATAACAGTGAACCCCACAATAATACAAAAGTATCCTAAATGCTGTTGCCATAATGTTTAAATAGATTTTAAATTAAATATGTAAATAAATGGATCATTAGTGTAATCACAAATTAAGCTTAATTTAAAAATCTTTAAAACGAAGTAATTTATATAAAATTCTCAACGAAATTTTTTATGCAAAATTTGAATGACATTTTATATGAAATTTCATATCACTAATAAATATTTAATATATTAACAGGGGGGTTGAGTATACCTCTTGAGGGGGCTTAGCCCCCTCTGGCCTCTACCTGCCTACGGCCCTGTCAGCAATCCCCTACCAGTGAGTCTTGGCACTTATGGGCACCTCAGAAGTCCCGTTGTGTGTCACAGCATCCATAATCCTTTGAATATTAGATTAGTATATACTGTCCTGGAACATTCTGCTGATGAAATTATTTCAGCCGATAAAATTTCTTTGGCATTGGCTCAAGCACAAGCTAAGAACTAAACACCTGGGAATACGTAGGTATCAGAAAGATGAGTGAAGATTCACACACCGGATATTGTATTTATTTTAATTATTCCTTTTTATTTTCAATTAAAAATAAACTGGAGTGTGGCTCAACTCGATCTTCTCATACCAGAATTCATTTTCTGTAGCATGTTTTTCCCCCCAAAATTTTACAAATTTTTTTTTGAAAAATAGGTATTATGAGTCCAACTGCTTACCATTATAACGTGTTACCCTTCACTTTAAAGGGCTTGAAAAAATATTTGGAATGATACCATACTTGACAATATATCACCCGAAGGGGTAACTTGCTTCCCCCCCCCCCCGAGGAGGGCGAATGACGTCACGAACAAAAGAAATGGAACGCAGCTATTTCAACAATGATTCAGACTATTAGGTCTCATGATCACTGAACCATATGTAAACCCTTTTATGTGTGATTATGTCAAATTTTGTCCTATACTGCAATGTTAAAAAAATTTTACATTTCGAATATATTTCGAAATTTTTCCTCGAATTTACAAAAAATCTGTCTAGTTCTAGACTTTTTCATAGCAAAGCCAAATATAAAGTGTCGTAAAAATCCTCTAAGATTTATAACCGCTATCATGTACACAAGAAATCGATCACTCCAAAAATAGTCGAAACGTGTTCAGGAGATCCCAAAACATATATTGACATTATTATCTTGAATTCGAAAATTTTTGTGAAAACACTACTTTCTCTTTACTATATTACATAGTATAAGAAACTAAAAATCGGCGGTTGTTGCAGTCCGATGGAGCCGAACTTGTCTTGCATGAATATCGTATTGTAAAACGAAACTACAATAAAGTACCAGGATTTTATTTCTTCTTTTCAATCTCATTTGTTTCAGATAACAGATGGTATGGGCCTATGATAACCAAAGTCAGATACCTAATTCAAACAAATTAATACTTCTAAGTTACGAGCAAATATCAAGACTGTTTGACAGCGCGTTGTTTGGATTTTACAAGATCTAGAGTTAAGAATAAAATTTTAAGTTGTAGTTGAAAATGTTGAAATATCGAAATTATATCCATTATATTTCGAAAATTAAGAACTTATGCAGAAGTACAGTTATATATCCTTGAACAGTTTTAAAAGAACAACAGATTAATTACTCTTTACAACTAACTTTTTTAGTTTTTGAGATATAAGAATAACTTTAAAAAGAAAGATCAATCATGTAGTATAAAGCATTGATTAGAAAACACTTTCCAACTGCAATGCAATTTTATTTAAACATCTCTAAAATGTGATACATTCAGCGGTGATATTTTTTAAATTATCACAGTACTACAATAATTTATATTACTTAAAAACTTAAAACCATGGAGGTAAAAGTACTTTTTAACTCCATGCTTAAAACTTCATCGAACAAGCCGATTCTATAAAATCGTCTGCTTCTCTATGTAAAATCAATGAATATTTCATTCGTATCGCAGACTCCAGAGTTAAATAATTTTGCGTTAAAAAAATTTAGCAATTTTTATACAACTTATTTTATAGCTTGATTTGTTTACATTCTACATACGTTAAAATTAAGATTCGTTGTAAAAATAATCAAAGTTTGATGATTATTTAAACTAAAAAATATTGTAAATGCGTTCACTTAGAATACAGATGTACAGGAAATACGCAAAAATAAAGTGTTTTTAGGACGGATACAATACAAAACATAAATTTTAAAAAAACTTTAAAAATGACGATTTTGACACTGGGAAAAAAAGATGGATACAATATTTTATTTTGAAGTGGCTCAAGTGATCTCTTCATGTAATATGGGTGTAATTATTATTTCAATTTTTATTTAAAAAACTATATAGCTCAAATTTATTGGAACATATATTGCTCAAATTTTTTTTATATATTTTATGAGATAATTTGAATATTTCCTAAAATTTTCAAAGCAATTTGTGAATTTTAACTTCGCTTAAAAAATATTTGAAGAATGAGGTCCCATAGGGTTCAATGTATTTCACTTTTTCAACCCAGGTTCAATCCAAAACTAATTGAGTGATATTATTCATTTACATTCCCATGTCCCACAGATCATCTGAACAACATACTAAAATTTCATTTTGATAAAGTCATTTATACGGCAAGTTATCGTGCGAACAGACGGACAGACAGACAGACATAAACACTTTTCAACTATGTCATAAACACTTTCAAATAAGAAAGATCAATCATGCATAAAGCATTGATTATGAAACACTTTCCAACTTCAATGCAATTTTATACAAACATCTCTCAAATGCGATACATTCCTCGGTAATATTTTTAAAATTATCACAATACTACATTAATTTATTATATTTAAAAACTTCATCGAAGGAAATGAGCTTCATTCAAATGACGGCATTGAAATATAAATTGCCTGGTTTAAACATCTCTAAAATGCGATACATTCCTCGGTAATATTTTTAAAATTATCATAACACTACAATAATTTATTTTATTTGAAAACTTCATCGAAAACAAATGAACTTCATTCAAATGACGTCATCGAAATATAAATCGCCTCTATATAAAAGCAGCATTTCATTCATAATCATTTTTACAATCGTTTAATTCATCACCATACTATAATAATTTATTTTATTTAAAAATTTGAAAAATTGTTATCTACCATATTTATTTTAAAATGTGAAACCTTTCTCGTATATAAAATAATTAAACTCTTGGAAAGATATTTATTATATAACATATGTCTTTTTTCTTTCTGGAAGATATAACGAGAGTCAGAATTTAATTGAATTTGTTTTTCTCCCTATATTAAATAATTTTTATTTAAAAAACTACCCAACGTATTTTACTGAAATTTTTTTTATATATTTTATGTGATAATTTGAATATTTTCTAAAATTTTCGAAATAATTTGTGAATTTTAAATTCGCTAACATTTAAAAAATGTTTGAAACATTGGGTCCCGTAGGATTCAATGTATTTCATTTTTTCAATCCGGGTTCAATAAAAAACTAATTAGGTGATATTATTCATTTATATTCTCATAGGTACAGACCGTCTGAAAAACATACTAAAATTTCATTTTGATAAAGCCATTTTTACGGCAGTTATCGTGCTAACGGACAGACGGACAGGCAGACAGACAGAATGAACAAAGTCATAAACACTTTCAACTATATTGTAAAGTGGTAAAAAGTCATAAACACTTTTTGACTATGATGGAAAGTGCTAAAAACGGAAAATGTTTAAACTTCACGTTTAATAAACGATTGCACAAAAATGTTTGAGTTTTGTAAAAATAATTGATTGATCTTGAAACTGGATTTTCTATGAACACAGGATTGTCCTTATTGCTTAAATATATATTTTATCGTTTTAAAAATATTTTGAGTGAAAATAAGCAAAGTGAGGTAAAAAGTCCCTGGAATAAAACCCCTATTTATTTATTTATTTATTTTTAAACAATAATAATTCTGAAGGGTTGAAATTTGTTTTACATGTTTATAAATAGTGCCCCATTTCAGCAAAAACAATAAATTGTTTAGATTTTTACCTATTAGTTTCGTAGATATAGTAAACGTCCAGAGTGCTTACATTTTTCGCAAAGCTCCGAATGCAGTTGAATAAACATCACAGACGAAATCAATTCATTTTTATTTGTCTCCATACTTAAGTAATTATAAATCTCCAAAATTGTACTCATCGAGAAATTTGCGGCCATCATGGCAAACTACAATCCATCGGCGGGCTCAATACGGCCCGCGGGACAAACGAAACAAAACCGAACTTTTACAAAGCCATGCCAAAATCAACCTATCCGAGCTTGATAAATCATGCCCAAAAATATATGGCAATGCCTACATAAACATGTGCATGCGAGAAAATGTTTTCAGCTACGAAACGTAGAAAATGTGTTCCTAGAAACTACTCCTCTCACAAGCGATCATTTACAACTTTCTCAAACTAAAAAAGGATTTAGTATGTATTTATCATCGTTTTGCATTCTGAATATTTAAAAAAATTTAAAAATGAATTTAAGAAAAAATAACGAATAAAAGTTGTAAAAAACCTTTGTGCTTCAACCGGGAATCGAACCCTAGATCTCCGAGCTGGCCAACCGACGTTCTACCGTTGAGCTACTGGGACGAAATTGCAAACTCTTATCGTCGAAGTGGACTCTGTAAAGTATGGCCAGCCAAAACATTTTGCTTCTTTAATTTGGCTCTCCTATAAGTAACCTTGTCGCTCGCCCTAGGTTCAGGCCTAGTATAGGCTTATTGGAAAGATCCCCACTGGGCAGGTGAATCGTAAACATATAGTTTGAGAAACACTGTTCTGAATAATACGGCATAAAGAAAATAATCTTCAATCTCATCAAAATCTCCCACTTTAGAAAGCTATTGTGTGGAACTTTTAAAAATTCCGTTAACTATCTTCATTCAGGTACGTACAACAAGCACTTCCCATTGTTCTTATCTCCCAAAGCCGTCCCCGATCTCTCAATCACTGAAAACAGTTATTTTAAAACATATCGCTCTTCCCTTGGTTATTTCGAACCAATTTTTCAATTCGAAGCACCTCTTGAAACATTCTAAATTCTCACGATAACACTTTTGCCGCCGTTTAGTGCTCATTATCTTGGCGGTGGTGGTTCTCTTCTCCCTCCCTCTACCTACCCTTCTTCCTCTACTCTTCTATCGTTCAGCGATTTTCGGCTCCTCCAGCAACTCCCAAATCATGTGTCGCCACTTTTCGGTCCGAAATTCAATTTTGTTGAAACCAGGCCTATATAATGAATTGGACATGTGGGGCATTTGCCCCGGCTTTCTCAAATTTGGGGCCCCATTACATGTACATAAAACTAGATCTATTCTTATTTTATACTTGTACAACTAATTTGATTACGTTAAATAAAGTTGTTTGTAGAAATTTAACAGTTTACTTTAAAACTTATATCTGATGGTTTACCAGAAAAGAACGACGATTTATAAGAAAAATTGAATTTATATCAGTCATGATCGAAGCTCTATCTGCAGCCAATCTTGAGAAATAGATGTTTAAATTAAAATTAAAATTTTTGAACCTAAAAAGGAAAAGAAACGGAGGTGAAACACCCCCTACCTGCTCTAGAATTCAATGGTGAATCTATATCAGTGTAAGTTCTATCTATAGCATATCCTTAGAAATAGATGTTTCAAGGATAACATTTTAGTCAAAACCATAATTGCACCGATGAATGTCCAATATTGTACTTATGAAGAAATCGGTCGTCTATGAAAATCTGAGGTCCTAGGCTTAAGCTTAATAAGCTTATTGGGTAGTTCGCCTCCTGGTATGCGAATGTATAAAGTTTTCGGAACACTGCCCTGAAGAATATTAAATTAAGAAACTAACTTTTGAGCTCATTAAAATATCTCACTTTAGCAGTTGAAACATAGAATTTCAATGAAACATAGGACTTTATTGAAACCTAGGCTCGTGTTTAGTAGGCTTATGGGGAAGTTCGCCGCAAGACACACAAATGTATAAAGTTTCAAAAACACTGTCGTAAAAAAATACTACATTAAGAAACTAACTTCCCATCTCATCAAAATCTTCCACTTTGAAAGTTCCATACAACAGCTTAAGCACTCCCGCTAACTATCTCTATTCAAGTATGTATAACGAGCTCTTCCCATTGTTCATATCTCCAAAACCAGTTCCCGATCTCTCAATCACCAAAAACAGCTATTTTAAGATATATCGCTCTTTCATTCACAATTTCACATCAATGTTTCAATTCAAAGCACCTCTTGAAACATTCTAAATTCTCTTGATAACACTTCTGCCGCCATTATCTTTACTGTATTTGTTCTCTCTTCTCGTCATTGCTTGTGCTCCTACTCTGCTCCCCATTCGGTTTTCAACTCCTTCGCCAACTCCCAGACTCCCAAATCATGTGTCGTCATTTTCCATTCCAATTTCATTACTTTCCTTATATACATAGGAATATGTATAAGGGATATATGTATAAGGCAATTATTGTGACGGGGTCGAAAATTCGAATTCGAGTTTTCGACGGGAGAGCACGTTTCAAGCATCCCTAATCACGAATCGCACATTTTTGAGGTGATGTCTGTGTGTGTGTTTGTGTGTGAAAGTATGTGTGTGTATCAGTAAGTCTGTGGAGACGATATATCACGAACGAATGGAGCGATTCGAATAAAATTTGGTTCAAAAATTACAATCCGTGAATACTGGAAGCCTATTGTTTTACATAGAATCGAATGTTCAGAATCCCCCTGTTCAGAATCGAGTGAAATTTTGAAAAAATCAAAACCTTTAATAAATTTACGCAAATAGACATTTCTTATGCAATTTTTCCTTAGAGAACGATTGACATAGACTTTAGAACGTTAGCCTGAACCGTTCTCGAGATAATGCACATTTTCAATTAAATTTATCATAAATTCCCATAAATTAAAAAGAAATATTTCCTATTGAGAAACATGTTCACTTTTCATATGTAATACCATGCGATAAATTGGGTGACATCAATCTCGTGGATCTAGTTCGTTCCATTGATGAAAAAAGATACTTTGAGTAATACTTTTGCATTTGAACGCCAATAGTCATTTATCTGCTATAAGAATAACTTTTTCTCCGTCCATAACGCTTAGCGAGATTTTGGCGACGAATTTGGCTTAATATCGCCAACTTGGCGACTTTTTTAAATTCTGCTAAATTAACGAAAATCTCACCAAATGGATAAAAATGACGCTAAATCAATGAAAATGACGAGTAATTGGCGAAAATTCAATACGAAAGAATATAAGTATCTACTATTAGAATAACCTATTTTTGTTTACTGTAAAAGTAGTAAATTCATTGCATTATATAAGGAAAGTCATGTGCTGCCCACATCAGATTTTTTTTTTTTAACTAGGCCCATATTATGACTCAAACATGACTTAATTTTGATTAAGGCCCTAAAATTCATGTACAAAATTATACCTATTCTTATCAATTTCCCTACCCTACAATACATGGTAATGTATACGGAAAGTATTGGAATCGTGTCGTACATCGAACTCGAGTTCTCGATTGATCGACATATTTCAGGCACTCTAGAAAACGATAAAGCTATTTTTAGCCTGACGTCTGTGTATAGTCTGTGCGTGTGTCTTATACAGTATATGTATCCACGCTAGCTCAAAACCTATTTCTTGAAATTTTATAAAATTTGGTAGATACGTCACTTGTGCATTGTCCGAGCATTGATAAAATTTTGGTACGATTCGGAAAAATAGAATTTGTTTTTCTTGCAAAATGACTAGCAAAAAATCGTTAAAATTCTTAAAGATAGAACAAAATATGCTGAAATGTATTAATAATTTACTTGTTTTATACATTCCCTAATGAAAAGGAAGGCATATTAAAGCTTCAGACTGGATATAAATAATTTTAATTTAAGGCTAAATATTTACAAGTTATTGTAACAACATAGAAGACAAATGTTACCAAAGAGAATCAAATGCATAAAGCGATTGATTTAAAAAAATACATGACAAAAATGTCACCAAAAGAGAAATTTCAAAATCCTCAAAGTCATAACAATTAATTTCAAACGCGTATATCAAGTTTTTCATGAAATAACATTCAGATGTATAGTAGTAATCAAAGAGCTATAGGCTGAAGATTGATTTCGTGAACGACCGTCAAAAATGTTCGATTTAATAAAAGTTCTGGTAGTTAATCCCAATTGCAGAAAATTTTCTGGTAATTAATTTGTAGAAAAGTTTAAAAAATGGCAGGAATATTCCATAAGACAGGTACAGCAGCGATAGATTTTCCAGAAAAGATCCAATTGTAAAGGATTTTTTTATCCTTGTAAGTATAAAACAAGCAATTTTTAACAAAATAAATAAGTGAAACATGAATAAACGAAATATGAATAAGATAAATATATATATATATATTTTTTTTTATAGTGATTGCGATACAACTAAACACACACGATAAAATATGAATGTAGGAGAAATAGTCGAGCGGAGACTCACTCTCGAGAATTTTTTTCCCCTCTTTTTCGTCCTGCTTCACCGAAGCTTTGCAACAACCTTCGAATCGGTGGCCTTTATTAACTTTCAAAGAATGGCCTCGGCCTTCGTAGAATTCCAGGTGCGAACAGTTTTTCTACAAACATACACACCAGTCCCCTGTCACCCTTTCGAAGAAAAAGGGCAGCCTATCACCCCCTTCTGTTCCAAGAATGGAATCGACCGTCACACGGCTATTGACCCGTGACTACAACCAACGCCTGCCGTCGACTGGAATCGTTTGCACTTGGGAGTCATTGGCAAAGCTGCTATTTTTGAGCAAAAATTCTTTTCTGTTATTTTCCCTGCATTATCTTACTTTCGTCTGCTTGTTCTGCACCCCCGCTCCCATGCACCTTCTAGTGAAAGGTATGATATCCGCATTCAGACGATAGCAAAACAGAAAAATAACATTTTGGGCTTAGCTTAAAACAAGTCTGGTGCGGCGAACACGCTACTTTCTTTACGGATTGACAAAAAAGAACCTTTTTTCTGGTTCAAAATCATTTAGTGTTACTGATTAAGTACAAAATATCAAAAATTCTTTTGATTATTCCGAAAGATAATTCTAAAAGAATGATTTTTTAGGCTTCCCAAAGAATGATTTTTTTTTTCAACCCAGACCGTCCGACCTAACCGAAAGTGTAAGGCAACTGTTTGGACGACCGGAACTCAGTGAGGGTGAAACCCACAGGGACCGTACTCTCCTCTCTACCATTACCTCTCCGGAAGACTTTCGACCTACAGATGTATCGTTGTTGTTGTTGAAACCCAGACCGTCCGACCTACCAGAAAGGTGTAAGGTAACTGTTTGGACGGTCGGGAAGTGCCACCCAATTTAGACCGGAACCCAGTGGGGGAGGCATCCACAGGGACCGTACCCTCCTTCCCCTACCACCAACCTCTCGGAAGGACTTTTGGACCCACATGTTTAACGTGATCGTACTCCGCATGAACACGGCGGCAGTTTTTTTTGGCAGTGGCTGGAATCGAACCCGGGCCTACCGAGTGCACTACAGATGCATCGTGTCCATATTCCGCGGAATTACGAGGGTAGTTTTGGGTAGGACTCTTAAATATGCAGACTGGCGCAACCACCATTTTGAGTCTAACCGGTCTAGTCAGTTATTGTCTGCCCTAGAATAAGATCGTAAATCTTGGCAACTATCGTGGATAAATGTCCTGTCCGCGCCACGAGTGTATTATTATTACACAGAGAGGGGTTGCCATTATTGCATAAAACCTTGGTTGAAGGCCCAGACCACACGACCAACCCAGGGGGTTTATGGTATCATGTTGTGTGGTCGGGCATAAAACCTTGGTGACATATTTGGTGACATTGTCTTCAAATATGGTGAAATGTCACCAACATAGTGAGTTTTGGTGAGTTTAGAAACTTTGAGATAAGAAATGGTTGGAGCAGAATTTTCCGAGTTGGTCTTTCCACAGAAAACCATCGCTAAAAAGAGATGATCGGCAGTTACCTCCGAGCACCGTAGCTAGTATATACTTAAAGCATTACTGTCAAGTTTTGAAGTTACATTTCGCAAGAAAGGAGATTTTTGTCTGCAGTTGCGTACATTGTAAAAATTTCTTTTTGTTATTGATCTTCCACAATCCCTAAATTCGCAATTCAAAAAGTTTGACTAAGAAGTAATTTATGATTAATTTAGACGTTCAATATATATAATGTTTTAGAATTAATATAATGTTTTAGAATTCGGTTCACTATAGCCAAAGTGCATTCTTTATACATGAGCGAGCAAAAAATGGAATCGCATTATACTGCGTGAAGTATATTATTCGTGTATACTTCTGCCGATACAATGAAATTAATGTAGTGCGTTCGTTCTGGACGAAGGTTCGTTACTACCGAAAGTCAGTTATAACCGAAGATTCGTTATAAACAAAGGTTTGTTATAATCCATGTTCGCCAGCGTTTTTCACTGTATATAGGGAAATGCATGTAGTCTCCTGCAGTAGGTCTCGGGTATCTGGGGGGAAGTGGAGGGGGTGGGGATTGGTAATCAAATATTTTGTTTTTCATTTCTCCATATATCATTTCTTCATTCAATGGGATCAATGGGTTCCTGGAGAGAGTTATGACCCCCTCCCCCAAAAAAAAAAACAGCCCTGGCTACGCCACTGTGTCTCCAGATCAGAGCGTTCGCTATGAGACTAAAATTAAAATCAGGTTTTTAAGTATTTTTAATTTTTGAAACTGGGTTGCCGGTATTTCCCGATTTTTTTATATTAAGCACAAAATAGAGAAAATTTAAGGAAAAACAAGGCTTATACTTTAACTTGAAATCTTAAATAATTATGAACATACAAAGAGCAACATGAAAAATCCCAAATGAAAAATCCCACGGTAATAGGATAATAATAATAACGTTAGTACCCGTCATGACCCATAAATATAAATTACCGACTAAATGACAGAACAAAATGAAAAGGGGAACGAAGAAAAAAATATATATGATACACAGGATAATCGCATAAAATCCATTTCATAAAGTAATATAAAAAACTGAAAAATATATTTAAAAACTGATAGGTTCAAAAATTGTAAAAAATAAATATTTTTCAGCTAAAGCACTTAAATTATAAAACATTTTATGTGAGCAGCACATGACTATCGCTACATAATTTAATGACTTTACTTCTTCATAGTGATAAAATGATTTAAGTTTTTAGCAAAGTGTTTAACGTTGAATTGTTGTACTCGTACATTTTGCATTTTTCCGGATGACGACATACATAATTATTTCGAAGTACCCAATTAACTTTATTTCGCTCAACTCTAACTTGACAATTATTAGTATGGATATTATTCGCAATAAACAGTATAGTTCATATTACCATAGAAACTCATCAATTTTACATTATTTTTGTAACTTTGATAAGAGTTTCGTTAATTTGGCACCATTAAGATAAAAATCGCCAAGTTGGCGATATTTGGCCAAATTAATCTCTGAGTTCGCCACATTTATCGCCAAGTGTTACAGACAGACGGAGAGAAGAATTTTCTTCTTATAAATAAATGACTATTGGCGAATTGTTGACTTCAAAATAAAAATAAAAAAAATTACAAGTGTCTTCTATCGAGATTGGAACGAGCTAGATGCACGAGAATGGTGTTAAAAAATTTATCGCATAATACTGCATGTTAAAAAATGAACATATTTCACAATAGTAAATAGTTTTTTAATTTTATGTAATTTTTTGAATACATTTATTGAAAAACATACAATATCTCGAGAACGGTTTATACTAGCGTTTTATAACTTGTATCATTCGTTTTCTAATGCAAAATTACACAACAAATGATTGTTTACGTAACATTATTTAAAATTTTTATTTTTATGGGGGGGGGGGGCTGATTATTCGGAACATTCAATTGCGTCTGAAATCAATAAGGTTATCAATCATTTGGTGTTAGTAATCACCTACTGTAATTATTCGTTACAAGACCAGTGCAGCGTTTCTTTCATCCGGGGGGGGGGACTCCCCCCCCCCCCCGGAGTCTTCCAGTTTAGCTTAGGTCGACCCCCAGATCTTTTCCCTCTGGCGCCCAAGTAAGTGCCACAGCAGGGATGTTATGCTGGATGATATGCCTACACATTCAGTCCATTTTAGATATATTTATATAGGACAAATAGAACCCCACATCCTAAAATTCCATTCACCCCCCCCCCCTCCCGACCAAAAAGTCCTGGAAAACTGCCTAGTACAGTGACATTGCATAAATTAATAGAAACTTAGTTTGTGAATAAGAAAAAATTATCTACATAATGTGTATAAATAAACGTGCATAAACAGAAAGAAAAAAAAATTCAATTGCGTTATTTTCTCTCTCACAAATTCCTTTTCACTATATTTTAAGACTTGTTTTTTATTACTTTCCCTGCAATACCTGGTAATATATAAGGAAAGTATTGGAATCATGCCGAAAATCGAAACTCGAGTTTTCGACGAATCTATATGCTTTGGGACCTTTGGAATACGAAAAAACTATTTTTAACGTGACGTCTGTGTGTGTGTGTATGTCTATGCTATGTATGTATCCACTCTAACTCAGAAGTTAATGGACCAAATGTTATAACATTTGGTAGGTAAGTCACTCGTGTGTGACCATGGTGCTGATTAGTTTTTGGTACGATTCGGAACAAACGAATCCGCCTTTCTTGCGAAATGGCCAGAAAAAGTAGTTGTCTTTAGCGGAAAAACAAATAAATCAAATATTACAAAATTTGGTAGATAAATCACTTGTGAGTTACCCTGGTGCTGATTAGATTTTGGTATGATTCGGAAAAAAATAACCTGCCTCTTTTTACGAAATGGCCCTCAAAAATCTTTAAAATCTAAAATGAAAAATTGCACATGCTCAAATATATCAATTAAATGCTTGTTTTATGTGTAATTTTTAACGATAAAAAGAATAATACCAACCCCATTATATTAGGAATAGCCGTTCTCGAGGTATGTTAGTTTTCTCACATTTTCGCTACGCCACCTTTGGAAATAAGTCAAATTACTACATGAGAACGAAATTTGAATTAAAAATGCAAATTCAGTATAATTTTAAATAATTATGGGTGCAATTAAACTCAATATAATGAATTATTGAAGAAATAAAGAAAACATGAATATGCAGGGAAAGTCATGTGCTGCTCACATTAGAATTTTTTACCCTTTCTTTGCAAGTCCTTAGCCCAGTGCCTCTATAGTGCACAACGGTAAATTCGATAATTTATTAGCGCAAAAATTATATTAATTTTCTAGTAGATATTATATTGGAAAACGAAATACAGAACTGTTATTCCCCCATTCTATCCAAATGCCAATGAACAAAGTATCTGCATTAATTTCGTATCACCATAAACAAAACAGAAAACAACAACGATTTTCTTATTCCATACCTTCCCTATCACACAAATTCTATATTTGTGGAGGGGAAAAACCCTCAATATCATCCCGAAATATCCCGCACGTATTTCCGAATATATTTTCTTCAATAAAACATCCCCGAATTCCGCAGGCTTTCAGAGCGCGGAGGCTAATTTAGCGTGAAAATGCGAAAATTATTTTTGTTCAATTTCTATCTCACACCTCGAGCACGATGTTTTTGCGCAATTTTTATCCCTTTAAGACGGACGGCACTCAAAAGATCCGCATTCTTAAAAGATAATAAGACAGCGGAATGCAAATCATATGGTTTTATTTATAGAGAGAAAGGAAGAGGTGTGTATTTTGCGAAATTTATATCGCCACTTTTGTGATATCACGGTTTGGTAGTGTAGCATATGGATATTCGACAAATAGAAAATACAGCGAATCTGACTAAGAAAAAATCTGATGTGGGGCAGTACATGACTTTTCCTGCAGACTCAAATTCACTTTTTCTTTATTTTTTTAATAATTCATTAAATTGAGTTTAATTGCACAAAATAACATTGAATTTGCAATTTTAATTCAATTTTTCATTTTATTTGGTAACTGAACATTTTTTTTTCAAAGGCGGCGTAGTAAACATGCTAAAAAACTCAAACATCTCGAGAACGGTTTGTTCTAGACTAATGGGGTTTGTCTTATTATTTTCTTCGTCAACAATTACGTATAAAACAAGCATTTAATGGATACATTTGAACATATGTAGTCTTTTATTTTAGATTTTAGTAATTTTTGCGGGTCATTTCGTAAATAATGCGGGTTCTTTATTTCCGAATCGTACCAAAATCTAATCAGCTGTAGGATTTCTAACAGGTGACTTATCTACTAAATTTTGTGAAATTTGGTCAATTAGTTTTTTAGCTAGAATGGATATAAAAGATTCTTACAGGCCATTTCGTAAAAAAGGGTGGGTTCCTTTATCTCGAATCGTACCAAAACTTATTCAGCACCAGGTTCACACACAAGTGACTTACCTACCAAATTTTATGAAATTTGGTTCATTAGTTTTTGAGTTAGAGAGGATACATACTTGCACAGACAGACAGACACACACACACACACACACACACGCTCGCGCGCGTTCTAAAAATAGTCACGCTAAAAATACTTTTTTCGTTTTCTAAAGGTTCCAAAACGTGTAGATCCGTCGAAAACTCGAGTTGCGATTTTCGGCATGATTCCAATACTTTCCCTGTACATTACCATGTATTCCAGGGAAAGTAAAAATTGAAATGTATGTAAAAAGTTGTAGTATGAGTAGAAAAATATTATGAAGAATCTGTGATACGTATTTCTATAAACCATATACTGCATATAAAGGTTGATCAAAATTAAATTATTCCTGAAATAAAAATTTGATGTGGGCAGCACATGACTTTCCCTAGAGACACAAATTGATTTTGGCTTTCTTTCTTTCATAGTTCGTTAAAGTTTTTGCACAAAATAACATGGATTTGAAGTCACACTGAGTTCTCAGTTCTAATTCAATTTACGTTTTCATTTGGGCGGCTGGGCGCATTTTCAAAGGTAAAAATGCAAAGAGTTAAAATATTTCGATAACGATTAGGTCTAGATTTATGGGTTTGGTCTTATTCTTTTCAACATAAAAAGTTAAGTGCAATGTGTAAAACAAGCATTGAAGTAAATGATACATTTGAGCATACGTAGCATGCTCAAATAATATTGCCACGTTTGCGTATTATATGTGGTATGTCAAATATTGTATTCCAAATGCCCAGTAATGCATGTACTATGTATTCCTTTGATTAATCGTACAAGATATTTTCTTAACTGCATCGGATCACTTTTGAATTCAGATGCAAATGCATGAAATAAAAACTAATTATATTTACAGAAAAATTCTAAAGTAATTTAAGATATTCCATTCTAATATACCTAACATATTCAAACAATCTTACCTGTTTAAGTGCCATCAAGACTTAATGTCCACGATGATCTTCAACTTATACTGGACACCGGCAATTTCATAACTGACTGATGTCCAGTCGTCCAATGTTCTATTAAATGAACACTATCTTCTCTACCTCGATTCTGATTGGTGCACCCCTTTCACATTCCTCTTCATTAATAATTTTTTCAGACATTTCTACTTTTGCAACACTCAAAGTTAATCCCCAACATTCAGCACCCCTAGAGCTTCAAAGTCACTTGTGAAACCATACAAGTTTAGACGACACGCTTAACGACATTAAGGTTACTCCAGGTATTATAAAAACGAAAAACTAAAAGCCATTTTTTTTTCATCCACCTGATCTTAATCAGGGCAATGTCAGCAATCTCTGGATTATGACTGGCAGGATTATTATTATTATCTTTTTTTTCTTTTCAAAATAACCTAGAACGTAAGTGCGCATGCTTTTGTTTGGTTTTACCCTTTTTTTGAGTGAAGCCTGCATAATTTGTGCAAGAGACACCTGAAAGATGAGAATGGTATTTTGCAGCCGGACAGATGGTTCTAAAGGTTATTCTACTTCATAAAAATGTATTTCATAATGCGGACAGAAGCAAGGTTGCAGTTTTAATAGCTCGCGTGTCTACAGGGTTTGAGCATAATAAAATTGTGTACGACGGCTGTTTTTTGGTTTCTGCACTCACCATTGGCGTAATATCCCAACCCATAGGCCAAGGATATTTTCATAATGATGCATTAGTACGGAAGGGGGGGGGGACTATACATAAAACTTGAAACTTTTACAAAGTTCATGAAAAAACGAAGGAAGAGCCTGGACATGGCATGATTTGCAAATAATGGACCAGAATTACCAAATTAGCATTTTGCGGCAAGATTTAGCCATTTTTAGAACGTTTAGAGCACAAAATGGCAAAATTTGTCCATAAAATTGCTAAGTTTGCAACTTCTTATAAAGAATATGAAATCTGGCCACTTATTGCTGTTACTCTAGCCATAAGGTTCATCCATGTGTTGGCAACAATATGATGGACCACGAAGCTTAGTTGCCACATAGTGTTCCTTCCCAATGATAAACCTGACACTATATACAGCCAGAACTTTATTTAAAAGTATTTCAAATACCATCTAGCAGGAAATCCCGTAAATAGTAAATTTCTGACTGTAGCATGTACACAACAACCCAATATCAATGTAAATAATTAGTGCCATCCAAGGCAAAACGATAAAAAAAATCTATAGAAAGAAATACCAGTATTAAAATATCTTATTTTATCAATCGACATTTTTATGTATTATTTATCAACTTAAAATAAATTAAACTATTTATAATTAGATTATAATTATCAACAGAAATAAAGATGTAAATTTAAATAAAACGCATGACTTTTCTTATATAAAACAATGACTATACTGGATGGAATTAACTATATTCACGAAAAAGATGTATATTATTGCAAATGGAAAGTGAACATATTCGACGATACTTTTCTTTGTTTCATGTAATTTTTTCATAAAATTGTTTGAAAAACATGGAATATATCGTAAACAATTCATGTCAGCGTTCTAAAGTTTGTGCCATTCGTTTGCTAATATAAAACTACGTATTAATTAATTATTTAATTACCAGTATTAAAAAGTGCTAATTTCTTAAGATTTTCTCAATTATATTTTCGAAAATTATGCAGTCTTTTAAGAACGGTATTTTTCAAGTAGGAAAAACGTTTTCATTATGATCAGTGTGTTCCAAGGAATAATTTTTTTTTTATCAGCACAAAAACTTCCAAGCTTTTTTTTCTCTGATTTAATGTTCTCATTTGTTAATAATGCAAAATTTGTAAACTACGTTGCAATTATCATCAAGACATATTTCTCATATTTAGAAGCAGCCTGAAAAGTTGCACTCAAGGCTCTGTCGAATGTCGATCGAGTTATAAAAATACTGGATCTCGCGGTCAAATGTCGATCCAGATATCAGGTACTGAATCTCTTTATCGAATGTCGATCGCGATATGAGAATACTGGATCTTTCTGTTGCATGTCGATCGAGATGTAAAATTGCTGGATCTTGCTATTGAATGTCGATTGAGTTATGAGAATGTTGGCTCTCGCGGTCGAATGTCGAGCGATACATGATAATTCTGGATCTCTCTGTCGAATTCTGATCTAGATATAAAAATACTGGAACTCTGTGTCGAATATCGATCGAAATATGAAAATGCTGAATCTCGCTGTCGAATGTCCACCCGTTTATGAGAATGTCGGATCTTACTGTCGAATGTCGACTGTGATAAAAAAATAAATTATTTTGTTTTCTTGCAGTATCTGAATTATTTAATCTGTAAAGGAATTAATGTGAGACGCATCAGATTATTTTGTATGAAACTGACAAATATATATGAAAGACACCTGGTAGATGGACATGGCATTTTGCAGCATACCAGATGGTTGAAAGAGGTTTTAAATATTATTCTATTTCATAAAGGTGCACTTCACAATACGGATGTAGTGCATTTGCGGTTTCATATCGCGTGCTCACAGATATGGTTGATGATTATAACGGCTGTTTTGTGGTTTCTTCCTTTCTGTTGCCACGCATAATCATATACAGTCATTTCAAAAATACTAAATGTTATATTTCCTATTTGAAATCAAGGAAAGATAAGGATTTTAATAACATGAATTTTCCATTCAAAATACAGCTGTCCTAATTGTAGTTAGAACTCTGTACGGGCCAAAATTTCAGATTTTTAACCAGCCCGACCTAAACTCTGACTGTAATATCAGTTATCCACTTACCTTTCCGAAAAATGAGCATACAAGACAGACACAGAGATTAGTGAATACATTTTTATCTGGGTTAAATTAATTTTATTTACGCATTATACACAGGAATTTCTATAGTTCATATGTTTTCAACTATTAATGAATTACTCGATCCATTAACATTATCATTTCTGAATATATCAAACTTAGAATACGAGTCTTGTTCTTAATTCTCTGAATTAATCTCTCTTTGGGACTTATCTGGGTAGCCCAAACATTGGTTTTTAATATATATCTGAAATTATAAAGCAGAGCCATCTGTGTGTCCAGAATTATGTAGAAATATGATTATCACGTTTTTCTATTTGCATTGTTGAAATTTACAATAATTCGTATTATTTCTCTTTTATATTTTTATAATCTTTTAAAAGATTGACTTTGTCTATTCGTCTAGGCCGAGCCCAGCCCATTCTGTCCATCTTATGCCAGACCAAAAGCTTCAAGAAATATAGAACCCAATCAGGAAGTGGTCCATGACTGAAACCGCATAGTCCTTCATGTAGAGTTTCTTGGCTCAAGTGTCTATGCAAAATTTTTAAACTAATATGGATTTTCTTGGTTCACATTATGATACTAATATGAAATTTGGCATAATGTTACATTTTTATAGCGAAAAAAAAAAGGTATTCTATTCTAATATACCGTACTATCAATCCATCAGCAAGTAGTGATGTATAGGTAGTTACTGGGTATACAGTGGATGTCCCCGAATTTACTTTTGTACCTAAGGCCCGAGAAACTGTTATCCGGATCTTGATCGTGGGAAGGCTAAAAGTTTAAGCGTAGAGATGGGAAGTTAAAGTGAAGTAGATTGTAAAGAGCCTTGCTGCAACAACCGGGAATCGAACCCTGGATCTCCGAACTGGCCAGACGACGCTCTACCATTGAGCTATTGGGACAAAATTGCAAGCTCTTATCGTCGAAGTGCACTCAGCATTCTCCACCCTCTAATGTCAGATTGATAAGCAAAGGACAATCTGATTGGCCACCTCCTGCTATTTTTGCCACAGCTTAGCCTCCTGTTACTACTATTTTTACCCAGGTTAGTATCATGCTTGGTCGTTATCCTCTCAATTTGAAATCGGAGCTCAATATTCCAGAGTCCACTGAATCCAAACTAGTCGCACTAGTGTCACTTTCAGACCTCCGACAACTTTGCACTAACATCCAGAGATGATTTGTTCGAGAGCCATTGTAAAGAGCCTTGCTACCTCAACCGGGAATCGAACCCAGAACCTCCGAACTGGCTAGCCGACGCTCTACCGTTGAGCTACTGGGACGAAATTGCAAACTCTTAAGTGGACTCTACACGATTATCAGAAATTTATGGGGGCTTTTATGTTACTTGTAAATGCCTTTTCTTGCTTTTATGTTACTTTTATGTTATGTTATTATGTTACTTTTCAGTTACGCAGTAAATAGTTGAGAAAAAAAGTGTTTTCGACTCAAAAATTACTTATCTTTAACAAAGGAAGTAAAAGAAAAAATCCCATCACTCTCTATTTGCTCTAGATTTCAACATAATAAAACACACATAACTCCTTAATGAAGAGTAAGCCAAGATAAACCAAATATATTTAAAATGTTGTTTGACTTCCCTTTGCGATAATATTTTCGTCAGTCTGCAAAGAACGCTGGAGACAAACAGCATTTCTGGGAAGGATGACAAGTACGACGACAGCATTTAACTCAAGATGACGTAGGAACAAATGTAGGACCAGCTGATTTCAAGACGGAAAACTGCTTAGGAGAATGTGAAATGATAGAGAGGAAATTTGTTTACACGGAACAGACATTTAAAAATACAGTACAGGACAATGTAACTCCATTGCTGCAATAAAATTAAATTTTGTTTGCAAACGGAAGCCAAGAGTAAATAAATAGTTTGAAATTTCAGGAAAAGTTGTACCATCATGAAGAGTTGTACCATCATTTGACAAAACAATGTAGAAAAATTTTATTTATTTTCATCGACGGTTATTCTTCACCGGCAAAAAAAAAAGATTGAAAGGTATAAAATATATGCATTTATATCAAATAAATGCAGTTTCAGCTGTGAGACTAGCGATATGGATTTTCAGGGATATTTTGAAATGGAAAATTTTTTCATGAAAATTTTCCGCGGTGAAAAATTTTCTGGAAAATTTTGAAATTATTCTCTATATTACATTTCAGCTGGAATAATATGTTCAATGACTGTTAAAAGTATTTATTCTTATATTACAGCTATGGTCAAACATATATTATATAACAAAGACTAACATAAGGTTTAAATCTAGAAATAAAAGTCTCTTATATCTGTATACTGCAGTTAGCAGCTACAATTTATTATTTTCCTTAAATACATTTGCTTTTAAAAACTTATAAAAAAAAAATTCTATTTCTTCTATAAATATTTTTTTTTCTCTGCAAAATTCCAATTTTAAAGCATTGCATAAAAGGAATGTGAAGGCATGCAAAAAGAATGAAAAAAGTAATTTAAAATTGTTAAACCTTATCAGAATCATAAATAATGTACTGTTTATTATAGGTATAAAAAGTAGATTATAAAATATAATATTGGGAAAAAAATAAATGAAGTAAGCGCAATTAGTCAAATAAAAACGTTTAATTGTCATACGATTAAAATTGTCCAAGATATCATCGATTAATGTTTTCGATAGATGATTTGGGACTGCAGAAAACTTTTGTTGCAGAAAACTGCAGAAAAGTATTCATGTAAGTTTTCTAATAGAACTTTTATCTAACAAAATTCAATTTCTGAACGACACCCCTCCTGAAATCTACGTTTTCCCCGTTTCTTTTGATCAGGTCACAGTTGTTTAAGTCCTATAACTTTAACCATTTTTACATGACTAATTTTGCATATTGGAAAGCTGCCCCCCCCCCCAGAACGAACTTTAAATGAATAATAACAATTTGCTAATTGAATTTTGTTTGTAGAAGGTTCGTATAAAAAATAATTAAATTTTGTACTTTTTTATTATAACATGTCACGTGATCCAAACTATCATAGTCTGAACGTCTATCTTATTTGAAGCATTTCTTAAATTGGAAGTATGGTCTGCGACAAACTATTCAAGATATATTTAGTTATATCACCTTTCGAAACATCCTGTATAGTGTAAAACTGTGAATACGCAGTTAATCATTATCGACAATCCATCATAATCACCAATCCATTACAATCAGACTGTTATTATGATCGCAATAGAGATCACAAAGAGTAAATTCATCAAAAGAAAGGGAAGGGGGTTAAAAATGGATTTGGTATGGAATATAAAATATCTTTATCTTTTCATATGGGTCAGAATTTGGGTCAGAATTCAGGTATTCAGAAGATATTTTCGGAATTCTACGGTACACACAGCAGGATATCATTCGAAAAGTGTTCGAAACGTGTTCAAGAGATCTTAAAATATATATTTCAAAGTCAAACGCTGGAAAAATAAACCACAGTTCTTTTCTGTACATTTATAGTATTCTGCCTCTCATTTTCTTGCTTCATTGGTTTTTCGTCTTCCATTTCTCACCGCGACGATATAAACCTAGCTTTAACCACGTGTGCTGTTCTACTGCATTGGCCAAACTTACAATAAAGGAGGTTGCACTTCATATTTGTCTCGAAGAAAAATGATTTTTTTTTCGCTTTCGAAAGCGGTTGCCCCTTATTGTATATTTGTATGTATGCTGTATTTAGGAGGTTTTTAAATTCTTTAGTTGAAAATAGTATGGTTCACAAACCATTCTAAATCTTTTAATGTAGTTTTTTTTAATTGACCTTTAATGCATTGATTCATTCTTAGATTTATTATGTTTTAATTTAATATATTCGAAAACTTGACTACCGAATTTTGATGAATGACAATGTTCAATTTTATACATACTTACCTTTGATGATTAAGCTCAGCCTAATATGCTAAACTCGCGGGTGAAACATGTTAGTAATTTGCAAATGATTTCTTAAGACTAAACTACATACAAGTGAATGTTTACAAAATATGAACTGTCACGATGATACTTTTCTGATTCTAATTTGTCAGATTTTCATAAAAATATTGAAACATCTAGAGAATCGGAGCAATGGGCTTCTCCAAGTATAGCAAGGAGGCGGAAATTCGATCTCTGAACCAAATTACATCCATTTTTTAAATTTGTTCAGCCTTTACATCTGTCACTCTATGGACAAGTCAGAGCTCAAATTTAGTCTGAATTGTTTCAGCTGTGTTCTAGATTACTGAGGATCAACGATTTTGACAAAATCCCGTTTTATAGCTAAATTATACACATTTTATCGGCATTTTTGTTTCTGCGTTCTCATCAACATAATATATGAAACTTGCCACACCAATCTGGTCCAAATCGCTTCAGTGGTTTTCGAGATTTCGATGGAACAAGGATTTTACACCCACTCACCCACATATCCACTCTCACCACAGACCGACAAAAGTATTTTATATGATATCCGGGAGCCCTACCAATGCACTTGCGGTGGAAACTCGACTTGTGATTAACCTTTTGCTTACGAGTGGGACAGCGTTCACCCCAAACGAAGAACTTCTCAAAAAGACAGTTATTGGCATACCCTATCCCAAACAGTTCGATCCCCCTTTGCGGGCATTGGCGTCCATGGACGCCAATGCACGCAAAGGGGGACCGAACTGTTTGGGATAGGGTATGTCAAATACCTGCCTTTTTGAGAGGTTTTTAGTTTGGGGTGGACCCTGTCCCACCCGTAAGCAAAAGGTTAAATCAGAATCAACCTATTTCTCTTCGGCAGCATCGGTTAAAGCAAAATTATTACTGAATCTGCTGCTTAAAGCAAACCTATCAATAATTAATTGGAATGTGACTCAACTCACCTTTCTCGAGCCAGAATCTGTTTTCGCTGTGAAGTGAATGTCACATTGCAGAAACGTACTTGACATAACAGCAATGTTACGAAATCACGGAACAAAGACATTACAATGTGACGTCACAAAGTACCCTGAAAATGACCAAAATGGCTTCGCTGTGACGTGAATGTGAAATTGCCGAGACGTAATGCGACGTCCCAAAGTCATAGTGTGACGTAAATATTAAATCACTGTGAAATAAAATGCTGGTAAAGATATTTTTAATAACTTTTTTTTTCAGATTTTGCAAGAATTTTTTTTTAAAAAATAGGTGTCATGGCTCTAAATGATAAAAATTATAGCGTGTTACCCCTTTAAAAGACTTGAAAAAAATATTTCGATTTATACCATACTGGACAATGTACGCCCAGGTAGTAACTTACTCCCCCGAGGCGAAGGGGGGGGGGGTCTAATGACGTTAGATTTTGTACTATGCTGCCATGCTAATAAAATATAAAATTTTAAATAAATATCGAAGTTTTTGCTCGCATTTAAAAAATTCTATCTAATTCTAGATTTTTTTTATAACAGATTCATATATAAAGTTTTGTAAAAATCCATTAATATTTGTGGCCCTTGTCTGTGGTCGATTTCTCGTGTACACGAGAAATCGACCACAGACAGACAGATATCACTACAAAAATAGTCAAAACCTGTTCAGGGGATCTTAAAATATATATTGGTATCAAAATCCCAAATTTGAAAATGTTCGCGAAAACAACACTTTCTCTATACTATATTATCTCTACTATATGAGAAAGTAAAAATGGCACACGCCACAATCTCTATTGGCATACTTTCCTCTAGCTGAGTGAGAAAAATAATAGAGATTGTAAAACAATCTTATATACTCTTAAATTAGTATTTGGCTAATAATTAATAAATTATTAATAAATGCTATTTTGGAACAAGATCCTCACAAATATGAAATCCACACTTGCTTATGCAGAAAACAATCAAAATTTAGATTAGCTTCGAACACTTTCTTCATCTTTGCAGAAAATTTACAACTTAAAAATGTTGAATCTAACATTTTCTAAAATGAAATAATTTATATTCATACAAATATATGATTCTTGAAAGTAATTATTCATATGTAAATTATATTGTTTCAAACAATTAGAAATATTTGCAAAGTGAAAGAAAGATTTAATTGAAAGAATTACATAATTCTTAAATATTCGAATATTTCCTTCCACTATCTACACTGAACGTAAAGAAACTTTTTTTTTTTTTCCTCTTTTAAGTGATCATGAGCAGAATTCATAGGTTCAGCAGTAAATTACATTTTCAGTTAACCAGTAAGAAATGCAAATAAAAATATATGTATTTCCATTATCAGGGGCGGCACGTCAGGGGAGATAGTGTCTACCTGAATAAGGTACGACTAGTTAACTTTTATTTTAATTATGTATTATTCAAAATAAATGTATAATATATTTTCTGTGTAAATAAATGAAGAGAGATGTTGGCAAATTGTTGCTCCGCTTGTCGCTTAATATCCTTGCTGGTATTATTCAGGAAAAAGTCAGTGCCGATTCTTCAGGATAGGCATATTTCAAAGCGTCTCTCCTCGCTGTTCCATTGTAAATTATCTCCTCGCTGTATCATTGTAAATTATCTCCTTGCTGTTCCCTTGTAAATTATCTCCTCGCTGTTCCATTGTAATTTGGCTCCTCGTTGTTCCATTTTCGACGATCCATTGGAAATACTAAAGCTAAACAGAAATGCGCGCGCAACCTTCTACCCAGAGATGCCACAATTATTAGATAGACATTTCTATCTTCTGTTTTCATCATACGCATTTGTCGCATTTCCAACCTTTGAGGCCCTAACTAACCAGGTTTCCCTATTCATTGTTTGGCATTCCGTTGTGTTTTGTGATACAGATTGATTGTTTTTATTTTGAACCTTACCGGTCTATTATACTATGATAGTCCAAAACAACAGCTTTCGAAATGTATAGATTTTCACATTTATGGAATTTCGGAGTACGAATAAACTGTTTTACGAATTCGTCAGTGCGATGGTCCGTTTGTTCGCATGAGTCTGGTGGACAGTTAGAAGCGTGATAAAACAATTTGGGGTTAAGTCAAAACTAGCGATCAAAATAAGCAAATAGAATGTTTTTACTTTGTTTTCTGCTTTTCCTTTGCATATATTTGGAATTATAGGGAAAGTGCTTTTTTTTCATAATAACAATTTGATTTTGTGCTGAATGAAAAACGAGAGTTTTATATTGTACTAACTGCAAGATAAGTAAAAATTGTATTCTTTTAAGATTGGCATGAGATATGTTCAAAACGATGGGGATAATTTATTTGTGGCAAGTTTCGTTATTCGCGGGGCAGGTACGCTTTTTTCAGGAGGGAAGGGGGGTCATATAAAGTCTGCGTTTTGTTAAGGGGTGGGTCTAGGGAAGTGGCGTCCACCCTTTAGGGCATCGAGATCCACTTTTTATATACAATTAAGTTAAAGAGAGACTTCTATCTGTGTCTAACATAACATATCATAAAAGGATAAGCGGTCTCAACTAATTTCCAGAACTGAAAATTTTCAAGAAAATATTCATAATGTTAAATTAAAATTTTCGCTTTTCAGTTGTTTGAAATAAAAATGTCCCCAAAAACCTTAACTAATGGTGCCCGAAATACAACACTAATATCTCATAATTTGAAGAGAGAAAGGGGGTAATCTTTCTTTAACTTGCAACACTGTGGAGTAGAATTTATTTGTTTAAAATTCTGCTTTAAATGTTCACCACTTTCTTAATGAAATGAATAAAAATTATAAAAAAATTTAAGTTCCTTTACCGTCCTTTAATTTGTTCTGTAAACTACACTAATAAGAAAGAAAAGGAATTTTATGGAAAGAAAGAATTAAACCAAAGAATAATTAGAATGAATTATTAAGGTAAAATTTAGTCTTCGTTCTAGTAGAGGCTAATAAAAAATAGCCTAAGCCTCTGGTATAAAACTCCTCATTTCCCCCCAAATCATCCGAAGATCGACTTGACAAGCCATGGTGATCGACTGATGGACGACTAAAATGTCGAAAACCCAGGCCGTCCGACTCATCCGAAGACAAAGAGCAACAGTTTGGGCGGCCGGGGACGACTGACTGAAATGTGTGATGTTTTTGCACCTGTAGATTTTAGGAGCTCAAGTACACGTGGGCCAATTCTCTCGATGTAAAAACAAACCCATGAGTGAACGTTACGTACATATTAGATCTACCTATAGTAAAGTAACCATGCCCAATCAAATAAAAAGACTGCAGCGCCCCTAACGGTGAATTTAAAATGTTACGATACGAACTCGACAACTAAGTGAGATTGACGACACAAAGCTATCTACAAAGTTCTAGAACATTTTCTGATTAGCAGAAATTGACAGCAGGAACGAACGAAACGCGTATAAAAAAGGCAATAAATTCCTTTCGAAAAGTTGTGTTGTATCATCAGGGACTGTAACGCAGTGACACCTGCAATGCTTATAAAAGTATGTGGTACTTTTCGTTCTGGTTCTCAAATGTGCATTTTTGTTGACAGATTTTAGCCGAGCTGTACATTATATTCCTGTGCCTGTAAGTGTTATTTATTTTAGCATTCATGAATAATTTGCCGATAATAATATTGTGTGAAATAAATATCTTCTATATTTTATTGTTGGTTCTTACTCATTATAGAATGCTATACAACTTTGTAGCTGGCTTTTATAGTCTATTTGGCTTTGTTGCCGAGTTCCAAATCCTAACTATTTAAATGCTCCGCTGAAGGTGCTACAATCACTTTTTATTCGATTGAGCATGTTGGCTTTTCCATAGATAGACCTCCCGTGTACGCTCATGCACCTTTTTCTACAAAGCTCTTGAGGTACTTCAGAACTTTTCTTGGAAACCTGTATAACTCCATGCATCTCGTCATATAAAGGACTAAAAATCTAGTTTAAAATTAACTGGAGTGCTGCGCAACCCGACTTTCTGATACCAAACGCCAGTTTTAAATAGGTTGTGATTTTATTTTTTATTTTATTTCATTTTGCTTTATTTTATTTATTTTTATTTTTTTTGCAAATTTTGCAAGAATTTTTTTAAAATCTGTATTGCCGGTCCAAATGATCCCAATTACAACATGTTAGAGCATGAAAAGGTCCTTCGATTAATACCAGATTTGGCAATGTACCTTCTCGGGGAGGGGGGGTAACATGTCCCCCGTGGGGTTATGACTTCACTAACGTAAAATTGTATCGCCGCTATTTTTCACTACAATGATTGAAACTATTAAGTTTCCTAATCATTGAGCCATAAATGACCCCATTTATGCATGATTTTGTCCTGCGCTTCAATGTTTAAAAATATAAAATATCGAATAAAATTCGAAAAGTTTTCCTTTGAATTTAAGAAATATTTAATTCAATTCTAGATTTTTCGGTAACGAAACCGGATAGTTTCGTGGAAATCCATAATTATTGGTGGCAGCAATCAACATGTACACAAGAAATCGACCACACCCAAATGGCAGACGGACATCACTCTAAAAGTAATCAAAATGTGTTCAGGAGGTCCTAAAACATATATTGTCATCAAAATCATATTGTCATCAAAAACATATATTGTCATCAAATCTCGAAATAGAAAATGTTCGTAAAAACAATACTTTCTCTATACTGTATTACGAGAAAGTGAAAAGTAAAAATCCCTACACATTCAAGGTGAAGAATAATAAACAACAGTGAACCTAAAGATCTAGAGCTAGCGGTAAAAAGCACACAAGTTAAAAACAAGGATTTTAAGATATCGAGAAAAGAAAATTTTGATGCTTTCAGGAGAACTTTTTTTTTTATTTTTTTTTTTTCGTTTTCAGAATACAAATTTAATTTTTAGAGTTTGTTATGCATTTATGAGCTAAATAAATAATAAATTTTCTTAATTTACATTTTTTACCCCACTGCTTTCCTTACAAAATTTAATAAGTGTTTAAAGTTTTTCTTTTTTTAACATCTTAGAAGCCTATCTGACTTATGTACTTTTCCCACAACAAAGATCATAATTTTTTTAAATCAAATATGTTATAAAAATAATATTGGAAGTTTTGACTTATGTGCTTTTTCCCGCCACCTCTAGATATATTCTCAAATATTATATCACTGCCATTTGCGATAAATTTCGTCTCCTCTTTTTCCCAGACTGCAAAGAAGACAGGAGCAAAATAGCGTATTTTCTGTGCAGAGAGATGACGAGGCCGACGACAGCATTTAACTGAAGATGACGTCGGGGGCAGATGCAGGATCAGCTGATTTCAGATCGGAAGAAGTGCGTCGGAAGTTAGGAGGAAATAAATTTGTTTTTGATGGGAAAACTTTTAAGGATAAGGATCAGAGTTGAAAACTTTGATTGCATTGCAGTAATAGAGGGATTTTTCAGAAAAAGTATGCATTCTGTAAACTTTATCTTGTTCCATATTCGAATATTTATCTCGGTTTTTTTATCCTGATAGTGTTTATAATAAAGTAAGCCAAAGAATATAAAATGTAAAAATATATGAAATATAAAAATGTGGGAAAATCGAGAACTTATTCTGTAACTAGTCATTTCCATCTAGCTAGCCATTACTAGCTATTCATCCTCGATTGCTTTCCATTTGTTATATTCTTTCGCATTATACCCCCTAATTCGAATTTTCAAAACGTCAGATTTTTCTCTTGAATTGGAAGTTTATATTGATCGAATAAAACCAAAGTCAAGATTCTAGCTGGAGTGGAAGTGCTCGATAATTAAGCAAAGCGTCGAGTTTTTTATTATTATTATTCCTTTGCATTGTCGCACCTAATTAAAAAATTTTGAAATATTATACTTTTCCATTGGACTAGACGAATCAAATGAGATCTAAACCGAGATTCTAGCTCGAATTTAAGTGCTCGATAATTTTCAAAAGTGGTTTTGAATGTCTTAAATATATTTTTGCAAAGTCACCCCAAATTCTAATTTTCGAATTTTAGATGAATTTTTTCTGTTAGTCTTGAAGCTGAGACGGATAGAATAACACCAGAACCAAGATTTTAACTATAGTGATTGGGATAATGTCACCCAACCACCCACTTCAACAATAAGGGCTTGCAATCAAGATCCAGTAGCTCAACGGTAGAGCATGGGCTGGTCACTATGAATGTCCGTGGTTCGATTCCCTGTGGTACCCGAACAAATCAATCCTGTTGGTGTCGGAGGTCTGAAAGTGATACAGCGCATATTATTATGATTATTTTCAAACAAAATTGAAAATTGTAAATTTAAAAAAAAAGCATTTGGAAACAAAATTTTTAATATTTAAAAAACAGTTTAAGTAAGCCACACTAATGTAAATGTATGAGGTCCGCATATCCTAAATTTTAAATTTCACGTTTAAAACTATATCTAGCCTGACCTGGCTATATAGTAGTAAAAACTTGAAACTTGAAACATGGACGGGATAATCTAAAATAAATTAGAAAATATCCACACACAAAAACACAAAAACAAAAACCCCACTCCTTCAAAAACTGTACATTTGTATGGGAATAAGTAAGCAAACGGACGATTTTCCCACTTTACGTAGACGATGAATTAAATTTTCGCTCTGCAGATTAGAAGAATATCGGTTACGCTGTAAAATCATAGAAACACAAAGATTTCATGTATAGTGTAACCACATTCTGTCAGTATGCACTGTTTATACATTCAATTTCAAGACGCATTTGTAAAAAGTGCAAAAACAATAGGTAATGCATTTTACACATTCCCTCAGAAAATTGCACAGTGCGAGCAGATGTTATGAATTTCAAGGACAGACTCTGATGGCCCTGTAATTAATATGATTAATGGTAAAAATCTAGAAAGCAGATGTTTGTGGTTTTAGAAAAGCGTGCTGCACATTCTATACACATTTGATACACTAAAAACCTTTGTTTCACCCTTTGTTTTGTAATTGAATAGACATTTGGGTACCCAACTGCGAGACTGGTGGCAGTTCGAATACAGAACACCTGGAAAATTTATACGAGGATTTTATTTTGACGGTGGCATCACTTGATCCTAAAAATCAGAAAAAAAAGTTGTAATAAATAATTTAAAAAAAATAGATTTTCAAACATTCCATTTAGCTTTAGACATGGGGGCCATAGGAGAGAGAAAGGGGCTGGAAGAACTTGCTTCCTCCTGGATTTCCAAGGTCACAAAGGAGGGGGGACTTAAGCTAATCAATGTTGTATGTCTTATCCTTTTTCCCCGCGCTTCTCAATAACTTTACATTAGGAAAACGAATGACAGAAACTCTAGAACTCTAGCATGAACCGTTTTCGAGATATTGCACGTTTTTCAAATATATTTATCAAAAAAATTATATAAAATTAAAAAAAGGTTTAACGGTTTCAAAATATGTTCAATTTTAATATGTAATATTATGCGGTAAATTTTTAACGTTACTCTTGTGGATCTAATTCATTCCATTCAAAAGAGAAGGTACATTGGGTAATAGTTTTGTGTTTTGACGCTCAACAATTGGTCAGTAGTCATTTATATATAAGAAATGCTTACCTCTCCGTCTGTCTGTAACGCTTGGCAATAAATTTGGCGAAATATATCCAACATGGCACTGCTTCGCTTCAGATTGAAGAAAATATCATCGAAATTGTAAAAATGGCGCTTAATTAACTAAAATAATGCCAAATTGATGAATTAATTATTAAAATATCTTAATATATGGACCATGTTGCTTATTGCAGATGTTATCAATAATGACAATTGTCAACTTGGAGTTACGCGAAATATAAATTAATTCAGTACATTGAAATAGTTTTGTGTGTTGTCATCCGGAAAATCGCCAAATGTACGATTCAACGTTAAAAACATTGTGCCCTGGATGCATTATTTTTTCACTGTGAAAGAAGTAAATTAATTTCATTATATAGAGAAAGTCATATACTGGCCACATCAAAATTTTTTAATTAAGTCTACCTAAACCCTCAATTTGGTTCAACTATGTGTGTGATTAAAATTAATTTCCTACTTTTCCATGCGCCACTGTTGTGTAGAGAAGTTCATTGAAATAATTATTATTTTTTTTTTTTTTACATAATTGTCTTTGAAATTGGTTGGTACGATTAATCAAATGTTTATATTGTTACTAAAATTTCTAAAGTTACTTTCTGTAGTTACTAAAAGTTTTCTAATCATATGTAGAATTTCAAGGATTTGCACGCTTTGAACATGCATATTTGAATACGAATTAATCAATCTTTCATTTTGTATGTATATGTGCATGCATGTGCGTATGCATTTTACAACATCTCCCGAACAAATTGAGAGTTGAAATGATTGTAAATGAAAAATGATCAGTAAAAAAACAATAGATAAACAAACTAAAATTAATATTAAAAGTTTGATATATGATGCAAAATTCATAATGGTCTAGCCTTTTCTTAACATTTTGAAATCATGCTCCTGCTATAACAATCAACATATGTTGATTGATTTCGACCTTGTAAAAGCTTATCAGCACCGAATATTTCAGTAACAACAAAAACACTTGTTTTAAATACGACTTTCAGTACCAGAAGAAAAAGTTAACAAGAAAGATCATTCATGCATAAAGCATTGATTATGAAACACTTCCCAATGCAATTTTATTTAAACATATCTAAAATGCGATACATTCAGCGATGACATATTTTAAATTATCACAGTACTACAATAATTTATCATATTTGAAAATTTGAAGCTTAGTAAAAAAAATAAACGTTACTGAAATGACGTCATCGAAATATAAATCGTCTGGCTCTCTATGTAAAAGCTATGAATATTTCATTCATACACTTTTATTCCAGACTCCAGAGTTAAATAATTTTGCGTGAAAAAAAAATCAGCAATTCTTATATAACTCATCTTACAATCATTTGTTTACATTCTGAGTCCATTAAAATTAGGCTTTGTTGTAGAAATAATCACTTTGTTGTAGAAATAATCAAACTTCGATGATCATTTAAACTCAAAAATATTGTAATTGCTTTGGCACAGAATGTAGATGCACAGCAAATACGCAAAATTAAAGCGGTTTTAGAACGGATGCAGCACTAAATGTAAATTTAAAAGAACTTTAAAGATCACGATTTTTACACTGGGAAAAAAAAAGTTGGATGCCATATTTTATTTTGAATTGGTCACGTGATATCTTCATATAATATGGGTGTAATTATTATTTTAATTTTTATTTAAAAATGCTACCGAGCATATTTTGCTGAAATTTTTTTTATATATTTTATGGGATAATGTGAATATTTTCTAAAATTTTCGAAGCAATTTGTGAATTTTAACTTCGCTTTAAAAATGTTTGAAAAATTAGGTCCTATAGGGTTTAATGTAGTTCATTTTTTCAACCCGCGTTCATCCAAAACTAATTTGACAGTATAATTAATTTACATTCTCATATGTCCCACAGACCGTCTCAACAACATACTCAAATTTCATTTTGCTAAAGTCATTTCTTACGGCAGTTATCGTGCGAACGGACAGACAGACAGACAGAATGAACAAAATCATAAAGACTTTTCAACTGTGTTGTAAAGTGTTAAGAACTAGTGTTTCAAATTTTAGCACTTCACTCATGATAAAAATTGAAGAACATTTAAGGAAAAATTAATACATCTATATTGCAACTTAATAAGCATTTTTATCTCTTTAATGAGACAAAGATCTAACTTAAAACTTACTATTTAAAACAGAGAGTAACTATGAAATAAACAATTTTAAAGATATAAAATAATAAGGCATACGTTAGTATCCATCTCGACCCTTAAAAAACAAGTATGTTTGTTTGTTTGTCTTATCAACGCCTGCACTGACTTTCATGAAATTTTGATGCGTATCCCACTTAAAATTTAGGCGTCCTTCTGCCTGTCTGTCTATATGTCCTTTTGGCTGTTATTTTATTCCATTTGTAAGCAAAATATTTACTGCAAACAATTTCTAATCAGAAAATAATTTTTATAAAATCGTACACAGAAAAAATGTCATATATTTTTTTTAATTTCTCTATTCATGTACAACCAACCCTTTTATAGTTAAAATAGATTATTTTTTTATTATATTTTATCAATAAATTTAGTTACAGTGTTTGATTCCATTGTGGTCACTATGAGTTACTTTTCAAATACGAAATTTGGTTATTCTTTTAATCAAACTATTTATAATGAATTGGTTATTAGATATAGCTGTTGAAAATAAAGCAAAATACAGTGATCAGATATGAAATATTGTATTACATACCCAATGCCGGAACAGCTATATTTGGCGCCTGGTATGACATTGTTTTGAGCCGTTTTTCCTTTTCAATGATGTTAAGAAAACCCAATTCCAAATTTTCAGTTTTAGTCTGTTTTGGTAATTTTTTGCATTAATTTTATTGTAAATATCTTAAAATTACATATAATTACACCACGTTTTTCCCCTCATAGCTTATTTACTGTACAACGTAACATTTACTCATTGAACTGTTTTTGCTCAAGGGACCGTATAAAAATTTAAACCCTCAATTTCTGTAAAAACACCATTCACCCACTGGAAAAAAATTATAGGAAATAATTTCGCATTTCATTTTAACAAACTTTTAAAATGGATGTATGTGTCTAAAACCCACTGCCAAAGCTCGAATAAGCGAGGTCTACTATGCTGAAAGACCCAGCATACTTGTCTACACAATATTTATTAAGAAGCATGTAATACTCAGCTGATGCTACTTAGAATTAAACATGGTATTGGTGCTCTTTCGAATAAATTAATATAGTGCTGGTGTTTCCTCAAAGAATTTATTAGCTGGTACTTCCTGGAAGAATTTAATAGCTGGTGCTTCCTGGGAGAATTTAATAGCTGGTGCTTCTTGTAAGGATTTGGCTGGCGCTGCAAAGAATAAGTCAACATAGGGTTGGTTGGTACTCCTTAAATGTAACGTAGAACATAGTGATACCCTTAAAGATTTTAACATAGTGTTAAGGCTCCCTGGAATAAATTAATGCAATATTGGTGCTCACCTAGAAAAATTTAACATAGTGCCGGAGCTCTCTGGAAGAATTAAGTATATTTCAGATGCTCTTTGAAATAATTTAACACAATTCTGATCTCTGTTGGAAGAATTTAACATAGTAATGGCTCTCCCTGAGATAATTTGCCATAGTGCTGATGCTCTCTCGAAGAATTGGACATAATGGTAGAGTTCTCTAGAATAAATTAACATTGTATTGGTGCTTCCTGGAATTATGTAACATAGAGCAGTAGAACAAAACGCTGCTGCTCCCTAGAATAATTTATCACAGTTCTTGTGTTCCATGGAAGAATTCAGCATAATGCTGGTGCTCTCTGGAAAAATTTAATATAGTGTAGGTGCTCTCTGAAAAAATTTAGCATAGTGCTTGTGCTCCATCGATGGCTTTAGTATAGTGATGGTACTCCATGGAAAAATTTAATGTTTTTCTGATGCTAATTAATAACAGAAAGTGGCGAACTCCTGGTACAAGTAATTAAAATATATAGAAATGCAAAAGGAATATATATACTGGGTGTATATAAACTATTTTGACAAAATATGAGGGCTGATAGTATCCATCAAGACGAACAATATTTACAATGGAACATAGAGTCACAATCCTCTCTAAGTGTCAGAAAAGCGTAAAGTTAAAGTTGAACTTACAACAGTGAAAATAAGGAGAATTAACGCAATCATAAGTAGCATAATCCTATTTATTTACATAAAAAAAAGACTCAAAGTAGATGCTCAAAGTGACAGCCAAGGGTGCCGTTGCACAATTCACACCGGAGAATGAAAGACTGGCGAACTCTCTTGAAGGCACCTGGTGTCGTGTTTATCTTGTCCGCTGCAACAACAATTCTCGCGACGAGATTTTCTACGGGCGTCTCGTACGCCAATGATTTTATGTGCCCCCAGAAGAAGAAGTCCAGTGGGTTGAAGTCCGGTGAGCGTGGAGGCCAAGCCACAGGTTCACTATGTCCAATCCATCGTCCGGGATATGTGGCATTCAAGAAGTGTCGGATGACTAGAAGTGACTGTGATGTTCTAGAGATGTGATAGTTCTTCGGCACGACAGCTATGTCGTCCGAAGTGGCGACCTGTGCTTGTTGGACGTGTTTCGAAGTTACTCTTTTTTGGCACTCAGAGTGAAATGCGACCCTAGGTTCCATACTAAATATTGTTCGTCTTGATGAGTACTATCACCCCTCTTATTTTGTCGAAACAGTTTATATATACCCTGTATATATATATATACACACACACACACACATATATATATATATATATATATATATATATATATATATATATGTATATATAAAATTGAAGAATTTTATTTTTCTTGTATTATATGCATCAGAGATTGATCATTTATTTAAATGTTCTGTTTAGAAAATATGAAAATAAGATGGTCTGAAGTGATTATTTGATATCAATAGCAACTATACGACAAGCTTGTGAAGATGATAAAGAGAACATTATAAATAAAACATTATAAATAAAACAGGTACTAAATTGGTGTAAAATACCCCCTTTTCCCTGTTCTATATATAAGTTAAGGAATTGAAAAAGAATGACATGTGGTAAAAATTGGTGAATATAATCCCTTAACTACACCCTTAGATTAAATTTTTGTTTGTGTTATAAATCATATATGTAATACAGGTATTTAAGGTACTAATCCCCTTGTTCCCTGCATAAACATACCTGGTGTAAAGCAGGAATAATGTATAAGATGAAAAGTTGCAAAATAGAAAAATTCTTTTGCACGTGGAGTTATGCCTTTCTGGTTCCCCAAAAATTTTTTTGAAAATAAATAAATTGAAAAAGTGAAATATTTCCGAAACCATGTACGTTATCAAGGACTATACCAGGTTCGTCAATGCTGACTCTACGTTTCTGTGTTTACTGTAAATTGTATTACAGAAATAATGCACATGGCCCGACGTAGAAGAAAGCAGAAAATGGATCAGATATAAATATACAAATAATCAAATATACCAGCGTATGGCTGTGTATTTATGAGAATACAATGTTATGCATAAGATGAAAAAGAATAATAATAATAATAATAATAATAATAAAATAACATAAATTGAATTTACCTCATGTGCTTCTAACATTGTAGAGTAAGTGATACTGACTAAGCTTTTTACAACTCAAAACAGGTTAATATATATACAGGGTGTCCCAGTGCTATCGATGCCCATTGGCTATTTCCTAAACCGTTAGTCACAGAGATATACTTCCAATTGCAACAATATTTTAAATTTTAAAATCTATTATCTTAGAAGCAGTTTAAATCAATACATGCATTTCTGAAAGAAATACGAAATATAAATTTTTGTACTGTCCCCCGGTCCTACCAATTATATTTAGGAAAGTCATCCTCATACAGTTTCATGCAAAATAAAAAAAAATCTTCCATTTACGACCAAAATTCACCGAGTTATGAAGCATTAAACGTTATGACTTAAGTCGCTTTTTCGCGCATAAAAATGTCCCATTTCAGGCAACCAACCGTATTGACCATTTTTTAGTACAAAAAGTGCTCAACTTTAAACAGCTATAAGTCGGTCAATTTTGGTCGTAAAAGGATGATTTTTTTTTTGCATAAAATTGTATGAGGATGATTTTCCTAAATATAATTGGTAGGACCGGGTGACTGTATAAAAATTTATATTTCGTATTTCTTTCATAAATGCATTTATTGATTTAAACTGTGTCTAAGATAATAGATTTTAAACTTCAAAACATTTTTGCAATTGGAAGTATATCTCTGTGACTAACGGTTGAGGAAATAGCCATTGGGAACCGATAGCACTGGACACCCTGAATATATATATATATATATATATATATATATATATATATATATAGTGGACTTTCCTTAAGACGGCACCCGTTTAAGAAGGATTTCTCGTTTTTACGTACAAATACGGATTCCCCGGTTAAGGTCTGCAGATGTTGCATGTTATAAACATCGCTTAATGCGTTCGTTTATTTGTTGAGATAGACAAATGTTATTTAATTTTTAAATCATTACAAGATGTTCCAGAACATTAACAATTTACTAAAATTGAGAATGGCATAAAAAGAAGATTGCTTACCCAAATGAAACAAATGAAGATTACTTCATTTTAAAAATAGCAATACATACTACAAGCTTCATTTTAAAAATAGCAATACATACTAATTGCACATTTTCAACACTTATTTTTCATTTATTCATATATAATCGAATACGAAATAGCGTTCTTAATTGATCTCTTGGATTAAAAACAAAATCGTGCACAGTCTACGAACCTACCCTCGATATTTCGAACTTGGAATACATATACTTTAAAAATAGCAGCACAACTACATTTTGTTTATACTTTGAATGTTAATATTTTTAAATTTTTACCTCACTATACATATTAAAATTTCTTGATTTAAATGCTCTTGCTCTTTTGTTTTAAGGGGTTTTTTTTCCTACGTACCTAATATGTTACATAAGTTTCGTATCCAATTTACTATTTCATTACTGTTTTACATCAGATTTATGGACTCCTGTTATAATGGACTCTCGCTAATACGTGCAATAAATGTTGGCCCTTGACTGTCCATCTTAACGAGAGATCACTGTATATATATATATATAAATATATATATATATATTAATCCATCTTTCTCTTATATATAAAAGAGAAAGATGGAAAATATATATATATATATATATATATGTGTGTGTGTATTAAAAACATTCTGAATATTATATATAATAGAAAATATTTTTATTGTATTGCATTCTTTAACTTTTCCTGAAAATTTTGCTTTAAAGATATGTATATTTTCCTAAAAGCCTGTCTAAGCTCATATAATCTTTAAATTGATTTCCAGAAACATGCTTAAACTATATTTTTCAATTTTAAATTTGTTTTACATGCATCTAATTGCACATTTTCAACACTTATTTTTCATTTATTCATATATAATCGAATACGAAATAGCTTTCTTAATTGATCTCTTGGATTAAAAACAAAATCGTGCACAGTCAACGAACCTACCCTCGATATTTCGAACTTGGACTCTCCTTCCCAGTGTTTTGGAAGCATCAAGCAACGTCTCGAGCTCGTCTGTACACACAGACACACACACACTCTGTTACTATAGCAACGGAAGAGCAAGAGCTCGTTGCTATGGAGAAACGGGGAAAGATCTTTCATCTTGCTGTTCCTCCTCGGGATTGGGAAATGTGATGTCTTGGTAGTTTACTGCCATCTAGTGAAAAAAATATGTACTAAAGTGGAGTTTATAAACAGAGAGATTATTTTTAGATTTTAGTTTAGAAATTTCGTATTTAAGTAAATGCAAATAGATTTATTAAAAATGTTTCGAATGCATTATTAATTAAAAATATTTTTACTCCGCTTAAGAAGTTGCAAGGTTTTAAATCGTTCAAAAAAATGTGTAAAATTGTGCGTCTTTAAATTATTTAAATAAAAGTAATATTTACCGTAAAGGTTTGAAGAACAAAATAAAAACTGCATAAAATTAAAATCGTAGTACTTTTCAAAATTCAATTGAGTTGTATACTGGACATTGCTTGCATTATTTAATGTCGTTTAACGTGCTTAATAGTATCAGTACATGATTTAATGGCATTTATAAAGATAGAAGCATTTAAACCTGTCAAAGATAGGCAACCTAACACGCGTAAAAAATGAAATTGCAATATTTTTAATACAATTTTCAATAATGTATGGTGCTAAGCTTCGAAAATAGTCAAATTGCTAATCGAAAATTTGCTCACTTAGATTCAGGTAGTTGCTTTAAGTGAGTCCCAAAATTCTATGCGGAAATTTTCAGAAATCTATATAAGTCACTGAGAACTTCTGAAGAGACTGGTAAGACGAAAACATGTTAGATAATTATATTAACAGCATTTGGAATTTATATATATATATATATATATATATATATATATATATATATATATGTGTGTGTGTGTGTGTGTATAAATTCGCCCACACTGGGGTCTGAAAAATTTCTGTAAAATAAAACTTAATTAGATACACCATATAGGGATTGAGAAAAGTATTTATCAACAAACAAAATACAAAAAAGCGCTTTCTTCGTCAAAATTAATGAGACAGTACACCTGTACTAACAAAGGACGGGACAGACAAATGCTTTCTTGCCTTTCGTGGTACTGGTGCTTTGTCTCATTTATCCTAACGTAGAATGGCACTGCATTTGAAACCGTCTGATGTCCTAACGTAGAAGGGCATTCATTGCATTTGATACCGTTTGATATCCTAAGGTAGAAGGGCATTGCATTGAAACCATCTAAAATCCTAAAGTAGAAGGGCATTGCTTTGAAACCGTCTGATATCCTAAAGTAGAAAAGCATTGCATTGAAACCGTCTGATATCCTAACGTAAAAGGGCATTACATTTGAAACATTACATCTGATATCCTTTTCAACTCTTAATTCGATTTGACACAGAATTCGGAAAAATATCTATATAATAAAAGGCAATGTCTGTGTGTGTGTCTTATACGCTATAGGCTCAGCGACCGCGCGTCACAGAGCTACGAAATTTGGCAATCGGAGATCCGGGGGGTGGGAAGGTGACACGTGAAAGCCGATTTTTAAAATTTGAATTTTTTTGTTGTTGTTGTTATTTAATGTTTTATGCGATTTCGACCGTTTTTTCCCCTTTTCCCCCTTTTTCTCCACCATCCAGACGTCGTAGAAAAAAAAATCACAGGACCGGAAAGAGCAGACAATTGCGAGTAAAAATCTATCAATTTCAAATCTCCGGGACAAATTCTAATATTTTTTAAATATTTTAAAACAACTTTTCGGCTCAAATATACGAACTTTCGGTTCTAAATCCTCGGGGCGGGAAAAGTACCGATAATTTCGACTAATAATAGATACAGAAAGCTCAAGGAAATTTTTAGAAAGCTCAAGGATCAGGCTTTCTTACAAGCCCAATCTGGCCAAGAAAAAATGAAAAGTAGCCTCACGATCCGGATTTTAAGGAAGTAATGATTTTCAATTTCTCGAACAAACCGCGAAAGCAGGGATCGATTTTTCACCCACATGAGGGCGCAGACGCACGATATCTTCGCGCGTACACAGGCATTACAGAACAGACCCGGGACGATTCGCCCCTCAGCGTTATTTTTTTTTAATTTGAATTAGTTTTTTAGTTATCTAATATTTCAGCACGATTTTTACACAAATGCGTTTCTCAGCAGCCGAAAATATTATTTCAGAATTCCCATCTTCATATCATCGGAAAGATCGAAAAATCTACTTTCAAACAAATTTTGAACAAAATCCACATGATGAAGAGTCGAACTTCCGTAATTTTTTTAAAAGTATATACTTTTTGCGCGTTGAAGACTGAATCTCCCTATATTAGACACCCTGTATCTATATAATAAAAGGCAATGTCTGTCTGCCTGTGTGTCTTATACACTATAGGCTCAGTGACCGGGTGTCGCAGAGCTACGAAATTTGGCAATCGAAGACCCGGGGAGGGGGGAGGTGAAACGTGAAAACCGTTTTTTAAAGTTTGAATTATTTTTTTTTTTGTTATTTAATATTTTATGCGATTTCAACCATTTTGTCCCCCTTTTTTTTCCACTATCCAGACGTCGTAGAAAAAAAAAACAAATCACACGACCGGAAAGAGCAGACAATTGCGAGTAAAAATATATCAATTTCAAATCTCAGGAACAATTTCTGATATTTTTTAAAGATTTTAAAACAAAAGTCACTTTCGGTTCAAATAAATGAACTTTCGTTTTTAAATCCTCGCGTCGGGAAAAGTACCGATAATTTCGACGAATAATTTACATTTTTAGAAAGCTCGAAGATCAGGCTTTCTTACAAGCCCAATCTGGTCGAGAAATAATAAAAAGTAGCCGCACGATCCGGATTTTAAGGAAGTAATGAATTTCAATTTCTCGGCCAAACAGCGAAAGAAGCGATCGATTTTTCCGATCATCCACATGTGCGCGCAGACGCACGGCATTTCTATGGTGGAGGGGAGGTGGGCGAAGTTCTGACGTCACGGTTCTGACGAGGTTCTGACGTCACGGTTCTGACGAGGTTCTGACGACACGGTTCTGACTAAGGCTCCTGTATATACGAGCTGACTCATCAAGCATATTGATGCCCACCATAGCTGGTAGCGCTATTCATTAGCATTAGCTCTATTCGTATTTTCACTTTAGGAAGTATTATTGAAATAATTATGGGTGGTTGTTCTGCACCGAACTGCTCTAATCATTCTAGAAACGGTTTTAGACTATTTCGCTTTCCTAGAAACGAAGAAAGAAGAAAACAATGGCTAATAAATAGTCGGCGCGATAATTGGATACCCGGTAATGGATCATACTTATGTGAGGTAAGTTCTGCAATATTCTAATTGAAACTTCTTTTTTCATATAAAGTATTTATTTTAAACACTTATTTTATAATTTCTGTAACTGTAGTATGGATTATTAATGATTTTTATTTGTTAAAGTCTTATCTTAGTACACGTAGTTTGTAATGTAAACATCATCTGGAATGCATTATACGCGCTTCCAAACCTAGAAAAAATAGCTTCAAATTATATATATATATTAAAGATTTATTCCTCTTACACAAATATCTTTCAAGTTTTATACACTTTGTTGTATTTTTAGATCGTAATGAATCACAAAATTGGTGAATCCTACTATCAACAAACTGTCGCCAAGTGGAAAACTTGCCATGCTATAGTAATTATGCAAACATAAGCTAAAATGGTAAATAAATCGAAATACGTTTATCATATAAGCTACTTAATGATTAGCTATTATTTTTTCGAAAAACTGATAAAAAATTATGTTCAAATGACACGAAATTACTTTTAAATGGCACCGATTATTTTATCGCCAAGTCGATGTTTGGCGCCAATCATTTGATGTAAACATTGGCGTTCTGTCATTCCGTTTATAGGATTTTCCCAATAAGATACTTAAATTCTTTCGTATTAGGCATAAATATATCGTTTGTAATACAGATTTATAAAATTTATTATTATTACAAAGATTTTAAATGTTATATTTATATAATCTGTACATACACAAGTTTATACCAAAATTGCCTCTCTTTAAATTTTCAGGTCAAAGGTGTCAGATAAAATAACCCTACAATTACTTTTCTTTTTGCTCTTTTTACAATGGCAGTGTACCTCCAGTGCTCCTCCCCCTCCCCTCCACAAAATTATCAATTCTGTTTTAGTTTCCACCAGAACTTCAGTATTTTAGCAAAAACAGGGGAAATTGGAAATCCTTCACCTGGATGTGGTTACAATTCTGAAATTTTAAATGTATTGCACTGTTTTCAATAAAAATGTGTGTTGTGCAGTAGCATATCATTTGTTGGGTGGGACTACAGAAAAATATTTTTACATTCTGTGGTAACCGATATCTCATAAATGGAAAGTAGAAATTAATTGAACTTTTCATAACTTATCGGATTACACTTATTGGTACTAATGCGTATTGGATGTATAGTTTTGGCAGTATTATCTGCTAGGATGTTTCTATGTGGTCAGCGATTTTTCATGAATGAATCGAGGAAACTGGTGGAAATTTTTTTATCATATCTATAGTAATAAAGATCAAAAGCCTGTTGATTTCAAATTTCATTGGATTTATAGTTCTGGCAATATACACTAATGGTGTTTTACCTTTGATCAGTGATATCTCACGAATAAATGATTGAGATAGGTTAAAATACATACACTGTTTTCAATAAAAATATGTGTTGTGCAGTAGCATATCATTTGTTGGGTGGGACTACAGAAAAATATTTTTACATTCTGTAGTAACCGATAGGCTTATAAATGGAAATTAGAAATTAATTGAACTTTTCATATCTTATTGGATTACGCTTATCGGTACTAATGCTTATTGGATGTATAGTTTTGGCAATATTATCTGCTAGATTTTTTTATGTGGTCAGTGATTTTTCATGAATGAATCGAGAAAACTGTTTGAAATTTTTTAATCATATCTATAGTAATAAAGATCAAAAGCTTGTTAATTTCAAATTTCATTGGATTTATAGTTCTGGCAATATACACTAATGGTGTTTCACCATTGATCAGCGATATCTCACGAATAAATGATTGAGATAGGTTAAAATACATACACTGTTTACAATCCGGCCGTCCAAATAGATACTCAAGTCCTCATCCTCCGACTCATCCAACTCCTCATAGGATGAGTCGGACGGTCTGGGTCTTCTACACTGTTTACAATAAAAATGTGTGTTGTACAATAGCATATCATTTGTTGGGTGGGACTACATAAAAGCATTTTTACATTCTGTAGTAACCGATATCTCATAAATGGAAATTAGAAATGAATTGAACTTTCATATCTTATTAGATTACGCTTATTGGTACTAATGCTTATTGGATGTATTCTCTACATTTTGAATAACTTTTTCAAAATAGTTTTATTTTAATGTTTTTTTAGTAACATGTATGAATGTTTGCCTCACATATTTAAAAGTTTAACTACTTTGTATCTAAAGAGGAAAATACCCTAATAACCTAAATAATAAATAATAACCTACTGAGCTCGGCTTTTTTTTTCATCAAAGATTTTCAACAGTTTCCATTTGCAGTATTGTATTAGTAATTGAGATTTCTGTTTCTTAATTCTTATTTTAAGCATTTAGAAAAAATAATTATTATAAGTGTAACATGCCTTACTTTTTTTTTCTAGGTTCATTTTGAGGAAAGTCAATTTGAATGTAAGAGAGTGGACATGAAAAAATTGTTGAAAGCTACAGCAGTGCCAACATTGTTCAGTATTCCCATTCCTCCTAAGTTAATTGCAAATCGCCGTATTAAAGACATTGGCTTACCTAAATTAAAATCGGCTGTAAGTATGACTAATTAAATTCATAAATAGAACCTTTATTTTATATTTCTTCTCATGATAGTAAATTAGCATGGGGTAATGCATACATGTAGTTACGTATTTAAACTGTATTTAGACCAAATTTGCGGGAGTGAAAAAAATTGTTTGTTTGCCAAATTGCCTGTAAATTAAAAGTTGAGCATAAAAAACTTGAAAAGTCAATTTCTTAGGTCAACTACTTGTATCATGTACAGAAGTCTTACCATTTCTAATTTATCAGTTATAAATACAGTATTGTTTTTGATCCAATATTTTGACCTTTAGATTTTGATACAATTATATATATTGATCGTAAATTATTTGGATACAGGCTGTCTCCTCTGATGCTTCACCACTGATCTTGGTCAGAGTGCTGCATAATTTGAACAGTAAACATTGTCTAGTTTCTTCAAAGTTCATTAAAAGATATATTTAATTTAAATTACAACTTTTAAAATTTTAATATTGTTACTTATAGGCTTACTTTGAAGAATCACAATTTGAAAACCAGTGTATGGATGAGAGAAAGAATCTGCAAACTGCAATTCCAACTCTTACTGATGTGCCTAACCTATCTCCTTTATTAAGTGATAAAAGAAAAAAGGGAATTGGAAATCCCAAGCCAGGCTCTTCGTTAGAAAAAATAGAACATGAAAAGGTAATTAATATGTTTCCATTTTATTGAATTGCAAAATTACTTGCTATGTCATGTGGTTTCATTGCATGTGCAATTCATGTGGCCCTACCATGGCTGATACTACTATGGGACGTATGCATGCGCAATATCCTAATTGCTCATATGTTATATGTATATTTATGTTACATTTTTTATACAATGATTACCGATAAATTTTACTGCAATTAATTTTTTTGAAAGAAATGGTGAAAGCATTATGCAATGTTATTATATTTATATGGTACTAGCCAATATTTTTTATTTTTACGAGTAAACTTTGGGCTGAAATTTCTTACCCTGACCACAATAATACAAAAGTACTATAAATGCTTTTGCCGTATAATTTAACTTTTAGATAAATTCCCTAACTTTCTTTCATTAAACTCTGGTTCTTGATCTTTTGTTCAATGATAGAATTTTTTTTTTTAGGAAAATGTGTCATCGGCTGATTTGTTGAAGAGAATTGAAGCTCTCGAAAAGGAGAATATTTTGCTAAAACAACAGATGCAAGAAAAGGAAAATAAAATGTCTTCTTTCTTATCTGATGAGCAAATAGCTTCTCTTACTGTAGACAGATTAAACTGGACAAATGATGCAGTCATTAAAGGGTTAAAACTTAGGTTCGCCTTAGGTAAACATGGTTATAATTACCTAAGATCGACTGGGTACCCAGCACCATCATATAGTACCCTCAACCGCCGTGTACAAAACATACAGCTTAACTTTGGCATCTTGCATACGCTTTTTTCCCTGTTAAAAACAAAGGTTGAAAACATGGACATGTTGGATAAAAACTGCTGCATTTTAGTAGACGAAATGGAAATTGCTTCCTATCAGGACTTTGATGCATCATCAAAATCCTTCATAGGAAACACAACTTTAGGGCAACCAGGAATTGCCAAACATTTGACCGTAGTTATGCTTCGTGGACTTAAATTTCAGTGGAAGCAAGTTGTGGCCTGTGAACTTACCAATCAATCTACATCAGGCCCTGACATGAAAAGACTGTTGCACCAAACTGTTGATGCAGCACGAGAAATTGGACTTAAAGTACGAGCAAGCACTTCAGACATGGGCAGTAACAACAAAGCTATGTGGTGCTCGTTGGGAGTTTGTGTGTCAAGACAAGAAAGAGACACGTCTTACAAAATTGGGACTTCAGATATAACAATTCATTCTTTTGCAGATGTCCCACATTTATTAAAAAATATGAGAAATGCTTTTTTATCTAACATTTTTATTTTGCCTCAAACCATCTGCAATGAGAATGACTTGCCATCATGCACTATTACGTCAGACTATTTAAAGCATTTATGGATATCAGAAATTGAAACGGAAACAGCACTGCGATCCTTGCAGCACTTAAACAGGATTCATCTGTTTCCTACTCATTTTTCTAAAATGAATGTTGCCACTGCAGTACAACTGTTTTCTCTCAAAACAGCTGCTGCTATAGAGAAATCTGTTAGCTTGCGCCAGCTTCCGAAAGAAGCTTTACCATCAACATGGTGGATACGAATGATTTCAAAATGGTTTAGTATTATGTCAGCTAGACATCCAAAATGTGGTATAACCATAAGAAATAAAACCAAAAAATTTGAGTTTCTGCAATCATTTGTTGATATTATGCAAGTCATCAAACTGGGAAATGGTTGGAAACCATTGCAAACTGGCATGATTATGTCTACCATAAGCCTAATGAATATAACAAGTGAATTATTTTCTGATGGATTCACCTTTTTCCTTCCTGGTAGACTAACACAAGATGCATTAGAAAATGTTTTCTCCCAGATAAGACGAAAATCTGCTACGAAGCCAACAGCCCTTCAAGCAAAGCGAGCTTTAAAATTAATTTGCATGTCACAATTTATATCTGATGTAAATAATTCAAATTATGCATCTGATAGCGATTATCATCTCTTTGATTCTTTAGATGTATCATTTTCTTTGAAAGATATACCAACTACTTCACAAGGATATAACAATGTAGCAATGAGCGAACCTTCTACTTCTCGGCAAGTTTCAAGTCACACTTTGCCACCAGCAGTTCTAGAAAACGATATATATTTTATTGCAGGTGCAACATTAAATGCTATTTTAAATAAGAAAAATATATGTAAAATTTGTCTTGAGACCCTCAAAGCTTCAGAAGATTCCACTGAACTATCAGTGCCCAGGTACCGTACATTGTTGGTGGAATATTGTGATATGGGTGGACTTCAAAAACCTAAATCAGGATTATACAGAATTTGTCGGGAAGCAGAACGTGTTTTTCAAGATAACAAAGATAAGTTTCTTTTACAAGAACTTCCTATTACGGATCTTCTTGTACAAAGTGTAAAAGAAAAATGTGTAAATGTAATTTTGCCTACATGTTGTAATGTAAAAGAAGCAGTTATAAATCATTATTTAATTGTGAGATGTAAAGGGCTGAAAAGTCATGCCATTAACAGAAAAGCACACAATACTTATTTTAGCTCTGCTTCTGCTAACAAAAAACAAAAAATTAATTAGTGTTAACTACGAAAATAAATTCTGAATGCTTCATGGTAAATGCATTTTTTGACTGACTTGGGAAACAATTATAAAACACTGAAAAATGCCTATAATAAAAAAAAACTTTGGCAATATTTAAAACAAGGTTGAAAAAATGAGTGGCAATAAATGTTTAAAATATTCAGAAAATGAATAAATGAAAGATCAAAATTTTAAAAACTTCTAAGAAATGGAAAAGATGGGGATACTGACAGTGAATTTTCTGAAACGCATCTATACTGTAAACTAGCAAGCCGCTGGTAAATATAAATTTGAATCAGAAGAGACCAAAGAGATTATATTAGTAATAGTATCTTAATTTTTATTTTATAATATTTCATGTATATAAAATCGCTTTGGAAGAGATGGTTCGTAAAGATGGTATTTTCTCGTACGCATGTTTCTTCAAATTCTTTTTTAAATACAGTGGATCTTTTAGATTCCACAAAAATGATTTTTCACGTATTGATTCAATTAACTCCATTTCCATCTCACATGACTACTTTTTTTCGACTTCGAGACGACTTCCATTGATATCCACCTTTATGACACAGAAATATTAAATACTTAACAAAATTCTAAATCTAAACTAAAATAATACTTCACGCTGCCTGGTTATTATATCAATATAATCTATCTGTTATTATATTCTATCTGTTCGCGCTCCACAGATTCAAACTTGCATGAGGATTTCACGCCAAACCAGAATGTAGTAGAATCTGCGCCAACACACGTGATTCCTTCGCTACTCATCTGTGATTGGCTGGTTGGTAAAAAATTGTCCCAAATGAACAACTTTTTCTATACCGGTCAGATAAAGTTGTCCCAATTTTTTTACCTTATTTCACACGAGTTTTCCCCCAACTCGACGTAAAAATTGTTCGAAAAGTTGGTTGTCCAGAAAAGTTGTTGAATGTGATAGGGCCTTTAGGACAGTTTTCCTTGTTAACGCATATAGTAATGTCTTGCACCTAACTGAAGTACTCGCCAGCTCAAGGTATGGAGAGAAGGATAGATTTGTTGTTTGACTTATGTCTACCATATAATAAACCTGTAAATAAGTATGATTATATATCTGTAAATTTTTTAATTATTATATAAAATATTTAAACACAATTTTGCATAACTTTAAACAAGTTGAAAAAAAAAATCACACTTTTTTCAGTTGTCAACAATTGACCTCATCATGAACCTACCAGCAAGTGACTGACTGCTTTGAGCCCAGGCATTGTTTAAAATGGGTTTTATTCCTTCACTTTAATTAATGTTCCTTAATGTTTTCTATAAATAAGAAGTGTATTAGCACTTGCATGACACATGAATATTTATTTAAGGTAGGGTTGTTAAGCACCATTGCCACACAGATTAGGAAATAACTTATGAATAACCATCATTGTTCTTTTATGAACCCCTTATAAATATCCCCCCCCCCATATTATAAAAATTTATGTTTGTATATATAAAATGATGCATAAGTAATTAAGTATTTCTATCTACTTTTCTGTTCTTAAGTAAGCAGCCTAAATTATGAGGATTCTAACTATTATCTTCAATTTGTGCAGTTAAAAAAATATATTTTAAAGTAAGAGATATGTAATTATAAAATTTTCTGTATATTTGCAATTTTGTTTTATTAAGTATTTATATGCTTTGAATTTAAGTTTTGAAATAGATAAATTATCTGTATCTTTTTTACATTTTACATGTGGGCCACATTATGCAATGCATTCTTTAGCTAAAATTTATAATTGTTCCCTTTTGTATGTAATATGCCCCTTTCGTATGCAATGTGCCCCTTTTTTTAAAGATGGGGGGAGGGGAGGTCAAAATAGAGTACAAAATTATGACCACTAACTCTTGCAAAGGTTATTGAGTTGTTTCCAGGAAAAGATAACTTTAATCACCTTGTTCGAATAAAAACAGCAAAAAGGGATACCTACTCCAACCTCTACAATGATTATATTCTTTCAAAATCCATAGTAAGGATAGAGTACAACCTTTATTACAATCTTTTGGAAGCATTTGTCCAAAGCTTTTGGAGGTTGAAATTTTCATAGTGAAACCTGATGAGAAATATGAGTTCTTGTCTGATGAAGAGGACAAAATGTTACCTTTAAAACCCATAGTGGATGCATAGTGCGACCAGCAAATAAACTTGATCTCTGAAACTGACTAAATGTAGATTGTAAATGTAACACTTGATGTATAACTTCTTTGAAAAGTTACCACACTTCAAAGATGGGAGAATGTTGGAAAACCCGTAACCGTAATGGGGTGGTTTTTATGAAAGTGGCAACAGATTTCGCAGTTTACCTTTTGATATGAAAAAGGTAGCTCGAAAGGATTGTATCGTGATGTCCATTGATTGTATATAATCTTAATAAATCTGTTAGTTTTAAGATTTGATTGGCGTTATTTATAGGTGAGATGCTTTCATAAACCTTAAGCCCCATAGCTTGTTGAACAATCTTTATGATAATTAACCCTCAAGTAATCAAATTATGTTGGACATCCAGAATTGGGAAGATGCTGTTTGTGTGTTATGTTAAAGAAAATAGGTACTTTGCAGATTAATTAAAAACTTCAAAGCTCTAATTTTGATTTTGAAATTAGAATATTGATATTTTTGAAATATTTAACATGATGAGAAAAATTCTGTACTATTTTTTAATTGTATGAAATAACCAGAAAATAATTTATATTTGTACACAACAAAAATTGCTATAGTTAAAAGTACTGTTGGATATTTCTGTAAATATTTAATCTGTTTTAAGGAAAGCAAATTTTCCATTGTTTACATCTAAGTTTTATATTTTAGTTTGATTTCAATTTGATTTTCTTTAAAAATAATTTTTGATGGACCATATTGGATGTTGAACAATATAAAGAATATTTCCATATATTAGTGAGTGTATAATTCTTATTAGTTGTCGGAGTTTGATAAAGACATGCAAAGAAATGATTTGATTGGTCCTGAAGTGCCCCCGCCCTGTTTATTTGTTTAATACTATAAAATAACAAACTTCATTAACATTACACTTTAAACATAATTAATTAGCTACTTGGAGCCTCATGTTCCTCATTTTAATATCTGTACAATAAATTTACTGGGTATTTGAAACTAATCTGTTCTGAATTATTTTTCTTTTTCAGTTATATTTGAAATAATGTTTATATGTGAATGTTTTAATTGAAATGTACATTTAAAAAATACAGAGTTGCAAAAATGCCACCTAAAATTAAAAGGAAGGTATGTGTTTTTAGTGCAGTTTATCTCCATTGGATATGTCAGATATAGATTTGTTTATTAATAATTTTGTATCTTAAAAAGGATTTTACTGTAATTAATGTAACCAGTAAAAGTAAAATAAATTTGTTTTTGCAAAGTGGTTTTTGTCATTTCCTATTTTTCCAATACAATTTTTCAAGTTTGAGTGCTTGCAGGGTTATGTTGATTATCAAGTAAGCACATTTTTTTTTTGCTACATTTTTGTATTTTCTCACCTTAATAGTGATTTATTTAGCCAATTTCAATAAATCAGTTGTCATAGTATGTCCATGATGCTCTTGATAAAAACTGCATGAAATATCAATTTTTTAATGACTTATTTATACAATTCAGTTTTTTTATTCGGAAAAAGCTATATTTTGTCTACTAAAGAAAAACCAGCTTTTTCAAAGTGGTTTAAACATAAATAAGACTTTTTTTTTTTTTTTTTTAACTTTGGTAAAATCTATCAATCATAATAAAATATTGTTTAAATAACCTATTTACATGATACTATATTAGTATTTAGCTATAAGCATGTATCAGTTAGTTCAATAAAACCTAAGATACAGTTTTATGAGAAAGAAAAAAAAACATAAAACAAATTGGTTGCTTATAAAAACATAATTTTATTACTTAAATTTTGGAAGGAACTTTATAAAAATTTCATTAAAATGTTTTAGTAAAATTGCAATATAAGAAAGTATTTTCATGGTACCTTAGATCTTTCTTTAAGTTTTGACTGAATATTGGACTTGTCTCCTTGGGGTGTGTATTATTCAGTGATGAAAGTAAATTACTTTGTAACAAAAAATAATTAACGGTACACAAAGTAATATACATAAGTACATACAGAAAAGTAATTTTTCAAAAACTTTTCATGTAATTTAAATAATATTGCATATTTTCAGGTAAAATTCTAATTTGTTTGCAATTTGAATATTAATTAGTTTAAGATTATAAATATTTTGAGAAATAATAGCTGTTTGAAGTATAGCATGAAAAGTTTATTTTATTTTTTTTATTCAGTGTGCTGATCGATCTCCTGTAAATTTGAAGTAAGTAAAATATAGAATATAAAGTCTTATGACTATTTATAAAACTTTATATGCATGCTTTCTTTAAAGAAGTATTATAAAAATTAGGTGACTGCAATTGTTTCAATGGAATTAAAACTCTCTCGAAACAATTGCAGTCACCTGATTTTTACATGCATGTTTTCTTCAAGGAAGAATAAGAAAGTTTTACTTATTGAGGCAACTATTGTTCACTGGAGTTGACAATAATCAATATTTACATCAAAATGAACACCTATAATTTGACTAAATGTCATGAAGTTTATTTCAAAGAATATTTCATGCTTTGCTACTGTATAGAAAAGTATTAACAAAATAAAATAGAAAAACGATAAAAATAAATATGTCCTATTTATTTTTCTGATTTTATAAAATTTGTTGGAGAGATGTCATTGAAGACCACATGAAACAATTTATGGTGCCTGACTTCTAAAAAGGCTTTGAATTAGCAATATAGGGTTATAATTAAGAAAACTAACAATGGATCACACTACTGTGGGCAATCTTTAATAAATCTTTGGGCAACATGGCATTATTATTTTTCTTTTTAAAAGTTGCACTTTGAAAATGTTTCAGATCTACAGGTTCTGCAATTTTCATTTGATAAAATTAACATAATACGCTAATTACTATAATTTTAGTCTTTAAAAAAATAGCTTTTGCTGTAAAGATGAGATTTTTCAAAGTACAATTTACATTTCCCTTTATAAAAATTTTTAATAAAACATTAAAACCATTTTTTTTTCAAAATAGGTCCTTTACGAAATCATAATATACATTACAGTGGTTTCTGAACTTCAAATAGGATTCTTCAATTATGGAATTGTTTGTTGTATAAAGAGTACTTGGAATAGAAAATATGCTTCTGATAATAAAAAATATGAATACTTGGAAAAACTATTTTCTATTTGTAATGCTAAACAGAATAAGTTATTTAAATTTTCTGCGCCCCCTCCCCCCGAGTAATTCACACGCTACTATGTATCATAAATGTATTTCAGAAACAACTTTTTTCACTATTATAGGTGTTTCAAATATTTCAAGGTCTTTCTGAGTTTATAATAAGATAATAATACTTTTCCTTTTTATAAAACGTTGGAACTGGAATAGATATAAAATAGTAGAAATATACATCCAAGTATTTCATGAATTTTAATAAGACTGAATTTTTGCAAAAAAAGTAAAAAAATATGTCCATATATTTCATTCCTTATTTGTTAATCTGTTTGTAGAGTGAGAATCGTATATTTAATTCTTGTCAATAAGTGTTACGAAATTACAAATGTTACTCTAATCTTATTCATTTATAAAAATATAACTCAATTGAAAATTTGTTAACGTTTTGAAATAAGTGTGAAACTCCATATTTGGAGCACGCGTTAGATCGCCAAATATGGTAGCCCATGTTTATGAAGCAACCCTACTGGGCATCAATATGCTTGATAAGTCAGCCTGTAGTAGAGGAGCTCTAGTTCTGACGAGGTTGCGTCAGATATGCATAGCGAAATTGAATGGAACATTCAATATTTGTGCCTGCCAAATAATGAATGTACGTCATTAAACTAAAACAAACCATCCATTTTATTTGAATAAATTATTCATCTATTTTATTGGAGTAAATTATTATTTTCGAAATAAATTACTTTTCATTTTAAATTTTAATTAGCTTGAAATGCATTTATTAATTTTTTAAAAACGCCATTTTTTCTTACAACTCAACCAAAACCTTTCACTTTGTTGTGTTAGCAGTTTCTTTGGAGCGGTTTATCCATATCAAGATAAGAATTTATTTTACTTCATTATTGTTCTTTTAAGAACATAAACTTCTCTTTCTCTTTTTATAACATTACGTATTAAGTGTATTTACACGTTTAATGTGTATTTTATTTATATTGTTTTAAAATTGTTCTGATTTAAACAGGGGCTATATATTGTTCTGATTTAACAGGTTTTCGACTTCTATTCTAGAATTGTATTTAGATTTCTGTTTAATTTGTAAACATTCTATTCAGTTTAGAGTTTATTTTAACAGTGGACTATTGGTATTATGGGTGTTTATAATTTTGTTTCGTGCTTTTATTAAAAACGTCATATTTTAAATGACGGAATTAAGAGCTTAGTATATGGTCATTATAAAATGTAAATGATTTAATTATGGTGGATTGAATTGTGGCGATGTATTGTATACATCGGGTGGTGGTTGGGACCACAATGAAAAAACTTAAGCACTGAAGAAATAAAAAAATAAATAAAAAGAAAGTTATGGAGATTGTCGCGGTGCATTTATGCATCGGGTGGTGGTGGGGACAATCTTAAAAAAAAAAAACTTTTTTCTGCTGAGCAGCATCGTTAAAGCAGCATCGTTATTTCTTAAATACTAAATTCACATTCAACACCATCAGTCTCAAAAATACTTTCATGTCATTTGCGATGCAATACTAAAAATGCAGAAAAACGGATACAATTTCATTTATGTAAAACAAAAAATAGAGGAGCATACCTCTATAAAAAAGACATAGGAGCAGCTGATCCCGGCTGTGAGTACACATTAAAGGAATCCCTTTCCTAGGGTTACTGGTACAGAAATCCTCAGCATCTCACAGTTCACAAACATCAGAATAAATTCACTTTACAAATCAATTTTCAAGAATCCCCCCCCCTAGAACATTATTTTTCATCTTAAAATTTCATTAATAGTTTTAACGTCATTAAACTAAAACAAACTTTACAAACAAACGTTAACTCCACAGGGTTATAGCGCCAGCGAGTTTGCCACGGTCAGAATTTTCAAGGGTAGCGAACAGGCTGGTCGCCGAAGGCGGCTAGTTTATAATAAATTTTAACGTAAGATAAAAAATCTTAAAATTTTCTATCTAAATAAAATAATTATATTTTTCTTCTACAAAGTGTTATACAGGGTGTTTCAAAAAGGTTGTATGCAGGGCCTGTTTGTGCACGAGCCACAGGCGCCGTGGTCCTGGGTCCCCCAAATATAGGAGCCCCCAAATATTTGACATAATGGCCTAAAACTTCTAACAGTTTTAAATATAAATGAGAATATCAGGGAAGTGTGCAAAATTATTCAGCATCTTAATTAATGTTGTATGCAATTGATATTGCATGCAGGGCCGTATTCAGGCAGGGTCTAAAGGGGGCTAAGCCCCCCAGGAAGTACACTCTGCCTCCCTGATAAAAATATTAAATTTATAGTAGTGATATGAAATTTCATATAAAATGTCATTCAAATTTTACATAAAAAATATATTTTTGATTTTTTTTTTATCAATTATTTTGTTTTAAAGAGTTTTTAACTTAGCTAAATTTGTGATTATACTAATGATCCTTTTATTTACATATTTAATTTAAAAATATTTAAAATTTATGACAATAGTATTTAGGATACTTTTGTATTATTGTGGGATTCACTGTTATACATTATACAGTCAAAATCAACTGATAAGTAGGTAAGAGTTAATATTAAGCATTAACTTGTATTAACTTTCAGAATGTTTCTATAAATTATTAACAGCTTTATTACTAGTTAATGCTTACATCAAAATGAATTGTAATTATTATATATTAATATTAATGTATAGTAGCTATATGGATATTAATAATCAGCTCTTGGCTTGCAAATATATACATATATGTAATTATTTGATAATAATTTATATGAATTGAAATATATATGGAAATATATATTTATATGAATTGTAACTATTAAGGTTTATAAATGCTAATGATTAATTGAGTTTTTGGTGAGGCCCTCCTTTAAGACTCTTGAGTCCCCCCCTTGAATTTCCCTCCAGCTCCGCTTCAATTTCGTCTCTGGCTACGGCCTTGGTTGTATGATTCAGATTCCCATTATGCCATATGCTTTAAACATGTATTTACTATTGACGGTATAAATGCATATTAAAACGTCTAGTAAAAGGATCCAAATGCAAGTAGGCCCTGGGCTACATCTACTATAAGCCAGCCCCTGATTATATGACTAAGCATCTCTTGAACGATTGGCCGTAGAACCATTTTCCCAATTTAAGAATTGATTCAGTTAGGTAAACTATCAGCGTATTCAAATTTTGCTCATGCGACACCTTTTAGTAAGAAGCACGAAATGTAAATTTTTAACACCCCCTAGAAAAAAAGTAATTATTAAAATATTTTCTATAGTCCAATTAGTTAAACAAAGAAATTTATATTGTCATGCCATCAAATTTACCTCAGATATTATTAATACATTTTTTTCGAAAGATAATGGGGGAATGTATGTATAAAACCTTTTCTAAAGATAAGTACGCATGTGAGTCTTCCGACGGTAATTTTTTCTAACGAACGTGAATATTTGTGGGACCCCTGAAATACATGTTTTTGACGGTTCTTTTAATAAAGTTAAAGTTAAGTCTTAGACAATTTTTTCCCGGTCAATTTTGTTTATTAGAAAGCTTTTTCCCCAAAGACCTTTAAATGAATAAAGGATAACTTGCTAGTAAAAACTTCCTTTCTGGGATAAAGTTACATTTTGTACTTTATACTAAAATGTGTCACGTGGTTGAACTGTCGTAGTTTCAAAGTCTATCTTGTTTGGGGCATTTCTGAAATTGTAACCATGGGTTTGCGACCAATCGTTCAAGATGCATTTAGGCGTATGCAATCTTTTTGAAATTTCATGCATAGGCTGTAATAAATTAACACTCAAATTCGTGTGAAAACTATGCATCAAAATATTGATTTATTTGTAGAATATTATTTGTGTATGCAAAATTTGCAAAACTGAGCGATACCCATTAAAGTTAAATTTCAATAAGAATTTAGATGGTGACAAATATACCTATTTGATAAAACTTTCTCAGTAAAATAAATTTGTGACAATAAATTTGTGTGTTAAGTTTTTTAACCTAATTTGTGACCTGGGTTTTTATAATGGTTAGAAACTCATCATATCAAAACGAAGTCTTCAACATATATTATAATCACAAATCAAAGCAGTACAAATCTAAGACGTGCAAGTCTAGACTTTCAATGCTTAATTTGAGAAGAGGAAACAGCAAAAATGTAAAGAAAATGGATTTGATCAAACCACGCCCGTGACAAGGTCGGGCCCATTTTTGGCCCATTGCGTAATTCGACTTTTTTTTTAAATCCCATAAGTTGATGAATTAAAGAGGGTTTGATATTTCCAAACACAGTATGAGAAATCGGGAAAAAAAACCAGACATGACTTTCAGTAAACATTAAATGATCTACTAAATTAGTGCAGTTCTGGTCATTCTCAACTAATCTCGTTCTTGAAGTTACTGTTTTAATATGGAGATGATCCCTGAATCCTCTGCATATTTAAAACCTCAATATCTCCGGATATAACGACAGAGACTCTATAAAAATTTAGATTTAGATTCATTTAGCGGGGTATATAGAATTTTTTATGACGTAAACACTGAGTGTTGCCATTGGAAATTTTGAAGTGTGTGCGCAATTTGATAAAGACAGCCCTTTATTCGAATTTTTTGCGTATGAAAGTATAGAAGACGCTATTCCCTATCAAATGATTCCTTTAAATTCGCTCTACTATGAACGATAGCAGAATAACGAGAGGTTGGTTTCGGGTTTTTTCACGCAGCTGTACATGGATAAAAGTATATAATAAGAGATAAAAGCTCTTTTTCATTTTCTTCTCACTTTCTTTCGATCCAGACCGTCCAACCTACCAGTAAGTTTAAGGTATCTGTTTGGACGGCAAGAGGACGTGCCAACCAATTTAGACCGGAACACAGTGGGGGAGGCATCCACAGGGACCGTACTCTGCTTTCCCTACAACCTCTCGGAAGGACTTACGAACCCACATGTTTAACGTCATCGTACTTCTCGTGAACACGGGGACAGTTTGGGTATCGTCGGGAATTGAGCTTGAGTCGTCTGAGTGCCATGCCAGCGCTCTAACCAATGGAATCACTGCCCCACCCCTGTCTTGTCATGTGTAGTAGTTGATAGGCCTACGCGTGTAGTAGTTGATAGGTCTACTCGTGTAGTAGTTGATAGGTCTACACGTGTAGTAGTTGAGCCCGCACTACATGTGAAGTAAAAATGTTGTTGTAAAGATGTTGCCAATCCATGAGTGTAAAGTGTAGAATCTATGTCGCCATTCTCAAAAATTGTAAAAAGTAATTACATACTAAAAAATAAAAGGATAACTACCAAATAAACTGCTTTCAAAATAGAGCAAGTACTCAATATCGCAAATATAAATGATAACCATTATTAACCCTATGAAATAATTTAAATAGTTAATGAATAATAAATAAAGAATCGAATAGACATATATTATTTGATTATAGAAATTCGTCAGTAGATAAGAAAGGGGCGTTCACCAACAGAGGAAGAGCAGTGAAGAGCGAAGAGCAAAATGGCCGCCATCTTGGATTTTCGTAATCCTGGACGAGGGTGTAAAAGGGGGGGGGGAAATGAAAAAAGGTGGGGGGGTGAAAATTTTTAGAAACTTTTTGTCGGGTGGCAACGATGTCGTAGTCTTGTACGAGGGGTTGAGGGGGAAATAAATTTTTTTTCAATGAGATTTTTCTAAGTATGGGAGAAACTATTTTCGGGATGGCAACACCTTCTCTTCACTCTTAATTGAAGAGCAGTGCCATAAGCGTCCCCTAGCGGCGAAAAGTGGAACTATCAAGATGGAACTTAGAAATATTTTTCTGTTTCGGTTGTCATAGCAACACCTGTGGCAGATAAACTTTTTTGAGGGTGGCAACACCTTCTCTTCACTCTCAATTGAAGAGCAGTGCCATCAGCGCCCCCTAGCGGTAGAAAGGAGAATTAAAATTGGGATTTTTCTGATAGTTGGGATTTTTTTTCTTTTTTTAAAATGAATTAAAGGTGTTAATGAGGAAAATTAAATAAAGTAATTAAGTAATGAATATCCGCATGCTAGGACCGTGCCAAGCCCATGTTAAGGGTATACTAAGGGCATACCAAAGGGATATGCTGAAGGCATGCTAAGGTTATATTAATATCCCTCCGTCTTCTAAGAAAAGAGTGCTTTTCCTATATCGCGGTTACGAAGTGAACTGCGGGAATATCGTAGGGTGAGATACTTGAAAATATCGTATGACGCAGGGTATGCCAAGAGCATCGAACATTTCTGTACTTACTTGAATTTTACACGTTTGTAATTTTTTTTTCAAAAAATGTGGTAATGGGAAAAATTAACATTTTGTTAAAATGTTCCAAAACCGTAAAAAAGTAACAAAAAATGTGGTAATGGGCAAAATTAACATTTTGCGTCTTTTTTTTTAAAATGTTAATTTCTCTATGGGAATTAACATGGGTTTTCACACTTTTGTAATTTTTTTTCCAAAAATGTGGTAATGGGAAAAATTAACTTTTTGCACAAAATGTCTCAAAAACGTAAAAAAGTAACAAAAAATGTGGTAATGGGCAAAATTAACATTTTGCGATTTTTTTTCAAAATTCCAATTTCTCTATGGGAATTAACATGGGTTTTCGCACTTTTGTAATTTTTTTACAAAAAAATGTGCGTTTTTACAAAAATGTCACTAAAAATGTGGTAATGGGCAAAATTAACATTTCGCACAAAATGTTGCAAAAACGTCAAAAAACAACAAAAATGTGTGTTTTTTACAAAAATGTGTTAAAAAAGCGTGTTTTTAGAGTAGCAGAATCTCTAGAATCTCGGGGGTTTAAGGGGGGTGTTTCCCCAACCGGTCTTGGAGTTTAAAAAATAAATATTTTCAATAATCGTGAAAGTGTCTAAAATACTTGAGTGTTATGAATCTCACAAGTTAATTAAAGGGTGATAATTAAATTAGTGTTAGGAATCGTGTATTCATTTAAGTCTTAAATTCAAATAATAGCAGATACCAATGTCTGTATATATATGTTTTTACAAGTGTACTACTACCATAGGGGTATCTTTCAATCTTAACATGTTTTAAAAACCGCAGAGTGCATTAAATCACGATGACAGATCTACCCCTCCCCACCTCACGTGAATGCGGATAGTTACATCGTATGGTCAGTGCGGGAAAGATGGGATACTACTATCAGAGCGTGGTTCTGTACCAGGCTATAACTCGAGGCTATTTGCCGCGTTGAGTTGGGTCGACTGAACTGCTCTCGCTGCTATTGTTAACATCTGTGGTGGAGGATAGCTTTTACGGGCTCATAGAATGCTTGTGTTGTTAGATTAAAAAGACACCACTAAATATCATTGTATTCTCAGCTGGGAGAGGCTCTTTTAAAGAAGTTCTTATTAAATTTTAACATGTTTTAAAAAGAATCTTTCATTCATTAGTGTTATGAATCTCGCAAGTTAATTAAAGGATGTTAATTAAATTAATTGATTAAGTATTGAATGTCTATATACCAGGAGCATGTCAAAGGCATGTCAAGGGGTATGTCAAAGCGTACCAAGGGTGTACCAAAGGAGTGTGCTGAAGGCATACCAAGACCATCGTTCCTACACTATCCCTCCGCTATATCGCGGTTACGAAGTGAACTGCGGGAATATCGTATGAAGAGATACTTGAGAATCTTGTATGATGAGGGGAAATAATATATCTGTACTTACTTGAATTTTACACGTTTGTAATTTTTTTTTTCTAAAAAAATGTGGTAATGGGAAAAATTAACATTTTGTTAAAATGTTCCAAAACCGTAAAAAAGTAACAAAAAATGTGGTAATGGGCAAAATTAACATTTTGCGTCTTTTTTTTGAAAATGTTAATTTCTCTATGGGAATTAACATGGGTTTTCACACTTTTGTCATTTTTTTTCAAAAAATGTGGTAATGGGAAAAATTAACTTTTTGCATAAAATGTCTCAAAAACGTAAAAAAGTAACAAAAAATGTGGTAATGGGCAAAATTAACATTTTTGCGATTTTCTTCAAAATGCCAATTTCTCTATGGGAATTAACATGGGTTTTCGCACTTTTGTAATTTTTTTACAAAAAAATGTGCGTTTTTACAAAAATGGTACTAAAAATGTGGTAATGGGAAAAATTAACTTTTTGCACAAAATGTTGCAAAAACGTAAAAAAAACAACAAAAATGTGTGTTTTTTACAAAAATGTGATAAAAAAGCGTGTTTTTAGAGTAGCAGAATCTCGGGAATCTCGAGAATCTCGGGAATTGGGTGTATGAGTGGGGGTGTGTTTCCTCAACCATTTCGGTCTTGGATTTCAAAATTTAAAACACATATAGCTTTCTGAGGGAGTGAGAAACGCCTAATATGCTGATACATATGACACACGCGCTCAGCACAAATCGATAGAAATAAATGGTGAGATAGTTTTTAAAGACGAGACTTTGAAATTGTTTTCGATAAATAAGGTATTTGAGGTTATTTAACGTGTGAATGAACGATACATGCCAATAAAATGAGGAACTAGGCTAAGTTTACAAGTATAGGACTTTAAAGTTTTGATGTTTTAGGGCTAGAACTTAAATTTATAATTAAACATGATTTATACTAACTACTGCAAAGGGAGAAATGCATAGCGAAAGGGGTTATGTGTATATATATATATATATATATAATACATATAACCAACACCCACCGGTGGAATGCAGATCTAAGATAGTATTTTTAGGAGAAGACATGAGATTCTTAAGTAAATGGAGTATTTAGAGGCATTTAAAGAGATATAAACATATGATAAGGTAGCATCCATAATACGCACAACTAATATAGGACAGCGAAAGGAAAACTTTAGTATTGTTTAGAGACCGAACTTCAAATATGTAAGTAAATGTAGATGTTTGGGAAATTTTTAATGAACTATGTGCGATACACATGTCTCCGATCGCAGTGGTGGAAAAGTGATACCGGAGCAGTTTTTAAAGATGTGACTTTAACTTTTTTCAATTAAGTGAAGAATCTACTAAATATTAGAGGGTGCTAGCGCTTACCGAGGGTTTTATGTATAATACACATAAGTAGCATATAACATTAGGAAGGGGATATTACAAAAAAATATAGGACCTTATATTTTCAATCAAGATAGGACCTTATATTTTTGTAACTAAATGAGATATCAAGAAACATTTAAAGGGGATGAAAACATCTAATGAGGCGGAATGGGGGGTGTACTTACCCAAGATACCCAGCACTGAAATTATTCACTAAGATAAATTTTTTTTAAAGTAAAGACTTTAGAAGTTTCACATAAAAGGCAATTTATACTAGTTTTTAAAGAAATGAAAACGCCCAGCGAGATGACTTAGAATGAATACAACGCCGATATATATAACAGTAAAAAGAAAACTTAAATATTGTTTAAAGACTGCACTTCAAATTTCAAAGTAAATGTGCATACCCAGAGACTTTTAATGGACTAGTATAATACACATACTCGATAGAACAGCTAAATGACGAACTAAGAATAATTTATAAGTATGTAACTTTGGATTTTTTTTTTTTTTAGTTAAATAGGGAATTTCTACTCATTTTTAAAGCTATACTAAAGGATGTACAACAAATTTTTAGAAGGGACTTAGGGAATTTGCTAGCTAAATAGGGATTTCCACTACTTTTTAAAGGGATATAAAGACATACTAAAGGGTGTACAGCAAATTTTTAGAGGGGGCTTTGAGAATTTTTTAGCTAAATAGGGATTTCTACTAACTTTTAAGGAATAGAAACACGTACTGAAGAGTATAGAGCGTAATCATTACTAACACCTAGTGCTAAAATGAGGAATTAGAGTAATATTTAGAGGTGGGACTTTAGATTTTTAAGTAAATGTTATGTTTAAAAACTTTTAAAGTAGCGTAAATACCTACTAAGATGACATATGCGATACACATAGCCAATACATAGTTATTAAATAGGGAAAAGCTAAGATGCCTTTTTAGAATAACACCTAAAATTTTTTCTAACTAACCGCAATATATCAACACTTAAAGCGGACGAATACGAAGATTCAGACGGCATGTGCGATACACATCGCGGGCACATAATAGTTAAATGTTAATTTAAGTAAGTTTTTAAGGATAGAACTCTGAATTTTTAGGGTAAATGAGATGTTTAAGAACATTTAAAGAGTCAAAAACACCTAATAAGGCGGTATGAGATGATTTCATCATCATCAGATAACAGCGAAATGGGGATACTACAAATATTTTAAAGGGGAATCCTTAAAATTTCTAAGTAAATAACCTTTAAAGGGGTGAAAAATATATAGTGAAGTTGTGTAGATAATACAGATCATCGACATTCTAAAACAGACAAGACATGTCTATACAAGATAAAAAAAATGTTGTACGTTAATATAAACATACATTATTCTATGTAGCAATGTAATACATACCCCAAGATTTATATAAAGTAATTGCGAATACATTATACCAATCCCATCAGAAATCAGCTAAAATAATAAAATTACCAAGCTGAATAATATATCTAGGTACTAAAACCCCAACAAACTACATTAAATTGATAAAAATCTTAACTAAATAAAATAATGAAGCTGTAACATACTATAAAAATACTAAGTTTAATAAAATAATAGAATAAAATCATATTAAAGCAAGTACTTACATGTTCAATCCGACTCAAAATGCTACATTAGGTGTAGGCCGATGAATAATGACAGATATAACATCTCCAGCTTTACCAACTTAAACCGACATATTCGCAGAGCAACTTGAAACGCGTCTTGACAGCACGAAATCCACAGCAGAAGTGATAAAATCGATACTTCAACGACACCCCCTACACGACAAGGTCACATCAAGGTCATATCAGGGTTACAGTTAAACTATGGTATAAAATAGAATCACATGTTAAAAAATAATAGATTTTAGTAAAATAATTAAAGAAAATCCCTCTGTGATTATGAATGACCTGTCTATATTTACCGTGTGTGTGTGTGCGTGTGCGTATGTGTGTGTGTGTGTGTGTGTGTGTGTGTAATTATACCTTAAAAAGCTATATATCTGTTGTATCCCAACGGATACTAATATTTGTTTTACACATTTAGTTAAAACTTTTTTTAATTACACTTAAAATAAGTGCAACTGAAATAAAGTTTTTCTAAGTTTGAAAAACAAATATTAGTATCCGTTGGGATACTACAGATATATAGCTTTTTAAGGTATAATTACACACACACACACACACACACACACACACACACATACGCACACGCACACACACACACGGTAAATATAGACAGGTCATTCATAATCACAGAGGGATTTTCTTTAATTATTTTACTAAAATCTATTATTTTTTAACATGTGATTCTATTTTATACCATAGTTTAACTGTAACCCTGATATGACCTTGATGTGACCTTGTCGTGTAGGGGGTGTCGTTGAAGTATCGATTTTATCACTTCTGCTGTGGATTTCGTGCTGTCAAGACGCGTTTCAAGTTGCTCTGCGAATATGTCGGTTTAAGTTGGTAAAGCTGGAGATGTTATATCTGTCATTATTCATCGGCCTACACCTAATGTAGCATTTTGAGTCGGATTGAACATGTAAGTACTTGCTTTAATATGATTTTATTCTATTATTTTATTAAACTTAGTATTTTTATAGTATGTTACAGCTTCATTATTTTATTTAGTTAAGATTTTTATCAATTTAATGTAGTTTGTTGGGGTTTTAGTACCTAGATATATTATTCAGCTTGGTAATTTTATTATTTTAGCTGATTTCTGATGGGATTGGTATAATGTATTCGCAATTACTTTATATAAATCTTGGGGTATGTATTACATTGCTACATAGAATAATGTATGTTTATATTAACGTACAACATTTTTTTTATCTTGTATAGACATGTCTTGTCTGTTTTAGAATGTCGATGATCTGTATTATCTACACAACTTCACTATATATTTTTCACCCCTTTAAAGGTTATTTACTTAGAAATTTTAAGGATTCCCCTTTAAAATATTTGTAGTATCCCCATTTCGCTGTTATCTGATGATGATGAAATCATCTCATACCGCCTTATTAGGTGTTTTTGACTCTTTAAATGTTCTTAAACATCTCATTTACCCTAAAAATTCAGAGTTCTATCCTTAAAAACTTACTTAAATTAACATTTAACTATTATGTGCCCGCGATGTGTATCGCACATGCCGTCTGAATCTTCGTATTCGTCCGCTTTAAGTGTTGATATATTGCGGTTAGTTAGAAAAAATTTTAGGTGTTATTCTAAAAAGGCATCTTAGCTTTTCCCTATTTAATAACTATGTATTGGCTATGTGTATCGCATATGTCATCTTAGTAGGTATTTACGCTACTTTAAAAGTTTTTAAACATAACATTTACTTAAAAATCTAAAGTCCCACCTCTAAATATTACTCTAATTCCTCATTTTAGCACTAGGTGTTAGTAATGATTACGCTCTATACTCTTCAGTACGTGTTTCTATTCCTTAAAAGTTAGTAGAAATCCCTATTTAGCTAAAAAATTCTCAAAGCCCCCTCTAAAAATTTGCTGTACACCCTTTAGTATGTCTTTATATCCCTTTAAAAAGTAGTGGAAATCCCTATTTAGCTAGCAAATTCCCTAAGTCCCTTCTAAAAATTTGTTGTACATCCTTTAGTATAGCTTTAAAAATGAGTAGAAATTCCCTATTTAACTAAAAAAAAAAAAAATCCAAAGTTACATACTTATAAATTATTCTTAGTTCGTCATTTAGCTGTTCTATCGAGTATGTGTATTATACTAGTCCATTAAAAGTCTCTGGGTATGCACATTTACTTTGAAATTTGAAGTGCAGTCTTTAAACAATATTTAAGTTTTCTTTTTACTGTTATATATATCGGCGTTGTATTCATTCTAAGTCATCTCGCTGGGCGTTTTCATTTCTTTAAAAACTAGTATAAATTGCCTTTTATGTGAAACTTCTAAAGTCTTTACTTTAAAAAAAATTTATCTTAGTGAATAATTTCAGTGCTGGGTATCTTGGGTAAGTACACCCCCCATTCCGCCTCATTAGATGTTTTCATCCCCTTTAAATGTTTCTTGATATCTCATTTAGTTACAAAAATATAAGGTCCTATCTTGATTGAAAATATAAGGTCCTATATTTTTTTGTAATATCCCCTTCCTAATGTTATATGCTACTTATGTGTATTATACATAAAACCCTCGGTAAGCGCTAGCACCCTCTAATATTTAGTAGATTCTTCACTTAATTGAAAAAAGTTAAAGTCACATCTTTAAAAACTGCTCCGGTATCACTTTTCCACCACTGCGATCGGAGACATGTGTATCGCACATAGTTCATTAAAAATTTCCCAAACATCTACATTTACTTACATATTTGAAGTTCGGTCTCTAAACAATACTAAAGTTTTCCTTTCGCTGTCCTATATTAGTTGTGCGTATTATGGATGCTACCTTATCATATGTTTATATCTCTTTAAATGCCTCTAAATACTCCATTTACTTAAGAATCTCATGTCTTCTCCTAAAAATACTATCTTAGATCTGCATTCCACCGGTGGGTGTTGGTTATATGTATTATATATATATATATATATATACACATAACCCCTTTCGCTATGCATTTCTCCCTTTGCAGTAGTTAGTATAAATCATGTTTAATTATAAATTTAAGTTCTAGCCCTAAAACATCAAAACTTTAAAGTCCTATACTTGTAAACTTAGCCTAGTTCCTCATTTTATTGGCATGTATCGTTCATTCACACGTTAAATAACCTCAAATACCTTATTTATCGAAAACAATTTCAAAGTCTCGTCTTTAAAAACTATCTCACCATTTATTTCTATCGATTTGTGCTGAGCGCGTGTGTCATATGTATCAGCATATTAGGCGTTTCTCACTCCCTCAGAAAGCTATATGTGTTTTAAATTTTGAAATCCAAGACCGAAATGGTTGAGGAAACACACCCCCACTCATACACCCAATTCCCGAGATTCTCGAGATTCCCGAGATTCTGCTACTCTAAAAACACGCTTTTTTATCACATTTTTGTAAAAAACACACATTTTTGTTGTTTTTTTTACGTTTTTGCAACATTTTGTGCAAAAAGTTAATTTTTCCCATTACCACATTTTTAGTACCATTTTTGTAAAAACGCACATTTTTTTGTAAAAAAATTACAAAAGTGCGAAAACCCATGTTAATTCCCATAGAGAAATTGGCATTTTGAAGAAAATCGCAAAAATGTTAATTTTGCCCATTACCACATTTTTTGTTACTTTTTTACGTTTTTGAGACATTTTATGCAAAAAGTTAATTTTTCCCATTACCACATTTTTTGAAAAAAAATGACAAAAGTGTGAAAACCCATGTTAATTCCCATAGAGAAATTAACATTTTCAAAAAAAAGACGCAAAATGTTAATTTTGCCCATTACCACATTTTTTGTTACTTTTTTACGGTTTTGGAACATTTTAACAAAATGTTAATTTTTCCCATTACCACATTTTTTTAGAAAAAAAAAATTACAAACGTGTAAAATTCAAGTAAGTACAGATATATTATTTCCCCTCATCATACAAGATTCTCAAGTATCTCTTCATACGATATTCCCGCAGTTCACTTCGTAACCGCGATATAGCGGAGGGATAGTGTAGGAACGATGGTCTTGGTATGCCTTCAGCACACTCCTTTGGTACACCCTTGGTACGCTTTGACATACCCCTTGACATGCCTTTGACATGCTCCTGGTATATAGACATTCAATACTTAATCAATTAATTTAATTAACATCCTTTAATTAACTTGCGAGATTCATAACACTAATGAATGAAAGATTCTTTTTAAAACATGTTAAAATTTAATAAGAACTTCTTTAAAAGAGCCTCTCCCAGCTGAGAATACAATGATATTTAGTGGTGTCTTTTTAATCTAACAACACAAGCATTCTATGAGCCCGTAAAAGCTATCCTCCACCACAGATGTTAACAATAGCAGCGAGAGCAGTTCAGTCGACCCAACTCAACGCGGCAAATAGCCTCGAGTTATAGCCTGGTACAGAACCACGCTCTGATAGTAGTATCCCATCTTTCCCGCACTGACCATACGATGTAACTATCCGCATTCACGTGAGGTGGGGAGGGGTAGATCTGTCATCGTGATTTAATGCACTCTGCGGTTTTTAAAACATGTTAAGATTGAAAGATACCCCTATGGTAGTAGTACACTTGTAAAAACATATATATACAGACATTGGTATCTGCTATTATTGGAATTTAAGACTTAAATGAATACACGATTCCTAACACTAATTTAATTATCACCCTTTAATTAACTTGTGAGATTCATAACACTCAAGTATTTTAGACACTTTCACGATTATTGAAAATATTTATTTTTTAAACTCCAAGACCGGTTGGGGAAACACCCCCCTTAAACCCCCGAGATTCTAGAGATTCTGCTACTCTAAAAACACGCTTTTTTAACACATTTTTGTAAAAAACACACATTTTTGTTGTTTTTTGACGTTTTTGCAACATTTTGTGCGAAATGTTAATTTTGCCCATTACCACATTTTTAGTGACATTTTTGTAAAAACGCACATTTTTTTGTAAAAAAATTACAAAAGTGCGAAAACCCATGTTAATTCCCATAGAGAAATTGGAATTTTGAAAAAAAATCGCAAAATGTTAATTTTGCCCATTACCACATTTTTTGTTACTTTTTTACGTTTTTGAGACATTTTGTGCAAAAAGTTAATTTTTCCCATTACCACATTTTTGGAAAAAAAATTACAAAAGTGTGAAAACCCATGTTAATTCCCATAGAGAAATTAACATTTTCAAAAAAAAGACGCAAAATGTTAATTTTGCCCATTACCACATTTTTTGTTACTTTTTTACGGTTTTGGAACATTTTAACAAAATGTTAATTTTTCCCATTACCACATTTTTTGAAAAAAAAATTACAAACGTGTAAAATTCGAGTAAGTACAGAAATGTTCGATGCTCTTGGCATACCCTGCGTCATACGATATTTTCAAGTATCTCACCCTACGATATTCCCGCAGTTCACTTCGTAACCGCGATATAGGAAAAGCACTCTTTTCTTAGAAGACGGAGGGATATTAATATAACCTTAGCATGCCTTCAGCATATCCCTTTGGTATGCCCTTAGTATACCCTTAACATGGGCTTGGCACGGTCCTAGCATGCGGATATTCATTACTTAATTACTTTATTTAATTTTCCTCATTAACACCTTTAATTCATTTTAAAAAAAGAAAAAAAATCCCAACTATCAGAAAAATCCCAATTTTAATTCTCCTTTCTACCGCTAGGGGGCGCTGATGGCACTGCTCTTCAATTGAGAGTGAAGAGAAGGTGTTGCCACCCTCAAAAAAGTTTATCTGCCACAGGTGTTGCTATGACAACCGAAACAGAAAAATATTTCTAAGTTCCATCTTGATAGTTCCACTTTTCGCCGCTAGGGGACGCTTATGGCACTGCTCTTCAATTAAGAGTGAAGAGAAGGTGTTGCCATCCCGAAAATAGTTTCTCCCATACTTAGAAAAATCTCATTGAAAAAAAATTTATTTCCCCCTCAACCCCTCGTACAAGACTACGACATCGTTGCCACCCGACAAAAAGTTTCTAAAAATTTTCACCCCCCCACCTTTTTTCATTTCCCCCCCCCCTTTTACACCCTCGTCCAGGATTACGAAAATCCAAGATGGCGGCCATTTTGCTCTTCGCTCTTCACTGCTCTTCCTCTGTTGGTGAACGCCCCTTTCTTATCTACTTTCGTCTAGACTTACCACAAACACTTTGCATCTATCTCCTGGCGAAATGTACTGTTAGATGATGCAAGTGTATATATCTAAATGTCTAATAATATTATATATATAATAATATTATATATATATATATATATATATATATATATATATATTTCCTGCAACTCGATTCAATTGTTTAGAAATATTATACTTAATCAACTTTTTAGAATTTATAGATTATCAGATAAAAAATTTCATGCTTTGCACATTAATAACCTCAAAATTACCAGTAAAATGTATCAATATCCTGCATATTTAGTAAATAGTATAGTTAATAAGTTTCGATTAGCCTAAAATTCTCATATCCTCCCCTTATTATCTTATATTATCTTATTTAAGCCGTACTTCTTCATTCTCTTGAAATTATATTTTCATCTTTTTATCTTGAAGCTTTAACTGTTGAATAACTCATTTTATTTCATTTTATTGCTTTTGCGCAGTACAGTTTTTATTACTCTCTTTGGCAACAGCAAATCACATCTTTTCATTTTGGCATATGGCAACATTGGTCCAGTCATATTTTGCTCGTCATGGTTGCGCTGAAGAGGTGTGTTTTGAGGTATTTATGTTTCCTTTATTGTTCCAATCTATATGCTTGTCGTCCATATAACACAAGTTTATAGATAAAATCTATCTTGTGTTTCAGAAACAAGCATTTTTGTGTTCATTTCGAAGGGATATATGGACCCGAAGAGAATTTTTTCGAAATGAACTTATCGTAAGCCTAAATCTCCTCCATGTGCAAGCTTTTTGCTTGATTTTTTTGTTTTCTTATTTGCATTCGTCATTTTTGAAATTTGTTGATTGTCTTTGTCTTTATGACTTGCATTATGCTTTATTATTTCCTCTTTTTGTCTTAATTTCTTTTATTTCTTTGTATTTTGTAGAAAATTTTGGAATAGTGTATTATGAGTTACTACATACATTCTAACTTTGGATTTAATAATTTATATTTATATATATATATATATATATATATATATATATATATATATATATATATCCTGTATTGGACATATCATATTTTTCCTAATATAATTTTATCCCCAATAATTCCACTCTCATTCGTTTATAGTCTACGTTCGAATTAATTTTTCTACACCTTTCTCTTTCTTAAGGATCGTTAAAAAACGACACGAACCTATTTATTCAAATTCTTTTAAATTCAATTCAGAAACTCATAAAAAAAATTGCGTATTATATTATGTCGCTTCTTAATTTATATCGTACCCTACATTCTGTATGATATCAAAAGATACAATGCATTTTAGCATAGCACAAAATAAGGAAAATGGAAAAATATGTCTTTTGTTCGCAAAGAAACGATCTGAATCTCCTCCCCTCCCCCCGAAAAAAAATACCTCAGGCAATTAATCATTCTACGGATGTAACCATTAACGGTATCGTTTGAGCAAACCATTAAGATATCGGTATTTGGTGAAGACTAGGATTGTCATACTTCGGTCTTTAAGCGGACTTGTTATCTTGATACTGCATTCAGAAAGATGTTCAAAAATAGGATGTGGACATAACCGGATATTCTCTACAGATTCAAATTCAATTTTTATTTTTATACAGGGTTAATTGTCAAGTTTTTAAGTAACCTAGGAACTTTGTAAGGAAAAGTCCATGAGTGTACTCGTTAAGTCTATCTAAAGTGGCCGTGCTTGGTCGAAAAAAAGGTGGTTGCAGTGCCCCCTAACGGAGCATTTAAAATGGATGTGGACCAGAGAGGGAGAACACGGAATCTCCTTTTAAGTGCAAGAACATTTCGATGACTGAAAGCGATCATTTAAAAAATTACAAAAATTAAAATTACTTATGAAATTGAAAAAAAATTGGTTAGAATGCTGAAATATATGGGAAAGTTTTAGCCAAATTACAGAATTGTGCTAATATATATATATATATATATATATATATATATATATATATATATATATATATATATATATATATATATATATATATATATATATATATATATATTATACTTTTATTTTGTAGGTTTGTTATAAAGTTAGGTTTTTCGAGTTGCAGCTTCTCACTTTTCTATCATTGGACTTTCAAACTATTATTATATTATATTATATATATATATATATATATATATATATATATATATATATATATATATATATATATATATATATATATATATATATATATATATATATTGATTGCAATCCTTTAAACGAAAACTATGCATAAACTACGATAAGTACAAAAAACCGATCTCTAGCATATCTGTTACATATAAGTAACTATAGACCAGGACTAAGGATAAAAATAGGAGGTAACTTATCACTATAATAGTAAGGGGATGAGGGGAATATTAGTATACATAAATCACAATTAAATATAAAAATATATTAAGTCAAAAAGCAAACTCGGTAAAAATGAAAGAAGGCAATAATAATAAGCTCAAGATTAAAGATCTAGACATGGAGAACAATAAGTTGAAACTACATAAAAAAATAGCGGTTAGTTCGAAATTGCATTCTCGTCAGGACAGCCATACAATTCGAATTGAAACCGATGGATTCGAGTCAAAGCTCGTTGTAAAGAGCATTCAATTGTTCTTTTAGTGAATAATATTTTCGAATTATATTGAACCGATTTGTGCGAAAATCGCTCAAAATTGCACTTCAGCATTAAATAATTTAAAAACTAATCCTAATTGAAAAAGAAACCGAGATGTTTCTGTGCTTAATCTAAACTAGTACTGTTCTGGATTTTGTAGCTGTGCGTCCCTCATATATTCAACCACGCCACGCACTGACAGACAAACACACATACTTTCTTTTTTACTATTATATATAGATAATAAGTTAATATGCAATCTTGTCTATTATGAGAATAATCGGAGCTTATTCCTAGTTCTAATTAATACCGTGAAAAGCGCATTTTAACAGACTCTTAAACTCCTCTGATCACCCTAATCCTTAATGAGCGTCAGCGCATTTCGGTAGAATATACACAAACTAATTTATTAATTTCATAAAAAAATCTCCCTCTTTTTTTTTAAGCTTATTATCAACAAAAGTTGAAACAGAAACTTGCGTTACGATGGTAACTGATAAAATAATAATAAAAACAGGACGAAACTGAAAATCTCCCGCCCTCTCTATACTCTACTTAACAAGAGGGTAACTTCACCAAATAACGCATTATTAATGGCTTGCTCAAACGATACTGTTAATTGTGGTACGCGCCGGAATGATTAATTGTATGAGGTATTTTCTTTTCTTTTTTTTTTTTTTTTTTGATATAAATTGTTCCTTTTGTGAAGAAAAAGACAACTTTTTGTCATTTTTTCGTTTCTGTTTATGACAGCATGAATTGCGTCTTTTGGTGCCGCGCGGGGGGAGATATGAATTAAAGAAGCAAGGGGCATAATATCGTAAAATGTGCTGCGCTTTGTGGAAGACATAATAGAATTGCCGAGATGAATTGCTGTTAATAATTTGATTTCTTTTTATTAAAGTGAAGATGTGCACATTAAATATGTAAGAGAAATATATTTGTACTTTGTCGCAACAGAAAACAGTATGCTAACTTGAAATTATTGAGAAGGGAATGATGTGAAGAAGGAAACATCATATACATCGATTATAGAATTTGTTGGTCCTTTATTGCGTATTAGTTAGCTTTGCAGCTGAGTTAGTTATCTAAACTTTTTACATTCTTCGCTAGGGGTGCTGAAATCTTTTATATTCGATCATCATGGTCACTTTACATAGGCCTAACATGTATACTTGTGGACCTTTCCTTACAAAGTTATTGGGGTTCTTCAAGGTTTCCTCATGAAACCTGTATATGTGTATAGTAAATGAACATGTGTGTGTGTCTACTATACAGGGTGATTAAAAAAAGATGGGCCAAACTTTACGAGGTGGCAGTATACATCGAATCAAACATTTTTTGTCATAGTTTACCGGGTCGGAAATGAAACGAAAGGCTCCAGTGGGCGCTTAATGGTGAAGCCGATGAGGTAAGGCGAAAATACAAGAATGACTTTAATAAACAAGTTATAAAATGACAATTAATAAACAACAGTTACAGTAATGGTTCAAAAGCACGACCGCCAACCTGAATGCACGTCTCATTGCGGCGATGGAGGGATTAGTGAACTCTCTCGAACGGACCAGACATGCCACGCACTTCGGCAGCAGCGGCCAAAATTCTGGCAATGAGTTCCTCTTTAGATTCAAGGTGAGTATCATAGACAAGATTCTTGAGATATCCCCACAAAAAGAAGTCAAGACACTACAGATCAGGCGGTCGTGGGGGCCAAGTTATGAGACCACCTCACCCAATCCATCGGCCCTGAAACGTGACATTCAGATAGTTCCTAACTTCTCAACCAGTTAC